>JAXRKP010000250.1:0-90000 GCA_037039925.1 Doris montereyensis | reverse complement strand
CGAATTTACGTGTTTATAAAGAATGGCTAGAACAGGCGTGTGGTAATGCTCACTCAACGAATTTACGTGTTTATAAAGAATGGCTAGAACAGGCGTGTGGTAATGCTCACTCAACGAATTTACGTGTTTATAAAGAATGGCTAAAACAGGAGTGTGGTAATGCTCACTCAAAGAATTTACGTGTTTGTAAAGAATGGCTAGAACAGGAGTGTGGTAATGCTCACTCAAAAAATTTACGTGTTTATAAAGAATGGCTAGAACATGAGTGTCGTAATGCTCACTCAACGAATTTACGTGTTTGTAAAGAATGGCTAGAACATGAGTGTGGTAATGTTCACTCAACGAATTTACGTGTTTGTAAAGAATGGCTAGAACATGAGTGTGGTAATGCTCACTCAACGAATTTACGTGTTTGTAAAGAATGGCTAGAATATGAGTGTGGTAATGCTCACTCAACGAATTTACGTGTTTGTAAAGAATGGCTAGAACAGGAGTGTGGTAATGCTCATTCAATCAACGAATTTCACTCTGTCGGGGCAAACGTTTAGATCTAGACGTAATGGATCTTAGCTCGTCGGATCGTTTAGAGAAAAATAATAATTTTAATGACGCAAAACAAGAAATACTTGCACACACAAAAACATCACTCATGGTATGTCGATTGTCAAATTGAATGAGTCATTTCAATAGTGTGTCTAAGTCACAATTATGTCAATTAGAGAAAAATGCCAAAGACCATAGACAAACATCATTGATTTTGGGAATTCCAATTTTTAAACACATGTAAACGTGATGTGTTTTTATCAATATTATCATATCATTTTCAAACTTTGGAGGAAGCATGATTTCCTTTTCGATTCCCTATGATCATCTCACTGTCTCGTTTTTTACGAAAATGGACTAAGCACACTATTGAAATAATCTCTTCAATTTTTAAGTACCCGGTACTAAATTTCCTTGGTATGCATAACAATGAATGTAATGTAAATGAGCATATGGAAATGTTTGTTGTTTTGAAATGGCCTGCACACCATTTGAAGGACCCACACCACTCATTACTGCCACACCATCATAGGGCCTACGTTTGGGTAATTCTTTTTTCTTTTAAATCATGTCCACCGAGGCGTTAGTAAGCACGCCTCGATGTCCACCAATAGCGTACAGCTCATTGATTAAAACAACACTAATATCGAAGCTTTTCTGTCGCGTACATCCACGAACTTATAAATGTCTCCACCGGCTTATTATATTTACTAATGCACCTCAATGCGATTGCAAATTGAGACACAGTAGGCTACACACAAAACGTCTATGTGGTTTCATCGGCAAGCAGTGAGAAAAAATCCCAACTAAAAACTGGGCTTGATTGAGTGCGTTTTTAAAGTGTTCATGGTACGCATTGAAGTGCCGTGATTGTGGCAATTGAGGCCAGTTTGCGTAAGATTAGCCACCGCAAATTTTTTTTAATAATCGCTTCTAAACTACAACTACAACACATTATCACATTGAAGTTGAAGTGCCGTGATTGTGGCAATTGAGGCCAGTTTGCGTAAGATTAGCCACCGCAACATTTTTTTCTATAATCGCTTCCAAACTACAACTACAACACATTATTACATTGAAGTGCTGTGATTGTGGCAATTGAGCCCAGTTTGCGTAAGATTAGCCACTACAACCCTTCTTCTATAATCGCGTCTAAACTACAACTACACCACATTATCTCTCTCTCTAACTCTAACATCAATAACGCACCGCTTGGTTTGTTTCTTTGAACTTTACCTTGTCCACCATTGCGGTGATCTCATGGTGAATTAATTGCGGTGATCGCATTGTGAATTAAGAGGAAACAGTAAGATGAAGACGGAAGTGAAAGAAGGAAAGACAAGAAATAGGACATACCAGCAACTCCCGCCAACCGCCCACTAGGCACCGCAAACCCCACCCTATTGAAAGAATACAGGCCTACTATTTTAATGTGTAAAGGGGTTGGCAAAACAATTCATTTCAATTTTTTTTTAATATTTTACAAAAGCGATGTCAACCCGAGGCCTACCATAATACGTGCAGCAATTCAATTTCAATATAATATAAGATAAAAAATATATTATATATATATATATATATATATATATATATATATATATATATATATATATATATATATATATATATATACATATATATATGTAAGACAATCACCAACATCAAGGGATTGTGATTTTGTAAATTGTATGTATACAATGTAATGATATAGACATACAATAGGGGATGTAGAGATAGAAAGATAGATAGACAGATAGAGAGAAATAGACAGAGACTGAGAGAGAGTGAGAGAGAGACAGAGAGCGGGGGGGGGGGGGAGGTGTTGAATACATTAGACAAAACAATCAAATATATTTTCTTATCTTACTAATGACATGTGGGATGCTCCCCAGTCACATCACACCCACATCATTTTTTAAATTATTTATTGTGAATGAGATATCAGTTTAGCTATCTTCCTCTTCTCTTGGCCTTTGTTGTTGGTGCTATTGTTGCAGGCAAATCCCTTCAGGAATACATTTGCAATCCGCCTGGCAGCCATTTTTGTCATGGTGATATCCAGATGAAACAGTGTCGGGAAATCATAGACAATCCTGACAAATCTGTTCCTGCACAGATTCTCAGGTGTTTTGATAAAAAACACATAGGCCAGCATGGTGAGGTTGAACAAAGCCATGGATAGATGATGCAGACCACCACGGTTTAAGTTGTCAAGAAATGATGTCAGTTCACTGTTTTCTATATCACTGCCAACTAATACTTCATGCTTAGAGGCTACATAGCCAGCAATGTAGAAAAGGCTAAGTTTTTCATCTGGTGTGACTTAAGTTGCCAGTTCACACAATTCATCAACTAGCTGTAGTTCTAAACTAGTGAACTCTTTCTCGCAATGCTCACAGTTGTGCTGCGATTGTTTATAGTTTATGGTTTCAAGGTCAGTGTGAGCCAGCAACAGTTTTGTCTTGTCCACATAGTGGGCATTAAACACGTCTTGGACAGTCAAATAAAAGTTACATCCAGCACTCATTCTGAAATGACCGAAATGTTCAAGATCATCCTGCTGAAAAAAACCCTGCGCACACGTTGTCATCGCGGTCTGGAGTAGATGTTTGCAGGAAATGTTTTGCCATATCAACCAAGCATCGACAGGTCCAGTGAAGAGCATCTGCGGTACCCTGGGTGAGAGCTTGCTGCCTGACCTTTGAAGCTCTCATCAGCTGCGCCTTCATTGCCCAGTCCAAGAGTACAGTAACTGCCACCTCTCCCTCAGGACTGTTGTCAATCACTTGGCGGTAGGGATCACGGAGACAAAGGGACTGCCATTTTGATTTGCAGTTGAGCACCTTCCACAGCTTGACAACTGAGTCGATGAAGTTTGCCGTGTCACACCAGGAAGGGCAAGACTTGTTGGATGATCTGAGTGTGGAGCTGGTGTATTCATTGAATACATCCAACGCCAGACACACCTTTTGTTTTGCGATGTTGGATGGGTTGACTGAGACTTTTGTCAACTTCGAAAGTTTGACAAGTGTGCTGCTCTCGTGAATATGAAGATCCGAAAGGTCCTTCCAGCCACCTTGCAATTTTGACGTCAGCGGCATCTGAGGTATAAAAGTTTAGAGTCTGTGTCTTGTCGGTTATCCAGCTGCTTCTTATGTTTTTCAGCAGATGGACTGAGTCAAAGAGGAGAAAAAGTGGCTGTTGGGGGTTGTTGGGTGAATTGACAATCCAGGGAGTTAGGGGGAATGGTGGGTAAACTTCTTGAAGAAGGCCTGGTTGACCCTGTTGTTGTCATTTATGATTGCAGTCACCCTTGCACCACTTCTCTCAAGGCTTGCAATGACTTCCAGGACACAGCTGAAGAGAAACTGGGCTTTGAGGGCATGGCAGGGCAAAAGTTTCACAAGAAATTTCTTTCCTGTGAAAAAACATTCAACCATTATACAAAGAAGGGTGGTGGCAACGCAACTTTGTCAGGTTAGTCAACAGCATAGCCAAACACCACTCCTCCTTGGTATGTCAGAGATGCCTTGATATAGATCTCATCGATCAGAATTATGCAACCTATGCACCGCTCATCTTGTTGTGAGCAATAAGCAGAGAAGAGACGCTCGTCTTGCACATTCTTTGCTACGCTAGTGATCTTGCGGAGGGTTGACACAGACGGTAATTGTAAACAATTTCTGAGGTCAGTGTAGAGACAGCGTGACTTCGCATAGAAGGAAAACGCTGTACACAGATCATCCATGGAATACAGTCTAGAATTCTTCGGTTTATTCGTCAGATGAATTTGTCGTAATAGAAATTGCCATTTCTTTGATGTTGAGTCTGATAGTCGATTGACTGTGAGTCTGTGGTGACAAATCTCAACAACTCGTCCATCTGACTCCAAGAAGTTACAGTTCCATTGAGGTTTGGGTGTTGAAGCAACATCAGTTTATGATAGGCTTCATAGCAAATCTCCGATATTTTAGATTCATCTGCTTTGGTGATGGTAAAATACACTGTGAAAGTTGACACCGGTCCTTCTCTGACTTTGCTGGTTAATACAATCTGACTACAATCCTGTGTCAGTAATCCAACATCCGTAACTTTTGCTAGAAGTGTGGCATGGAATGATTGTGTGTACAGCGTATCTTGCTTCTGAATATAGACAGCTCATCAGGAATTGTTGTGATCCTTTGTCCTGTCGAAGATTTTATGCACCTCCGTTTTGATGGTGTAACACCACAGCAAGATTTAGGAATGTTGTGAAATATTGATGGAGGTTCTGTGGGCGCATGGTGCTTTCCGACAAGTTTTTTTTGGAACGTCCTTCGGAAAATGAAGTTCACAAGCACCCATGTTCGGTTTAATGTCCTCAACCTGCAAATCATTGGGGAGACTTCTAACCTAACGCAGTAACTCATCTTGTCTCTTTGGAAATCGAAATACGGATAATTTTTCCTGTCCTTTCTGACTGGCATAACCGGTTTTGCAACCAAATATGGAACACTTTCTTCCCATTGTATAAGTACAGGATGATTATGTTAAAAAGGTATCTAAATTAATATCTCATTGAACCAAACACACTTTTATTATCATTGGAAGTACTTGACACAAGTGCCCTGGGCAATACCTACTACGACAAACCGAAATAGACTATATTGACGTATTGTCATGCGCTTCACTTCGAACAAATTTTTAATAACTTGTGTTTGACTTTCATATCCACGAATATCAAGAAATGTAGATTATTTTGTTGCAGTTTGAACAATAACAAGTGCCTCTTTGTTAATTATTGCACAGTCGGATACCTACGACGATAAACATTCAACAAGGAGAAGTAACACTCTTAAACCATAATTGAAAAAGCCGCCATGCTTGCTAAGCGAACAGTGCAAACCAGTGCTGCGAACCACACACAACACATTGCACGCCGGCCCTCACTCGCAGTGTGTCCTTCGCCGGCTGGCAGGCCTTCACTGTGGGGGCCTAGTGTCAACCCCATCACGTTTTCTTGGAATCAGAGCACACACTACACAGTACACACGCAGCGAGCTCTGCACAGGGCGACCAGATTTCCGTCACGAGCGGGATACGTTCAGTTCAGCAGACAGGGGGAGAGATAGAGATTATATGTTAGCGTCGTCTAATCGCATTGCTCGCTCAGTCAGTCAGTGCACCTTCATCATTGCGTGCCGTGGAGCAACTAACGTTAGAGTTCAAGGGGCATTGTCGATCTATTACTATTACAGTGTTCCTCAACAGGTGGGTCGCGACCCCAACGCGTTTCAGGGGGGTCGCGAAGGTCCTCGAAATGTTGATTTATTGGTCCATATTTCAATACAATATACATGTAATTTCGCAATCAGTTTTAATACGTTACGGTAATCTCTGTAGACTTATTTATAAAACATGTATTACATCAGTAATTTCCACATCTGGGCTGTCGAATACATGTGTTATCTCTGAATGTGCATAATTATAATTTTGAATCAGTGCAATTTTTATGCGGGCATGTTGTGGAAATTGGGGTTGAATGGGATGGTTTTACCGGTGTGAGTGTGTGTGGGGGTGGAGGAAAGGTGGGGGGGGGGATTCGGTGAGGATTGGGGGGGGGGGGGTCGGGGTCGCGGTAAGGTAAAAAATTTCGAAAGGGGGTCGCTAACTGAAACTAGTTGAGGAACACTGATATATTACTATTAGTATTACTACACTACATACATGTATAATGTGTATATTATGCAGGTCTATTGCGTTTTCAAACAGTGGAGAAAGGGAATCTGGAATACTAGTGTGGGAGAAAACATAAAGAGACATTCAATGGTGACACATGGTATTGTATGTACCATGTTCTATGCCATTTACGAGCAGTCATCGGGTGCTTTATCCACCTTAGCCATATGAACCACACGCCCCTGGTAGAGAGAGAGAGAGAGAGGGGGAGGGAGGGAGACAGACAGACAGACAAAAGACAGGGAGAGAAAGAGCGAGAGACTCACTCAAGAGAAATATACGTTTTGTTACTAAGCAGTTGACACAATATATCCAAGTGATAAAATATAGATTGACTAAAAAACAACCGTGTGTGAATGTAAGTGCTTTATTTTACAATAGGACTTGATCTGTAACTGTATAACCGTCATGTTCATGTTCAATAGGTCGCCTCATGACAAGGGTAATGTTTGCATAATATAAGTGGATATCATTTCATAAAATGCTGCATACACACATAACTACCCATCCACACGCAGTAGACTAGACAGGCGGCAGCTTCTCAAGGTAACAATGAATGACACAGGTACAAGACTACCTATCCACACACTGTAGACAGGCCACTTCTCATGGTAACAATGAATGACACATCCACACACTGTAGACAGGCCACTATCAAGGTAACAATGAATGACACAGGTACAATCCACACACTGTAGACAGGCCACTTATCAAGGTAACAATGAATGACACAGGTACAAGACTACCTATCCACACACTGTAGACAGGCCACTTATCAAGGTAACAATGAATGACACAGGTACAAGACTACCTATCCACACACTGTAGACAGGCCACTTATCAAGGTAACAATGAATGACACAGGTACAAGACTACCTATCCACACACTGTAGACAGGCCACTTATCAAGGTAACAATGAATGACACAGGTACAAGACTACCTTCCACACACTCAGGCCACTTATCAAGGTAACAATGAATGACACAGGTACAAGACTACCTTTCCACACACTGTAGACAGGCCACTTATAAAGGTAGTAATGAATGACACAGGTACAAGACTACCTATCCACACACTGTAGACAGGCCACTTATCAAGGTAACAATGAATGACACAGGTACAAGACTACCTATCCACACACTGTAGACAGGCCACTTATCAAGGTAACAATGAATGACACAGGTATCAGACTACCTATCCACACATAGTATTGATAGTAGACTGGCTACTGATCAAGAGAAGAAGCAAAAGGCATAAAAGGATACCACAGCATTTATAATTATCATCACACACATCAAATCCATAAACAAAGAAGATTGAATAATATTACTTATAAGCATTTGGAAACTTTCACAATAATATGAGGAAATCACCACTCTACATGCATAGGAAATAGACACAGGGCATTTCTACAACAGGCACTTAGTTTGAGTAGTGCAACTGATGGCACCATGATTGTTTTGGGGTTTTTTTTTTCTCTTTGAAATCAACAGAAAATAATAAATAAAAAGAAAACCAAAGCAAAAACCTGCGACAAGCCAAGACCCTGGGGATACCCCCAAGCCTTTACAATTGGACTGAATGTACTGAATGACACAACTCCTTTTTGTTTTATTTGTTTCATTGAAATTTACCCAGTCTACCATTGCAGTGATCTCTGGGTGAATTAAAATGAAAGATAAGTGAAAGAAGGAAAGAAGTAGGACCTACCAGCAACACCCCCAACTCAGTAAGTCTATTTCTTGTCTGATTGAAATTGAACTCGTCCACCATATATGTAGTGATCTCAGGGTGAATTAAGAGGTAACAGCAAGACGAAAGGCAAGAGAAAGAGTGAAAGGACAGAAGTAGGAAGTACTAGCAGCCCCTGCCAAACGCACACACACATTTAGTCAGTGCTTACTTCTAGTTGTACTTGTGTGCTAATAACAACCTATGGTGCTCGAGTCGTGACCTAGGTGTGGCCCAGCACCCTTTAATTTTGAGTGTAAGAAAGTTAAGGGTCAAAGCACTTGATCAAAAGGGACCCTCTTATTCTCAAGACTCTCTGTCTTTGTCTCCCATTGAGTTTCTTTCAACTAGGAATGATACAGTTCACAGATGGAACTTTTAAAAGCTCCTTCATCTTAAACCTTCAAAGGGATTGTGCTAATTATATCACTAACAGAGAGTGGGTAGGGATCCCACCTTTGACCTGTCACTAATTACTTTTGAGTATCCCATTTTCTATAACCTATCACAGTATTAATCACTAACTCTGTGTTTGTCCCAGTAATTGAAGGGGTCATTTCAGCAGTGTGCTGATGTCTATTTTCGTGAAAAACGAGACCGAGAGATAATCCTAGGGAATACAAGGAAAGCATGCTTCCTGAAACAAAAATGATACGATGAAAATGTATAATTTTTACCACCATTTGAATCTGGAATTCCCAAAGCCAAAAGTGCCAAAGCCCATGGTTTTTTTACATTTTTCCTAATGACGTAATTGTGACTTAGGCACACTATTGAAATGACCCCTTCAATTATGCAAAATATTACGTTTTGACTGCTCAAAAAAGAATCCCAAACAATACTATAAAAATACCAAACTATAACCCCCCCATCTCCCCCCCCCCCCCCTCCCCCCAACCTTTCATAAAACTCAGTCAATTGTGGTCTATACTTATAATGGTCTTTACATAAGATCTTCCTTCTTTTAGAATAATAATAATTAGTTCAATTTAGCACCAATACAAACTTGACAGTCATCTTCATCACTTTAAACATAAACATGTATTCATCATATTATTTACATGAAAAATAGACATAAGCAAAGATTTTCCACTTGAAGGTGTATTTACTGCCATGCACACAAAAAAATCCTCAACTCAAAGCAAACGCTTTCTAGACATTTTAATCCTGGTCAGAGCACATAACATTTTTTTCCCCCTGCATATTTTGTGAACTTTACATTTTGAAAAGAAATTAAGATTGTTGTTCATCTTCTGCTGACATTTTTTAGAGCGTTTCTATCATTAAATTCATCTTTTTCCTTTTGAATTTTCTTTGTTTTTAGACTAATTTTATCATGATAATAATTCAATAACAAAAAGGCCTCGAGAGAAAAGCAATTGTACAGTACTTTTTGCTTTTTTACTTCATGATTCACCTCTTGGTAAAATCATCTTCATCTTCACCTGAAAACCCAGCTAAGAGGTGAAATATTAAAATCATAATGTGGTAAGTGGTAAGTTAAAAAAAATGTTTATTTAGAAAACATGCAAAAATCATATATAGCTATGAGAACATAGTATCACTGATGACAGTCCACAAGTATGACACATTCGACTTTTATTAACAGAATTTTAAAGCGATCAAGTAGAATTTACAAAACTATTTCACATAATACAATAAATGTTTGAATATGTTACAAATGTTAGAAATTAGATTGGATAATTCTACCTACGAATTCAACAAGATTTCTTTAAAGCATGATATCCAATTTTGTAATTATTACAGTAAAGGGATAAAGTATCATTTCTCCTGGTCATTTCATATCACAAGGATTATTATTTCACTGCAGCTAAAACAACATGCAACAGGCAAAGAAAGCAAAGAACAGAGTAGTTAAACACATAGTGGACATACCCTGGTCTATATTCAAAATACCCTTCTGGCTTCTGGTGTCTGTCGGTGTGGAGTCTATTATGCAGTCAAGCTGTGTCACAAAGAAATCGATTTGTGTGAGGTATCTTGGAAGTGATGAAGATCATGAAATTGTTTGTAAGTTCAAACTATCGCGTGTGCTCTTCCATTTAATTGAAAGTGTGAAAAGAATTGTGCAACGGTAGTTTAACAGTATTAAGAGTTAAGTGAACAGTGGATGGCTCACTTTTTCTTTCTTAATCGATTAAATAAAAAAAAGAATTTTAATAAATTAAATAGGAGGTAGCGTAACAGTAATAGAGAAGAGAACAAAATGATTTCATAAGATAAAGAAAGATGGTCTAGTATTAAAGCAGAATTACCTGATGGCTTAAAACAAAAAGGAATAAAAGTAACGGTGTCAAGAAAAATAGCTTGATAGTGTAATGTAACAATATTACTAACATGGATTGATTGTGTCAGGTAAAATGGCTTCATAATGTCGAAATAGCTTCATAGCACAATGTAACATAAAAATATTACCAACAAGGCTTGAGAGTGTCAGGTAAAATGGCTTGATAGTGTCAGGTAAAATGGCTTGACAGTGGACATCAGAACAGGACAATAGTGTGAATTGACATTGATAAATAGTTTCTGATAACTAGCTGGGAAATTTGTAAGAAAAAAAGCTTGAAAGTGTCTGGTAAAAACAGAGTAAGAGTGTTTAGGTGATGTCTCTTTGCAGCTCATGAGTGCAAATGATAGTAGTCATAGCATATATATACACAAGGTCCTGTTAGTGTTAGTGAAATGAAATATGACTGCTTGCTTGATTGAAATTTATCGCGTCCAACATATGCAGCGATCTCAGGTGAATTGAGCGAGGAAACAGCAAGATGAAATAAAGAGATGACACTAATGACGGAATGAAAGGAAAGAAGTAGGACCTACCAGCACTGCCAACCAACCACCCACTGAAATCTTACAAGGGAAAACACATGTGAATAAAGAAAGCAACTGACATACACATACATACAAGTAATGAGGGGACATATCAGGTCTCATTCAATTGACAATGCATAGACTGCCAGTATCAGAATCACAGGCGTGGAGGAATATGCATAATGGCATGATGGCAAAAGCCAGGTGTCTTGGCCATTCTACAGCCCGCCCAGCAGGCTTTTTACATGATGCACGGCTTGAAGAAAGCAAAGAAGCCAACAGACTTGCGATAACAATCCTGGCAGACGGACTCGGCCAAGCCAAGCCAATGGGGGACGTCAAACTTGTAATTCCCCTGCATGATTTCAATTTTGGTTTCCACCCAGAAACAGACCTATTCTGTCATTTCATTTGTATCTGCGCAGCCCTCTATGTGAAACAAAGTTTTCAGTGATTATGATATGATACATGTATCAAAAATGAAATGTCCTCCTTCAAGAAGTCAAATCATTTCAGGTATTACATCAGTAATGTCAAAATGAAGCAATAATTCTTATTAAATGAGGGCTTGTTGATGTCGTTTGGATTTTCAATGGCTAAAAAAAGGCAGAATGGTTGACGCTCATTGACAGCGATGAAAATGTTGAAGGCAAAGAGAAGACATTGTGCAATTTATACACTCCAGCGTTCGAAACGCGACCGACCTACAGCAATGAACTACACGAAATCTACTTCTAGCAGCACCCTTGTATAGCTGACAAAGCACTAAACTACCTCTCATCATAGAAGTTTTGGGGAGATAATAATGCTTACAGTCTGGCTGCAATGGTTAGCACTCCAGGTTCGAATCCCTTCACGCACACATTAGGCACAAGCATTTATATCTGGAACATTCTTCCAATTAAAAATGGCATGTAGGCAAGGATCTTGGGACAGATGAAGAACAAGAGACCCACTGGCAAATGTGTGGACTGTCCAAATTACAATAATTTGATAAAACACACTTGTAAAAAAAGCTGCTCCAAAAATGTGATTTTTCTAATCTCATTCATTATGTTTAGTATCACATTTTATAGTGGTAAAAAAACTAAGAGAAAGAAAAGCAGAAAGGGGAGGGGGGGAGGTAATGTGAGGAGGGCGGATAGTGTGAGATCTTCACCGCGGGTGTAAATCTATGTTTTTTCTCTCAAGAAAATAGTCTTCTCAACGTAACAGGGCTAGGAGCCACAACACAAAGCGAGAGCAGCATACATAAAACACCATTACTAGCTCACATATATCCCAAACAAAATTAATTATAACATCTTTACCAAGAAAACAAAAATATTTTTACCAACCCAACAAATTATTGAAATCAATGTGAAATTGTCAGTAACAAAGTGAACAGCAGAGTGTAACAAGAATGAATGACAGTATCATTGTAAAACTTTTGAACTATGAGAATGGGACTTAAGGCTTTCTGAGAGCAGAGAAGAAACAGTATAATCTTAATCAAATCACATTAAAACGTTTTATTCGTTTGGTTTTTTTTTAAGTATACAGATATCTACATTCCATCAGAATAAAAAAGCTCTGAGTCGCTCTGACAAAGATGATCTATGTTTGCTAAAAAATAAAAAGGGTGTTATGATCAATATAATCAATGCATATGATCTGTTAATACAAAAATAACACTGATGATTTATAAAACCTTTGTAGAATATGTGACAAATTCTTTATACAATATAATATATCATTGACATTGAGTTGAATAGAGTTAGAATATCAAGAATAAGATAATAATTATGGGCAATATAAAATGTTTCATCCCAAGGGAGGTGTCATTTCAATCAATTATGGTCATTAAGATGTTACTAGTAGTACTAAGTAGATATATTTTTTACTTATCCTGAATGTGATCTAAGAAAATGAGACTGAGACACTAGAAATATGTCACTGATCTGGTGGACAGGCTCAATGATGCAATTCATTAATGTCAATACAACCATTTTATTATTTTGCCATTTCTTTAATCTTAGCTGGTCTTTTGAGAATCAATATTAAAATTTGTTGTTGGGAGGGAGGGGATGGAGAGGCTTTTCTTTTTTCTGTCTTACTTAAATATTCTGTTACCGCTGCATGTTTTAAAATCTTTGGAGGAACTTAATAGGTTACCAATCTTGAAAAGAGAAGAAGTACATATAGCAATGCAAACAACACCGTATCACTTGTGAAAACTTTGACCCAAAGAATAAGTTAAATGTGTTTGGTAGGGCCTATATCAGAGAAGACTGAAGAAGGCAGAATCAATAAACAGTGTCGTCTCTTGAAAAGCAGCGAAAGTCCATAACATAAATATATCTATATCTACATAATAATGATATATTTGCTTTGCTCAACTTTATTTATTTTAAAGACTCTGATTTTGTACATCACATACATTCTTTTCATAAAGACTGTGAATTCAACATCAATTACTTTAATTTCACAAAAAATTGTTGCTGCTATCCTACATTTAGAGAAAAAGATCATTCCTTATTAACGTAGAGCATCATATGAGCTTTGACCCCATTGTCAATGTTCCTTGTATGGCCTATTTCTTTTGCTAAAAAAAATATTCTTATTTTCATGTACCAAATAGCAGTAATATTCTTCCTTCCTTCTTCTTTTCCTTTCTGTTTTCTTCATTAAATGAGAGTAGTGAATAAGGATGGCAAAACATAAAGGAAAAATCCAAGAAACAAAAAATAAAGGAAAGAATAAAGAAAACAAAGAAAACCTTGAGGAGCAAGGCCACATGCAAAGACAGTGTATTTCAGATGCAGTGAATTAAAGTGTAATCTCAAAATATACATTTTTGAGACTTTTTTTTCCTATAATTCAAGGGAGATCATGGGAAAAGGAGGACATCCTGATAGCTGATTCTTCTCCCTTTCCAGCTGACTTGAAACGATGAAGATGAATGACTCATGTGGTGTGATTGGGACGCTCCCACAATGTTCACTCAGGAATTACAATAACAGATGGAAACCTAGCTCAGCTCGCAGTGCCAAAGCCAACGTTACTCATAGCTTTGGAAGTGTAACTGTGGAAAAGAAAAAATAACTTTGTTTGTTTCAATTGAAATTTACCATGTCGACCATACATGGTGACCTAAGGTTGAACTTTAGAGGAAACAGTAGGATGAAAGACATGGAGAAACAGAGAAAGGAAAGAAGTAGGACCTATCAGCAGTGATGCACCCGCCATAGCCGACTAAAGAGATAGCAACAATTAACTAGATTGCATAAAACATCAAAGACAGTGGGACAGAGGAAGAAACTGACAGAGAATGAGTTAGATAGAAGAGGAGACGAGAGAGAGAGAGAGAGAGAGAGAGAGAGAGAGAGAGAGAGAGAGAGAGAGAGAGAGAGAGAGACAGAGAGAGACAGAGAGAGAGACAGAGAGAGAGAGAGAGAGAGAGAGAGAGAGAGAGAGAGAGACAGACAGATAGAGAGAGAGAGAGAGAGAGAGAGATGGGGGTGGGGGGGGAGAAGAGAAAGGTAGAGAACCATGGTTCAAGGGAGAGAGAGAAATGAATGGGTGGAGGTAGAATTAAGATATAAGTAACAGACCTTTTAACAACAATTTGCACATGCTGACGTCCCCGCTGAATTGAAAAAAGGAATTGTAACACCATTGCTTCAAAAACCCTCATTAGATGAAAATGAACTAAAGGACTACAGACCAGTTTCAAATCTCTCCTTAGCTTCAAAGATGCCTAAAAAGGTTGTTGCTTTGAGAGTCAATTCCCTTGTTTCTTCCAATTCATTACTTTCAAAATTTCAGTCAGCTTATAGAAATAAACATAGCACGGAAACTGCGCTCATTAGAGTTTTTAATGTCCTAGTTAGTTATGTAAATGATAAGAAAATCGTTGTTCTCTTTATTATTAAATTTACATACAGCCTTTGATACAATTGATTTAACAATTTTGATAAACCATTTGGGAAATGTGTTCAATTTTGACAGTACTATATTAGAATGGTTTAGATCTTATTTGACCCAACAATCTCAACTGGTCATGATTGACAATAAATTTGAAACATAATCTTTATAACTTGAAATTTGGGGTCTCTCAGGGTTTAGTTTTAGGCTCTCTCTTATACACATTATACACACAGCCATTAAACAATATCATTAATAGCTTTGAACTTGACAACCACATGTATGCAGATGATACTCAGATTTATTTCCCTTTGGTCTCTAATAATAAACAAAATGTTTTATGCGAAGTTGAAAATTGTGTTCAGGTGATAAAAGACTGGATGACAAACAATAAATTGAAACTCAATGAAGACAAAACCGAAATAATAAAATTCCAAAGAAAAGCATTGAATAACAGCCTAGTATGTGAGTCTATTAATATAGCTGGCACTCGAGTTAGTGTGTCTATTAATAAGGTTCGTAACTTAGAGTGATTCTTGACAAATAACTTACGATGGAAGACCATGTCGCTCATGTCATAAAATATGTAATTACCATCTTCGCAATATTGGCAAAATATAAGACCATTGCTTGATCTAGAAACAACTAAAGTCTTAATGTCATCAATTATTTTAAATAGGATTAATTATTGCAACGCTCTTTTAGTTGGCTGTCTGAAATATACGATTAAAAGATAACAGAAAGTCCAGGTACGGCAGCAAGATCGACCATTTTAACTAAAACATCTGACCATATTACACCTGTTTTAAAAGATCTAAATTGGCCGCCAGTCAAATACCGCATTGATTAAAATTTTGTATGTCATGCTTATAAATGCTTTCACGACATGTCTCCTGCCTAAGTAACTATTAGAAATGTACAAACCTGTCAGATCATTGAGATCTTCTGATGCCCTTTTAATGTCTATTACCCGTAAATCCTCTGCCTTTCATAATAAATCCTTTAGTGTGGTAGCTCCTATCTTATGGAAGAGCCTCAGTTTTAAAACCAGATCAAACCCATCTTTTAATTCTTTCAAAAGAAATCTAAAAACTGAATTATTCACTGTTGCATTTTAAAACTTTTATATATAATATATTTATGATGTTATGCACACATGAATTGTTTTTAGGATGTGATGTATGTTTGTAAAGATTTAATCGTATGATATAGATGTTGTCACAATGCTAAATGTTTTGTAATCTATCTATTTTGTAAAGCGCTTCTGAGTACCTTTTGGTGGTAGTTAGGGCTATATAAATGCTTATTATGATTATCATCATCATTATTATTATTATTATTATTATTATTATTATTATTTTTATTAATTTACTAAATTACATAAAACATCAAATGCAGCAGGACAGAGGAATACACTGACAGAGAATGAGAGGGATAGGAGAGGAGACAAGAGAGATGGAATGAGAGAGAGAGAGAGAGAGAGAGAGAGAGAGAGAGAGAGAGAGAGAGAGAGAGAGAGAGAGAGAGAGAGAGAGAGAGAGAGAGACAGAGACAGAGACAGAGACAGAGAGACAGAGAGAGAGAGAGAGAGAGAGAGAGGGGGGGAGAGAAAGATAGAGCTTAGCAGATCAAGGGAGAGAGAGAGAGAAATGAATGGGAGGAGGTAGGATTAAGATAGATGTAACAGACCTTTTAAAGGAAAATGGTGAGAAACAATTCACAATCTACAACACATTTCAATCAACCAAACTTAGAAAAATCATTGAACAAGGCACAGAAATCTAGACATCTGCAAAAACTGACATTGTGACATACAAGACTAGATGTTCGCAGATCCCTTCTCATCAAGGTTTCTTCCTTTCCTTTTCATCTTTCTTTCTTTCTTTTTTTCTCCTTGCCGTTTTATCTTCCATTCAGTCTCTTCAGTTTTATCTCTCCTGTTGTCAAATGTCTTTTAAGCCCTTCTATTAGACTTCCTCCAGCGTTCTACATGGACTACCTTTGAGTTTTTCATCTCGAGTTTTTACATTGTGTACTGGTTTAGCTATTCTTTTGTCACTTATTTCATTTACATTACATCTATGACCATGGCATATCTGTTTATCTTGGTTTTTGTGCTTTCGGTTTTAGTTTACTCTTTAATCAGTGTCTTCCTATTCTTCACCACCTCCTCTTTTCAAATATTTCATTTCTAAGCCTCTTCATTTTTCCTTCTTATTTCAATTCCTGCTTCTTGAGATCATCAATAAGTGTAAAAAATATATATATGTCAGAACCATAAACGTATCAAAATCAAATATATTTCGTACACAAAAATCACTTTTTGCAAAAAGAAGGAACTCCTTACAACTGGCAACTACAATAATAAAAGACCTAATTATATGAAATTAAAAAATAAACGTAAAGCATGATTCAACTTACATCATCAATTGCTAGTTCTCCTTGACCGTCAAGGGTTTGTTCTTCATCATCGTCTGAAGAATCATCTCCAGAAGAATCACGATCATCTGCGGCTATAACGTTATCTAAAAAGATTAAAGAGAGTAAACATAAGTCAACAATTGGGATGAAATTCCTTAATGTTTTGTCCTGTTCCTACATTTTATGCTATGTCATGTTACGTCCTGATTTTCTCAAATACAAGGAACCTGTGAGTACAAATTACAAAGAAAATAAAAATAACTAAGAAGGAATGCAATGCTGTGACAAGAAACAAATAAATAATAAAAATAGCTAGTAGAAAATAAACATTAATCTCATATCTAAAGTAAAACATATATATAAAAAAAAGAGACAACAATGACAACCCCCAATTATGATAAATTCTCTCATCTCCTCAATATAAAAAAAAAGATGAAAATTTGTGTTCACTGTGTTTATAGTGATACTTTCAAAACAGATCACCAAGCACGATAAACATTAAATCTACCATTTCACTTTCATTCCCGTTTGTTCCTTTTGCACCAAAGGTCCTGAAAAACCTATTTGAAATTTCTCTTGGAGTATTTTAACTCTCTGGTCTTGCATTGTCAAAGACTAAAAATAAATGCCCGCACATCCTACCACATAATAACACGACGTGTACATTAAAGACACCTGAAGTTATTTTTTTTTGCTTTTGAGTTAAGGTTTTTGCTTTTAGTATGTACATGAGTAACTGTCAAAATACAGTCACCCTCTATCTTTGAAAAGTTTGCAGCGTCCTTGGTTGCCATAGAAACGGCCACCATCTTGAATTTTGGCTTAATTTTCAAAATCTATCTCCTCCTTAGTTATGAATAAAGTCACTCAAAACCTGTGCAGATCGTCTTTTCCATTCAATATCTAGAAATCTAGAGGGATGTGGATTTTAAAAATATTTTTGTAAAAAATTTTTTAACGAATTTTTGAAAATACTATATATCGTGAATGTACAAAAACGGCGTTTTTATTACCGTACAAAAAAAAAATTCTCAAAAAAGTTTAAAATATATAAAAAAAACTCGACGTCATTCTATAAACATTGACAAAAGGAACCTGCATGCCAAATATAATACAAATTGTTCGGAGGAAAAAGAATTTTAGTGTGGAAAAACTACATTTCGAGAAAATGCAAGTAAAAAAATTAAAAGAAAATAACACAAAACAAACGCTTCAGACGGGTTTCCCTTGCTGTAGCAGCCCCTTACTCTTTCGACAGTCTCTGATATTGTTACTTATGTAAATAGTGTAGTAAATCTAGGTTTAGATGTGCACTGTTGTGAAAACAGACGTCAAAATGACCAGTTTCTTGTTTTTTACCTCTATATCCTATGCTTGTGCGCGTGTTTACATACACACTGATGCGCAACGCCTCTTATATCACACAGCGGTGGGCCTAAGCGTCGATCGGTGTCGGCAGAAACGACGTCAAGTCGGTGTTGCTACATTTGGCGATTAACTGCCAGTATACAGGTTTTTACTGCCATCTTCTCAGTCAGTGTTAGGGTAATTTACGTCAAAATTTTGATTGCTTTTACCTACCTCGCCTACAAAATATTTTGTAAAAAAAATTATATGTCATATGGAAATTTTTCTGCCATAAACTTGTAGATAAATGATCATTCTACCCGAATATGCAAAGAACAGAAAACCAACCTTTTGGTTCAAAACTCACAAGTCCAAGTGCTGCCCCCCCCCCCCCCCCCCCCCAAATTACATTTTTCACCACAAGTAATTAATTTTATCACGAACATATAATGCACAAATTACACCTGATTCTGGTATTTCCTAAGGAATGGTAACCTTCCTGTAATATAATTAAGATAAAAAGGGTAGAATCAAAATTTTGACCGAAAATGTACCTACCCCCCTTAATGGCTTCTCATCTGAAGGCTGGTTCATGTGGAATTATAGCATTATCTTTTATCCCCGTCATAACATTCGCCTTTAAGGTAAAGTAAAATACTGACCATGTTGATTTTATTTAACCTAGGAAACATTCTCTTTAAATCTATAGAGTATTAGATTCTATTAAAAAAATTATTTTGGGAATTACAAGAATATAACTTTTCTTATCTTACACATTTCATTCAGTCTTGTGTGAGCCTGATGTTGTCTGTCAATACGGAGATAACTAATATGGATTTGATTTAGATGTGTGAGCCTGAAATTGTCTGGAATTTAGCTAAGACAACTAACATGGATTTGATTTAGATGTGCGAGTCTGAAACTGTCTGGTGTAACATAAGACTACTAACATGGATTTGATTTAGTCGTGTGAATCTGAAACTGTCTGGCATAACGTAAGACTACTAACATGGATTTGATTAATTTGTGTGAGTCTGAAATTGTCTGACATAGCGTAAGACTACTAGTATGGATTTGATCTAGATGTGTGAATCTGAAATTGTCTAGCGTAATATAAGACTGCTACTATGGATTTGATTGTGTGAGCCTGAAATTGTCTGTCGTAACGTAACATAAGATTACTAATATGGGTTTGATTTAGTCGCGTGAGTCTGAAACTGTCTGACGAAATGTAAGATCGCTACTATGGATTTGATTTGGTTGTGTGAGCCTGAAATTGTCTGTCGTAATGTAACATAAGACTACTAACAGGGATTTTATTTAGTCATGTGAGCTTGAAACTCTCTGGTGTAACGTAAGACTATTAATATGGATTACATGTAGTTGTGTGAGCCTGACATTGTATGGCATAATGTAACATAAGACTACTAATAACTAATATGGATTTGATTTAGACGCTTGAGCCTGAAATTGTCTGGCGTAACGTAAGACTATAAGTATGATTTTGATTTAGTCGTGTGAATATGAAATTGTCTGGCGTAAATTAAGACTACTGACATAGATTTGTCTTAGTTGTGTGAGCCTGAAATTGTCTGGCGTAAATTAAGACTACTGACATAGATTTGTCTTAGTTGTGTGAGCCTGAAATTGTCTGACATAATAGAACACTACTCACATGAGGTTCTGCCACCTTGTGGGGACTCGACGCTAGCTGTTGATAGCAAGTAATGCAAACTCTTATTGGCTTGGAGCTCTGCTGTGGTAACAGCCATTTTTTACCGGTGCAGGAGCTACATGCGACGATGCCACAATGTCGGCAATGATGCTATGAGGAAATGATGAGATAAAAGGACATAGATAAGTATAATAAAGACAGGCATGCAAGATGCAGTAACGGTGAGATGTTGTTTTGCACTGAACAATAGACTTGGATTTGGCCTTCTTCACACTTGAGATAAGATAGAATACTAGGGTAAACTATGAAGTGTATCATGAAAAATCCATAGCAATACCAACAATGACAGCAAATTTTTGCTTTGTTTCGGATTTTGAGTTCAGTATTTTCTTTTTTCTTAATATTTTTTCTTTCGTTTTTTTTACAGGCGAAAGGTTTAACTAAACTTGCTAGTAAACTGAAAATTACAATTGTAGGTAACGTTCATTTCCAACAATTATGCTTGACATAGCTAGCGCTTATCACCATTTCTATAGTGTGAAGCAGAACAGGTGATAATACACCACCTCTTCAACAGGACGCTGTTCACACAAGTTTCACTTTCCAGCTCATGCTGGCTCGCACTTTCACCCAGGACAATTGGGAAAATGTTTCATTTTAAGTGTCTTTCCGAAGGAACACGACGTTAGATCTAGTACTGCCAGGATTCAAACCCATAAGCTCTAAATTCCAAGTCCAATAGGCCGGCTACACGAAAAATGGCGATTTTGCTACTAACTAGACAAATTTTGTCATACTCAAGGTCGACATGTCTGACATAAAAGGCATCAGTTCTGACAAAGTAACTACTAAGAGATTTAATGCCCTTATAGCTACGGCAACCCTGCACGGCTTGATACATACCCGCCTGTTGACGACCGTAAATTCCGTCTTACGGCAATGCATGCAGATCTTGGCATCTGAATCAGGGACCCACACAGGGGAATCTGCTGCAGCGTCAGGGTTCACACCCACTGTGGACAGGAGATGAAAGGGATTGCAATGTAAACTAAAAACAAGATGGGGAGGACGGAGAGAGAGAGAGAGAGAGAGAGAGAGAGAGAGAGAGAGAGAGAGAGAGAGAGAGAGAGAGAGAGAGAGAGAGAGAGAGAGAGAGACAGAGACAGACAGACAGACAGAGAAAGAGAAACAGACAGACAGAGAAAGAGAGACAGACAGAGAGAGGGGGAGAGACAGATAGAGACAGAGAAAAGAGGGGAGAAAAAGATGGAGAGAATGAGACAGAGAGACTGTGAAAGAAAGAGAGAAAGCTTTGGAAGCAATTTAGTTGAAATGCAGCATAACAATCTGATGACTTGTTTTGCTTTATAGTAACATTGCTCAATGCTAGCAGATGAAGGCTAAGTATGACTTGGCAAGAAAGCAATGGCAGGGCAAACTTTCATGAAATAGTTTTGAATTCTATGCTTGTATGCAGGTTGCCAGATTGCTGATACTACAATAAAATTCAAACATGATGCTGACTACCACATTTCTCCCCAAACCCTTGGGAAAATTGCAAATCCACAAACTTTTGACAGCCCAAAAAACAGCAGTAACATTTTTTTGATGGAACGAGACAAAAATAACAATCTGGTTACATACAGACAGCTTGGCGATCACTGACACACTTGTTTATATGTGCCATCCACTCCTTTTTCTCTGTAGCTGTAGCCGCGTAAACGACAAAAGATTTGCTAGGACTTTTCAATTTCCATCCATTCCGTAAGTCTGAGAAAGAAGAGGTCGTAGAAGCGTGATAATAAGAACATAAAGCCTTTTTCAAAACATTTTACATAATAGTTTGTCTTTGGTAGGTTGGAATGTGTGATTAGGATGTTTGAATGCCAGCAGGGAGAGGAGAATGAGAAAAGGGAATTGGGGTGGGTGGGGATTTGTCTTTTGTTTCACAAATTTTTTGACATCGTAAAAAAAAAACACACACCCTTTACAGATGTAAAGATGTTAACAATTTTGCAAAGATGAATGAGAAATGTAGGGACTTTGAAAAAAACAACAACATCATATTTTAACACAAAACAACATTAAGGTAATTATCCTTTCTGATGTCCATGAAAAACAATAGGAATATCTTTGGAAATTGACCAGAGGCATACATTTTTACAAGTACAACTCAAATAAAATAACAGATACAAAGATAACGTAAATGTACCTTACTGCACTAAAATATTTTGGGTTTCGTTTTTTCAGTTGATTGGATTTGGTTGTTATTTTTATTCTTTCTCTGTTCAGAGACAAATAAAAGGTTGCAACTCTAATTTTGATATTAAAAAACAAGATATCCCGTATAGGAATAAGAAAATTGGAGAAAATACTGCAGAATGCTGCTGATGAATGATAGATAGGAGTTATATTTTCCTCAGACAGTGTTGTTTACATATCAAGTTCAATTGTTATAACATAATGCCTGTCCCAGATATAAAGACATACTTCTGTTGAAAAGTCATCAAAAGCAGTGAAATGTAAAGATAAAATGAATATATCTATCAATATTATAATATGATGTACTGACATGCACCACCTCAGCTTAAAATATTCCCTTCTTTTAAAAAAAAGTTTACTTATCACTTATCTACTCAAATATGATACAAAATAAGAAAAGGAAGTATCTTTTTAAATCACCCCTGAGTTGTTGATTAGGTCCTTTATTTGCCTAGAACCCACAAATAGCTAAATTACTTTTAAGTTAATACAGCGACTTAAATAAAAAATCACTTACTTCCATTGTCGTTCACATTTTCCAATTTTATATTCTCCAAAGCAATTAAATTCTGCTTGTTATACTGTTGATCACAAGAGGAGAAATAAGAGATAGATAAATAGACAAATAAATGTTACAGTATATAAGAATAAGCGGGATAAATTTGACATATCCCTGATAATTAAATTAAACTAATACAATCATGTTATGTCATATCATAAAAGGCAACCACAATGTCATTGCCTATTTAAGATGTCTGGGAATTATGACTTTTTTTTTTTCTCAATGAGTTTAGCAAGCATAGCATGAGAAGAACAGGAAAAAGGGGTGTTGTCATAATAAATCTGAAAACTGAATAAAAACGAGATGTCTATGCAGCTACAGTTAATATCTGGAGATCAAAGTGAGCGGACAGAATTCAATGCATCATAGGCTACATAGTAGTTAGGTGTCATTTTTGTTTCCGTCTTCAACGTACAAAGCAGTTTTAGGTCTTGCTCATAGAACAACCACTAAGTCATAAAAACATGATACAACCAGCATTTGAACATTTATAATGCAAATCAAGGTTCAATAACATCTAAAAGAATTAGGACTGTTTCAAATTCTCTGTTAGGGTGTCTTAAGACAAAAGTAACACATTGACAACACCCATGTCATGATGATAATGTAAACAATACTTTCAACTGAAAACTTACTTTCTTCTTGTGAATAATAATATTGCCGTAAAGCAATGCATCATTGAAAAGGAAAAACTGTCGTGGCTTCGGTTTCTTACGACAAATTTTTGTAAGAACCCCTTCTCCCACTAAAACTCGGCCAGGAATGCCTAAGCGCTGAAAATAAAGAAAAAGAAGCATTATTAAGTGAGAACTTTAAAGCAATAAATTTATTATTTATGCAAATTTAATGCATAAACTGTAAAAAGGGTGCATGAGATCTTACCATTCTAAAAACAATGTATCCAACAATTTTCATGTTTCTATTCTCTGAAGGCATGAGATGTCACAAACCAAAGATGGTTTAGTTAATGGACATATATACAATGTTCAGGAAATCACCTTTCACTGGCTGTTATTGTATAGGGTCAATTGTGTCGCCTAAATTTCATAGCCTGTTACACTTTTTTATAAAGAAAGAGAACTTGACTCGTCTTCCATTGTATTTATTTTACTTTGGCTTCATTACATCAAAAAGCAAACTGACTATTAATGCCATACCAGCAAGATTTTTTCTTCTTTTCCAAACCATCAAGAAAAGAAAGCAATTTCAGTAAAAAGTTCTTTTTACATTATAAGTACATGAACCGTCAAATTTCAGTATCTTCACTAAAAGCATTAATAGCGTCATATCTAAACCTTAATATGGAAATAGTCTAAGATTCACATAAGAAAAATTACTTTATTATTTTACCACAATTGTTTAGAAGCGTTCAAAAACACTCTAATCTTAAATTTAGATGTGAATTGCATGATAACAATAAAAGAAAACATGTATTTCTAAAGATCAAGAGACAAGTAAATTGATGTAAAAGGCAGTAAAAGTAAATAGATGGGTCAAAGCAATGTGGCCTAATGTTTAGGTTGCCAGACTTGATTCATAAGGTCCTGGGTTTAAAATTTAGCAATGCTAGTTCCGGAGTTCTTTGAGAGAGGCATGCATTTTTCCCACTCGACCCAGGTACAAATGGTACCAACAACAGCTTGGGAGTAAAAAATCTGCAACTAGCATTCTGTCCAGGAGATAATTATCATCGCCTTTTCCACTTCACGCTATTGAAACCGAGATAAGCTCTGGCTCTATAGGCCATTAGCACCTTGAGGGACTTTCATTTACTAATTATAAATCAAAATTAGAGAAAAATTATAAATCAAAATAAGAGAAATAATGGCATTGTGAACAGCATAGTAAAGGGACATTTAAAAAAAAAATAGAGACTTAAAGTTAAAGCAAGAATGAAGAATCATTGCTTCCATAACAAAAAACAAGGTCGAACAGAAATAACAGAGCGACATCAATGAAAAAATAAATCTTAAATATCTGACCTGCCCTGATGCACCAAAGCATTGCTCCACACTAGCAATACGTCTGGAATTCGCTTCAGAGTTCACTTTGGGAAAAAAAAATCACAAAACTGTTAATTACTTCAGAATTATAAATCCTTTGGCAACTTTGTGATACTGTTCATATCAAATTCACACAGGCCTGTCTAAAATTGAATAAAAGACAACTAAACTCCCAATTCTACACACAAAATCACAGACCTATAATTTAGAATTATAATTAGGACTGAAAGTAGAGCAGTTTAGTTTGCAAAAATACAAGGTCTTGGGGAAGAAGAAAACATGTACAGTCGACTCCGGTTATTCCAATCTCGGTTCATCGTAATTTCCACTTAATCACAACTTTCCCCAAGAAACAGAATTAATTCTATAAAAATCACTAGTTAATCGCAGCTCATTTCGGATAATCACATCCCTGATGACACTTTGCCTCAGATTATCTGTCGTCTTTGTGTCTAATTTCACACTTTGCTAAACGATGATCACATGTCTACATCATTGTTACCTACAGAGAATTCAATACCTTGCAGCCAAATTCGTTTTAAAATATGATCCCGTCTCACCACTTCTCAAATCTGGCTTCCTATGAAGCAAAGAATTGAATGTAAAATTGCCACATTGGCATACAAATGCCTCAGTATTTCTGGACCTAAGTACCTAACTGAACTTTTACATAAAAAGACCCCCCACAAGAAATTTACGCTCCCCCAATGATACAATTTTAAAATTTCCAAGAATGTGTCTAAAATCCTATGATGAGCGAGCTTTTGAATTCTCTGCCCCAAAAGTTCAGAACAGTCCGACTCGAGACCAAATCGAAGGAAACCCTCAAGTCCTTCAAAACGTATTTGAAACACCATCTATTTTTAAATGCATACCCACCAAACTAATTATACATACATTGTTAATAAAAAGCTAAAGTTGTATATATGTAATTATTTTGATTTTTGCCATTTTCCTCCTGCAAACCATGTGACACAAAAGCCGGATATTTCCGTGTGGATCGGGGATGTCCTCAAAATGTGTCTCTTTTCATTGTATTTAAACTCATTGACTCAAATTAAGCTTAATGATTGGTCAGTCAATCATATTAGAGAACACTGATGCTTGCTTCGCAGATTAGTGAATCTTGGTAGAGTCCAAGTAGATAGGAGGTGTTAGGTTTCAAGGCGTGAAGAGTAGATCCGTTTGATACAGAGAATGAAAGGATTTTTTAAAAGTGAATTGTCTTGACCACTCCTTTATACACTGAAATGGTATCTTCTGAAAATAACGTGGGGTTTAAGCCCTGTCTTTGACCCCAAGGAATGTTTGGCTCATCACTCAAAAAGACAGCTTTTTTCTGTTGTCATTAAGCCCCGCCCTAGCCCCCAAGGAGTGACCATACGTGTTGTGTAGACAGTCCAGTGCAAAATCACACTATCTCATCACCGGAGACATGTGTCACAGCTCAAAGACTGAGTGAATGGCTATTGGATCGTTTTTGATTAAACAATCAAAAGAGCTCTGGCCTCCTTGCTAGCGAGTACAAATCTAACAAAAACATGGGTGGCTATAATTTTGTGTCTGTGAACTCTGTGATGTATGTCACCTCTCACAGAAATTATCAAAGAGGATGTGGCATATCTGTTACGTGGGCCATTTTAATGAATCATATTGGCTCACACATGTGCATAGACCCAAATGGTTAGCCTAGGAGTCATTTTTTATAATCACATTTTTCTCTATGGCTACATAAGAGAGGTGCAACATGGATTGTCACATTATCCTGCTCATCACTTTGAAAGACAGCATGGCTGAATCAAAGAGAAAAGACTACACATGAACAGAAGCTTCAAATCATCGCCAAATTCGACACAGTCCCGAAGCCAACACAGACTGAGTTAGTGAAGAAATATAGCTTCAAAAACCCAATTCTGTCAGAGAATAAAGACAGCATTGAGGAAAGAGTCAGGTCATCTCCAAACCTGAACCGCATATGGCAACAAAGGGGCAAACATGGCGATGTTGAAAATGCACTTGCCTTTTGGATAATCAACAAACTAGAGCAAGGAGCCCGACTTTCCAGAAATTTGCTCTCAAGCAGAAGGTATCACAGCTTGCTGAAACTCAAGACAAATGACTTCTCCATCGGATGGCTGGCTCTCCCGATGGAAAGAGTGACACAGCAGCTTTTTCAAGAGCAAACATGGAGAGAAAAAAGATGCCGACAGTACTGCTGCTATGGAATGGAGTGCTCACTTCATGTCCGACCTCATTCAAATGTATGACAGTAATGCTGACAAAACTGGCTTATTAGACACTTTTTAGAGTTTCCTGATGAAGACCACTGATTCAAAAACAACGAACTCGGCGGCGACAAGAAAGCAAAAGAACGAATAACTGTTCTCCTTTGTGTAAACAAGAGTGGGAATGACAAAACTCTGCTCCTCGTCATCTGAAAAAGTCATCAACCCAGATGTTTTCCCAAAGACCAGTCTACGTTTCCCATCAACTATAAACACTCAACCAATGCATGGATGACGACTATCAAATTCACAAAAATATCAAGTGTTAAGTTTCCTCCTTTGAGCCTCTTTAACATAAATTGTGATATTAACAGGGATGAAACCAGGGCCAAATTTTTTTTTTAAACCTGAAAAATATAAAGGGTCGTACGAACCTCCTGGCAGAGTCCAGGGACAGTGTCTCAATAGGGACGAATTTTTAAAAAAAACTGAAAAATAAAAAGGGCTGTATGGACCTCCTGGCAGAGTCCAGGGATAGTATCCCAATAGGGACGAAGCCCTGGCATGTAGAAAATATTCTACGAATCAAAGAGAAATTAAGGTGCAGATTTATTGTTCGTGTAAAATTTGTCACAATCCCTAAAGGTTGAACCCTTCCATCTCCTCCCACACTTGTCCACCCACCACCCCCACCCCCTCCCAAACCAAAACCAGGATTAGGTCTCTCCTGCATCTCATCCCAACAGCTGTCTTTTGGTAGCCTTTTGTAAAGATTCAAAGTTTTAATTTGATGTATCTGACAATAGGGACAAAGAACGTAATGGCCGCTGTTTGGAGTTTTAAGCCTTGACTCGTTAGATCTAGATGGATTATTGTGTCTAAAGAAGGTTCTATTTCAATGAAAATTTTATTTCATCAAAAGATGGTTTGAGTTATTTATGTTATAATCCTTTTATTTCATATGTGGATGTACCAGAAATCTGAAGATGTGGAAATAAGCGCTGCCGTGTACAGAGAATGAATCCTTTTTTATATTAAATCCTAGAAATAAATGAAGGAGAGAGAAAATAAAAATACTGAAAACATTTAGAAAGAGATCTATCAGTCACAATCCATAATATAACGGTTAACCACTAACAAAAGGCCTTTTCTTCTTCCAACTATTTGCATTCGACCTCTGATGTACTGTCGCAAATATTACATGAACATAAAAATAAAAGCAATAATCCAACATGTCATAAGACAATAATACACATTGTTCATTTAAAAACAACCTGCTAATTGTTTCCATTGTTCAAGCTGGCCATAGGTAAAACCTTCTTCTTCAACGATCAGATTGGCTGGTCAAACCTATTTTGTTAAATACTATTATTCATACATAGAAAGCTCATTGGTCAGTTTACGCCTCTTTCAGACGATAATGGTCATGATCCTAATGTCATAGCATCACTTTCCGCGAAGCCTGTCATTGATTGTATTTTGCTATTGTACTGCCTCTGTTCAACAGGCACGTTTCATTGTCCTGCTTCAATCATCTACGTTTTCTGTTTTAATTTTTATTATAAACATAAGTTTCACTCATGATAAACCAAAGCAGGTTTTGCTAATGCAACCGAATCTAATCTGATCACAGTCTCCTTTCTGATGGCTGGTCATCGTCTACATTTTGTGCGGCCGTCAGCGGGTGGCCGCCAGTCCGACCGCAAGGTCACGTAGACCACTAATAGTCTCATGATATTCTTACTCTCATTTAGAGTTACCTATGATTTTTTTCGTGTCTTTTACAGGATAAATGGCCATAGGAATACGATTTCTTTCACTCCAGATCATTAAACAGCGCTTCTACATATTTTTCAACTGCTTTGTTCAGCTCTTACTCTGTGTTCATTTGTAGATCACAATTGTTACATAATAACGAAAATTTGAAACCTGCCTCACGTGATCACTGCAAAAGATTTTTAAAATTTAGACCTCGCCAAAGTTTCTTTGAACAATTCTCTTTCACATGGAATTAAAGAAAACAAAATAAAAGGTCGTTGACCTCACCTACCTTAAGGTGAAAAAGGACTTATTACAAAGAGGAAAATGACAGCAGTCTCAATTGCTGACGTTCGCACCCAAAAAATATTCACAAAACACACAAATTGAAAGCAAATTTCACAATATTATGTTTTTTATATCTGCGATGTCAAAGCTATACATGGACCAAATGTTAAGAACATTCAGCGATAAGACTTGAGAAAGATTAATTGAAGAGTTCAAGTTATCATTTGGTCCCATTGTTGTGAAACCTGCCTTATCAATTTTGTCATCATGGACTGTTAGAATAGTGACATGAACAGAGAATCCTTTTCCTAACACCACCCATCAGAAGCACACACGAAGCTCAGAAAATGTGAACACACCACAAATATCTGGTTGCCAGGAAGTTGCATCTAGGTCAAAGTCTACCGGTCAGGAATCTACACACTAATGAGTTAACAACAAAACAACCCCTACTAACTAGGCCTATAATATAAGTAAGACAAAATATGATCACAAGAGATTCTTGTTCTAGAGTTATTCTATGGAACAAGCAACAATTATTTTTGTTGAAATGAGATCTTTTATCAAAATAATGAGAATTTTTAATGAAATATAGAGAATTTTAAACAAACACATCAAACAAAACTGACCAGCGGTACTGTCAGTTTAAGTTTATAGCCATCTATTCAATGTAAGCTGTGTTGCCTTGCACTAGTTACACTTACACCATAGCTCTTTATAGGAATCTAGATCTTGATCTAATCTAGATTATGGTCATTTTATTCAACTAGATCTAGCAGCTAGATATAAAAGAAAAGGCTAGATTTAGAAATATGTAGCTCTAGATCTAGATCTAGATCTATATCTATCTTCTAGACAGTGACTAGATTCTAGCTCTAGCTAGATTTAATCTTGATTTTTTTTTCCTTTTCACCTCCAGATCTAGATCTAGATCGTTTTGGCCAACCATTTAATGAGAAAATGATATAGAACTAGAATCATTATCTCTAGATAAATTCCGATATTATATCTTCGTTTGACAAAATGTGAAAATTGTGTTTAACTGCACTTCCTAGTCGTTCCCAGTCGGCTAGGAAAGTATCGAAAAGAACAAGATCTTGATCTACTTTCACTTTGATTTTACGATAAAACGCCCCTCTCTTGAATCTGATCATTAATCTCTCTCTTTTAACTTCCCTTTGAATACAATTAACTTGTTTTGTTCTTAAATAGTTGAGCTGTTTATGTTTTTCTGAAGTGAATAAGTTGAAAAAAAGATAAAAGATCACGGCTGACATTGAGATGAGATATGTTTGGAAAGAAAGCTAAACATACCAAGTCTGTCCACCATCTTGACGATCTATAAATAAGTAACGGAAACAAGAAAAAATGGAGTTGGAATGCAACGGAAATCGACACCGATATCAATTATAGCCTTATTTAGCACGACTTTGTACTTTTCATGATTCATAAGTTTGGCGAATATACTGATGACGTCAGTTTGATCGAGTTATGTTTAAACTATATCTACGGTGTTACTCCAGTAATATTACAGGTACTCAAAATCCTTTCATCTTTTTCTTTTTTCTTTTTCTTTACCTTATACGTACATGCACTCTTAATCACATTGATAATAAGCAGATATTTACCGCATTCAGGGTTACAACTACTAGATTATTTTGAACAGGTGACACTCCTGAGTGACGCTCCTGAGATTTATTTGAGATATCATCGCACTTCCTCAGAGGTGTTTAAAAAAACGAGAGTAAATGACGTGTTATCAAATTTGTTTAATTAAATATATTAAAAAGAAAGCACAGAAAGGTTGCATGATTGAAATGAAAGCTAGTCTTTTGAGCTAAGGGATCCATTAGTGTCAGTTTAACAAAAAGTAAGTTGGTGATGCTGTTTTTAAAATTTTAATAGATAACATCGTTCAGATTTTGATTTTTTTTTGTTTTTTTTATTTCGTTGGGTTTGTGTTTGGGGAGGGGGGGTGCCTTTTTGTTGTTGTTTTGAGGTTGTTGGGTCAGGGTTGTTTCCTTTTGTTTTGTGTTGTTTTATTGTGGTATTTTTTGTTGTAAGTTTATTATTTGTTGTTGGGTTTTTGTCTTATTGGTCTGTTTTTTGTTCTTTTTGTGTGTGTTTTTTTGGTGGGAAGAGGGGGGGGGGTGTGGTAGAGGGGGGGGAGCAGGAGTTGTTTGCTTGCTATCTTATTGGTCTGCTTTTGTTCTTTTTGTGTGTTTTTTTTGGTGGGAAGAGGGGGGGGTGGGAATGTGGCAGAAGGGGGGGAGGGGGGAGGAGCGGGAGTTGTTTGCTTGCTATCTTGTTGGTGCTGATATTTTTTGTTATTGCTGTGTTTCGTTTGTCTTCAAGGTCATTCATTTGGTTTTTGTTGGGGGAGGAGGAATAAAAGTTGTTAAGATCCTCATTCTTTATGTTTGTTTGAGGCATTGGCGTTATTTAGATATTATTGCACACAATCAAACAAACAAACACACACACAAATATATTTTATAATGTAGATGAACAAGGTGGTTGATATTTATGTCCTAGTTAACGTTATTTGAAAGCAGTAATATCCTATACAAATTTGACCAGAGCCTTGAATAATCTTTCTGCTTTTCGATTTTGAGTGTAAACACTCCATTTTAATTTTTTTTTAGTATAAACACCAATTTGTTATCAAATTTTCTTCTCTTCTCAATTTGAGATCAATAATGCAATCCGATGCTCTAAAAAAAAACCATGGTATGCATTCTAGTCTTTAGAGCAAGCTTCTCAACTCGTTAATGAATTCCCACCGCATTCCACTGTAGTGTAACGTAAGGGCCTATGACGACCAAGTAAACTGAAATGACAATTCAACTATATTACGTTCAGTGAAACCATAGTGTTGTGAATTTATAATCATGGCGACATTGTTTCAAAACAATTGACTGACTTAGTGAGGAGGGGTGGGGGTCACAATGTTCTGGGTTATTATGTTGCAAGGGGGAAAAGTTGCCTGTCTCTGCAAATTCTCAAATACAATAAATTTAACAGTCACACAAATATACATCCCTAAGATTAAGAACATAAAGCTTCAGTGACAGTTTCTAGAGTACTGCAGATGATAGTGATGTCTGGAAGTTGTTCCATTCGGTGATGGATTGGGGGAAGAAACTGTGTTTGTGTAAGTTAGACTGCGTCTGTGGTATGTTTTTCACAATGATAGCCTTGTGTCTGGTTTTTTGTTTGATGTAGTCTGGAATTGTGATTGGTGCACTGTCTCTTTCAATGCATTTGAATAAACGTTTTAAACGGTTGTGCCCTCTGTGTGTTTCCAATGTTTGCCATTGTAGTCTATGCAGAGCTTCTGTCGCGCATCCTGGTTCTCAAGATGTTTGATCCTTGTTGTCATCCAAGGTATATTGTTTCCCACTTAGTGTTTTATTGGGAATGTGTGTGTGTGTGTGTATTGATTAAGTTTGTAATGTTCTTCATAAAGCAGTCCTATTTTTTACAGACGTCATTTAGGGCAGAGTTGTTTTAAAAAACACCGTATTTATCTCTCAGATCTTTCTTTATGGCATTCATAGCTCCTGTTCCAAACGAGTTTATTGAGCAGGGTTTTCCGCTGTTGTTTAACCTTCGTATCAATATGACATATCACAACGTCAGGATCATGCATGCCCGGATAAATTGTTGGTGTATCAATTAGGTATGGGTCTGTTGTCAATATCAAATATATTACATGTATGTTGTTATGCCAGATGACGTCCAACAAATATTAGACAAATTAATAGACTTTAGTGAGACAAAATGATTGTTATTGAACGTGAAAAAGACAGAATGCATGGTAGCTTGTAAAAAAAAATGACAACCTGTCCTTCAATTTAACAAGTAGAGGAGAACTATAAAACAAGTAACAAAATTTAAATACCTCAGCGCAATCATAACAAACTGCAAAGACACCACCGAAATAAAACAAAACAAAATTGCACAATATTAGGGCTGTTGTCTCCAATTCAAAACTGAATACAGACACGAAACTACAAACAGCGCAGACATGTCTTTTCCACACTATTATATGCATGCCAAACGTGGACAATGTCGTGAACGTTTAGGAGCATTTGAAATGCGGACATAAAGAAGAATATTGAAAATCCCCAGGACAGCAAAAGTAACAAACTTGGAAATTCTAGTGAAAATTGGAAAAGAAAGAGAACTGGACTATGGAGTCCCCGGCAGATATACTGCTGGAGGGCTGTCTGTAGAAAGTAGAAACAACCAAGTTTTCTGTGAATTAGTAATATTTTCGTCCATATTATTTCACAATTCGCATCCACTTCTTATTCCACTGACACTATGTCACCTTTTACTGCTATGAGTACACTTGCTTCCCAAGTAATAGTCTATCTTTTCGGTATGGAGGCGGGTTGAGGAATGTATTATTGATTGTACTACTGTGGAGGCTTTCGTCCAAGTGAGTCTCTGGTGCCAAGTTGATGTCTGGTTTGTGTGTCTCTATCAATTGTTCAAACTACAATTTTTTGTCATTGCTGATGAGGCTATGGAAATTTACATTCATTGCCTTTACCTTGTATCTACTTTTTAGTATAATTTGTTTGTCTGTTGGGTTTGTTTTGAACTGTGTTCGTTTTACTGGCCGAGGTGTAGTTGCCACTGTACGTGATTGTTGTTTTTGATCCACATTCTCGCCTGAAATAGGTATCAGCGTGTTAAGACTGTTGTCATCGTTATTACAAGGAACCGGGGTGAGCGGTTGAGGGGGCGACTCACGGCAGTAACGAGGGGGCCTCCTGGGGCCTCCGACCATGGATTGTTTTGATTAGTTGTCATTTTCGTTGGCCACCACGACGTTGCCTGTCGTTGCTAAAATAAACACTTTTAATGTTGTCGTTTGGGGATGGGGATGGGAATGGTTGGCAGTATGTTGAGTAATAGTCTAATCATGGAAAGCAATAAATATCTCACCAAACATGAGCGAATGGAATGATTTCATGTTGTAAAATCCATCTTCAAATTCAGATGTACACGAAAAACGACTTCAAATTCAAAATAGAAAATTCAAACAATTTAAAAGACTAAGATGTCACGAATTGTAGATATAGGCAAAGAAAGAGATAAAAATCTTATCAGTGTTAGTACGAAGCACTTTACAGACTGCTGTTCTGTATGCTCCCCAGGGAGTTAAGAAGGACTTTGAATGAAACTGCCTGCTGTGTTGTACAGTTGGTGAGCATGCACTTGTGCGAGGATATGGACTATAAATCCATCTTTATCTTCATCTTTCTCAGTGGTAATTTTCATTCGAGAGTTGAAGACCATGAAACAATCACAGTTAAGAATTGTTAGCTAAGTTTCTAAATAGAATCAAAGTTTTGGGAGACAACAGAATAGGTCAATGACCATAGACTAGGGTGGACCTTTCGCCTCGGAATACATCCGTATGTTAAAAATTCCAACAGAAAGATGTCATTAAGTATGCAAGAATTAGGTAGAGTCGAATTCGATCATGAATTTAAAAAAAACAGTTGCTGTTGAGAGGTTTAACGTGCTCTATCAGCCAAAAAAAAAATCCAAACAAAACAACAAACGAATATAAACCCAAAGAATTCCGGTGTGGAAGTGGATAAAGATATCAACAACAAAAGATACAAAGACACTAAGAAATTGTAATAATATTTAGTTAAAATTGCTTTTATTATTAAATAATCCTTTCTTTCATATTTGCTGTATGAATGTCTATAACAAACTTTTTTCCTTCTAACATGGCGATGTAGCTCAGATGAAGCAGACATTTGAATACAATCTTTTTACACTCTTTTTATTATCATACCATGTTACATATACACATGTATGATTACAATCATACAGACATTGTTCACAATAGATCCATATAGGAAATTTTTTAAAACTTGTAATGACACATTATCAATCTTTGAATTCACGATATGTCGTTAACATTAGAAAATCACAGGTGTGATAAAATGTCAACAAGAAGACAAAATGAAACAAATAAAATAGAAATGACAAAATACGCACAGTGAACAATTTTAACATTTGTTTGGCCATTTACAGTTCATCAAACATTCTTTTCCTTTGCCTACATGAATATCATTTATTATCTGATGGGAAAGCTGTTTTGAAAGTATCCATCCATACATCCTTACACACACATAATACTTTACATTTACATACCTACATTATGAACATAGCACTCATGCACCACACACATACATACATAAACACACACACACACACACACATACATACATACATATATGAATTCATGTGTAGACATTTAGGCATACGTAATTTAACAGTGTCTTGATTCACTTACAAGTTAATTATAAAATTGACATTTGCTTTAAACATTTCAACTATAAAGATACCAATGTTGAAGGGCCTTTCTTTAATATTTGAGAATGTGAACACATAAGATTTATCAGTTGTTACTTTCCTGCCTAGTTGTTAATGTCAAAGGCAAATTAAAAACCTAATATTTTACGTCTCCTTCATGTAAAAGATAATCTCCTTCCTTCAAATTCACAATTACGTGGTGTCTTGCAATAGATCATGACCATTCAAAGACTAAAATAGTCTGAAAAAAGGCTAAGTTTGTTTCATTAGAACTTACCCATCCATCACATGCAGTGATCTCATGGTGAATCAAGAGGAAATGACAATATGAAAGACATGTAAAAGAGTGATAGAAAAGAAGTAGGACGAACCAGTAGCACCCGATACACGCCAACCGCCCACTAAAAATGCTATGGCAGTACGATGACACAATGTTTCTGTAAAGGAAATGAGATGGAAAGTGTGTTGATCATGGCGGATAAATCTGATAGTTTAAGTTAGTTGAAGGTGTTTCAAATGATTCTCTTGTTCATAGAGTGATACATAAAACAATTAAACCATGCGCTAGCTTCTGTAAGAGAAAACAACAACAGCAACAACAACCAACAGAGAGAGGATACTCTTGCTCACATCTGAAAGGTACAAAATATAAAAACAAAAGTCCTGATGATGTTTCAATTAACACAAAAATATCGTCAAACATTACTGTAAATAGCTCATATCATCAAAAGCATTCATATTCATGTAACAAAGAACGCAATCTTCCTGAAACACAAAAGTAATAAATTATTCACACATCTCACAAGGTTAAACAGAATCAATTCAACACTCCTCTCATTCCCATTCTGTAGCAACGATGGCCCATTCATTGTCCTCTATAAAGGAGTAACCACTGACCTGTCAATAAAAAATATATGTGTTAGAAAAGTCAAGGAAGAGGAACGCAATCATTTAGAAAACATTGATTTAAAAGTAAATATTCCATCCCTATGATCCAAAAAGTTACAGCAATAAATTGTCATTATTCATTTGCTTACTCTCATCTTCAAAACAAAGAATTTAAGCAATTTGACTGAATAAAGGCACAAATGATTAAATAGGCAGTAAGAGGATTGAACAGAAGAATTACGACCTGATAAAAAAAAATTGAATAGAAGAACTACGACCTAATGGAAAGTTTTGAATAGAAGAACTACGACCTAATGGAAAGATTGAATAGGAGAATTACGACCAAATGGAAAGATTGAATAGGATTACGACCTAATAGAAAAATTGAATAGGAAAACTACAACCAAATGCAAAGATTGAATAAGAGACGACTTAAGGGGGGGGGGGGGTCTTGGATGAACATTTCTCCCGTTTCTTCCTATCAATTTAACTTATGTATAGGTGTAATGGGCATGGTGTACTGAGTTGAAATATGTCGTTGTTTCTGACGCTTCCGGTTGCCATGGAAACGGTGGCCATCTTGGATTTTGCCCCAAAATTTCACCAACTTCAATATCGATAGGCTTTTTCGCTTTTCAACAAATTTGTTTCAAACTTGGCACACACCTTATTTGATACAATATCTAAATTTGATCAAATCATTAGTAAGTTCTAATTTTCTGAATTTTTGAAAATAGCATATGAGAACAACCAAACATATACAAAAATATTGTACAAAAAATTCAATTTTTCCAAAACTATAATACATATAAAAAAAGGTATCTGATTATTTCTCTGTTTTCCTCCACTCATCATCCATACCAAATTTGATGAAGATATGTTGAGAAATAAAAAAGTAGATAGGAAATAATGAACAAAAAATGACATTTTGAGAAAATTTTATTTTTCCTTTATTTTCTGTTATTTGAATACATTTTTTCTCCCATAAACCTAAGAAAAGAGTAGGATAATACCTTGAAACATCATAAAACCTTGAGAGGCTCTCAACTACTTGTTATTGGCACTGTTTCAAGTGCACCAGCACCTTTTTTACTCGTTTTGGGATGGTACCTTTTGATAAAAGGTGCGTTGAACATGTTCCGTAACTTCCGGCCGATCTAAGGCAATATTCATAATAGATCCTCAAATAAGGTTGTTTTGGATAGCTTTATTATGGCGATCAAAATGAGTACTAATTTGTTATACTTTAGATAATATTTTTGGCTTTTATTGTATAATAACTGTATTGTTTCTAAAAAATTTGTATAAATTCAAAGAATCGATACTGAGCTTTTTTTATGATATCATTATGACGGAATGAACTTCTCTATCTACTAGTATGATAGATTTTCGGCAAAAATGGCATTCCCAGAACCCCCTCCTCCCAATGGAAAGATTGAAAAGGATTACCACTTAATAGAAAAATTGAATAGGAGAACCACAAGCAAATGCAAAGATTGAATAGAGAATTACGACTTAAAGGAAAGATTGAATAGGAGAATTACGACTTAAAGGAAAGATTGAATAGGATTACGACCTAATAGAAAAATTGAATAGGAGAATTACAACCAAATGCAAAGATTGAATAGGAGAATTACGAATTCATGGAAAGATTGAATAAAAGAACCACAACCTAATGGAAAGATTGAATAGAAGAACTATGACCTGATAGAAAGATTGAATAGAAGAACTATGATCTAATGGAGAGATTGCATTGAGGTAAAAACTACGACCAAATGGAATGATCGAAAATAACTACCTACAGCCTAATGAAAAAATCGAATAGAAGAACTGGGACCAAATAAGAAGATTGAAGACAGACACTTAACTTTGTATCTTTTTCAAGATATCATTGTGCAGCTCAGTCTAATATTAACAAACAGTTACATTGTATAATCTTTATACTCAACAAAAGAGGATGGCAGTAGCCACTGGAATATTTTGTATCTAAAGTCTCTCTTTAACATTATCATCTTTAACTTAAATGTCATGACTGGGCCATGAGAGATGTATACTCGAAAATTTCTTTAATAGTTTAATAGCTGAGATTAAAGAATAAAATATATTAATTAACAAGAAGTTTTTGATGTTTTAAATAAATAAAATAAGGAATTTCATGCATGTATGAGGCATCCTTGCAGGTGAAGATACTTGAAAGCACCAGGCCTGTCATTAAATCACAACAAAATGAATACATTGATGGGGAGATTTAAAAAAGCGTCAAATCGACTTACTTGACCATGAAATCTCCACACATGATGCACTCAGACGCCACCAACTCATCCAGCTTGGCCTTTACAGACAGAGGACATGGGGAAACAGCAACAAGTTATAAGCATACAGATAACTAAAAACCAGGATTGTCTGATTTGAAAGAGAATCTTACACACAGAAACTAAAACATTCAAAAATAAAATGTATCACTGCATAATGGAAACCATCCCAAAAGACGAAAAAAGGAATGAAATCTTTTTCCAGCCATTTCCTTCACGACAATGGTCATTTCTGAACATTTTACAATTTTACTCATGCGAATAAATTCAAGAATCTTAATGAATTGCGAAAATGTATGGCTTTTATGATGTAATGCTGACTCAAACTATGCTATCATGCTTAGACAGCTATCATCAACGTCAAAATACGTTTACAAAAGTAACAAAACCAAGAGCTCACCTTGACATCTAAGTCCTTGACATCAGACTCTACAGATGACTGCTGGCTGCTGTTTAGTGAGTCACCCTCCGCCATCTTGCGTTGTAAGTTCTTTACCTGACTTGCTTTGTTTGGCTGAAGATTGGGAAGAACCTGACCAAAAATAATTGATACAATATCAGAAACAGTAAATCAAGCGAGCACAAATTTCACCCTCAACATGCCTCTTCCACATTTTTGTTTTTGATTTAACAGGAGGGGAGGGGGCACCTGGATTGACGAGTTTGGGACCAAACTGTCGATTTTCTGTTCTTTGCATATTCGGATAGAACAATCATCTATCGTCCATATGATGTACATATTTTTTGTTACAAAGGTTTTTGTAGGCTAGGGTAGGTAAAAACAGTCGAAAGTTTGACGCCAATTACTCTAACATTGACTAGGAAGAGGACACTGAAAACTTTATAATGGGGAGTAAACAGCCAAATTTGGTAACATTAGTTTCCTTGGCTGTCGATAAGACGCTCACCAATTTGGCCGAGGGCTGACTACGTAAGAGGGGGAGGGCAAGCATGCCGGCCTGCGTGCATGTAAATATGCGAACAAGTATAGGATTAAAGGAATAAAATAAAACACTGGTAATTTTCAATTTCAATCATCTTTATTGATCCTTTAAAAAATGGAAATTATACTTGTATTATCACAATTTCCATTTGAAAAATAAGAGAATACATCAATGCATTCGAATTAAAAACAAATTTAACTTAGTTAATCATTAAATATTTAGATTTTAGGAGAAGTATACAAAAATAAAAGGTGGGTAAAGAAAAAGTGCGGTGAAACAATATACATAAAAAATAATTCTTAAATTTAAAAAGATAGAATAATTATAGACAAATCAGTTTAGCTTTATACACATTCATTAACTTATCATAAATCATTCATTCACCATCCATCAATTTACATTTCTGAAACATTGTGAGGAAAACGCCATTGTGCTTTCAAAATAAGGTATGGTCAAACTTTTGTATGGCGCTTGGAAGAAAAGATCTAAAATATCTCTCAGTGTGGGATTTTAAATGTATAAATCGACCGATTCTACCACTCGTTTTGGGTATGGAGAAAAGAGGGTGGGTGTTGTCTTTAAGTATACTCCTGAGTTTGGTCTTGCATTGAATCTCATACAAATCTTCAAAGTTCTCCGGCTCTACATCATTTATGATGTTTCCCTATGTGTTTCAGTGTCCTATTAAATTTCTTCTTTTCTCTAACTCTTGTATTTCCTCCCCATGCAGTTATACTAAAAATAGTAATACTCTTTATGCAAGCTTGATGGAAAAGTCTTATTAGAATGTTATCAATTTGAAACTTATAAAGCTTCCTCATAAATACATTCTTTTGTTCACGTTCTTTAAAACTTAATTTGATTGTTTTTGCCATTCTTCTAGCTTCTCGTCAAAAATTATGCCAAGATATTTATATTCATTAACATTCTCAAATGTTTCATCTTTTATAACAATATCATTATGGATGTTATCAAAAATCATTTCTTTTGACATCTGCTTTCACAACAGTGCACAACTAAGTCTAGATTTACAATACTCTTTACATTAGTAACAATGCCAGAGACTGTCGAAATAGTAAAGGGGGCTGCTGCAAGAAGGGCAACCTATCTGAAGCCTCATGTTTTGTTTTGTTTTCTTTTCTTTTGATTTCTTCATTTGCGTTTTTCTCAAATGTAGTTTTTTCCCAACTTTTCAATGATATTGGATAAGTATATTTTGACAATTACTCATACTAAAAGGAACAACTCAAACTAAAAAACCAAAAAAATGACTTCAAAACATCATTTCAATGGCCTCCTTCCCTGCTCTGAGCTATAGCTCAACATTGCTAACTATTTCTCGGCACTGAATGCCCAATACATTCCTACACTATTTGTTTCCGAAAGTTTGGAGATTTTCGGCTGTTGTTTAGTTCTTCTTGATAAGTATGGGATATGTGAGCTGCAAAAGTACCCTTAAGATGGCAACCATCATGCTCACTCCAGGTTTCGACTGGCCGGGAGCCGTACATGGCATCATTGCCTTTTCACCCTATACCAGGGTATAAGCCACGAACAACAGACTTCCACTTATTCCTGTCTTGGGCATTTCTTGCTAAGTACTTCCATAAAAGATGTCCTCTCTTCAAATCATCGTCAACTAGCCTCCTCCAGGTTGTTCGCAGCCCACCCCTAATCCTCTGCCCCTGTGGGTTCCACTGTGAGGCATGTCTTGTAATATTTGCCGTACATGACAGTGAAAGCTTGATTACCACCCTGGTCGGAAGAGTCCCTATTGGAACATTGGGTGCTAAGGAGATCCCCAATTAATACTTGGCCGAAAGGTGCGGTTTGATGTCAGATTGCTTAAGCTAACGACCCAAACCATTTTTGGGCTGACATCACAGACATATCTCGCAACAAGGGACAAGGAAAACGCCTGTCTGAGAATTTACAGGTTCTGAAGCACAATTCACTTTCAAATCCCTGAGTTCAAAAAGTCAATTTGCGTTTTCTCCAAGACTAATGGTTTGGCTTATATCCACGTGAGGTTGAAAATTTCATTCTAAATTGTGGTCACATTAATTATTACGTTTCTCGTTTTTATTGTCACAAATAAATCACACTAATTAAGTGTGGACACAAATAAAAGACAGTGTAGTCTCTTGCCAGATAATCTTGCTGACTATTTATCATCAAATTACATATCCCAGACAGCAATTGCCTCAAATTGATTACAGTCTACTTAAGCAACAGCTGTTAAAAAAACAAACAAAACAAAACTTCCTACCTCAGATATCAGGCAATCCATGTGAAACTTGTGGCTGCATGGAAACAAGTAAAATGCTCTAGACATGAGTGGATAGTTGCAGGCAGAGCATTTGTCTTCTGCTCTGACAAAAGCATATCTGTGGAAAGTGACAAAGAGGATATTATTTTTATGTCAAGTGTTGAACTTAACCTAGTATACAAGTAAAGAGGAGGGGGGGGGGGGTGATCTAAGGTTTTTACAAAGGGGAAAGGCAAGTATGCAGTGATCTCAGGGTGAATCAAGAAGAAACAGCACAATAAACCAAAGATGTATAAGACTAAAAGGAAAGAAGTATGAACAACCAGTAGCACCAATCTACCCCTACTATAAGATTAGCACCAAAAAAAAACAAAACAAGGCATGATTTGAAAGCACAGCACAACAAGTTCTTATTTTCCTTTTCTACTACTTACTTGTTCCTAAAAGTCTGTATTTCTTTTACGAATCTCTTCAGCACTTTGGGTGGCCTCTTCCATCTCCTCTTTCAAACTATCAATGTGTTGATTGTATTCTTGAAGGGATGATATGATGGCGTCCTAAAAGAGGGGGAGGAGAGAGAAGAAAACAGGGCATATAAAACTCTTTTGCCTCTGCTGTCAATGCAGAAGACTTTAATAATTTACAATAAATACAGAGTAAAAGCTGTAAAGCATAACTTCTTACAACTTAAGGATTCCACCTACAACAGAAATGATCACATTTTCCATACATTCACTCGAAGCTTCAAAATTCAACTAACCATTAAGAACTGTAATAATAAAAATAATAATAATAATAACAATAACATAATAATAACACAATAATAACACTAAGTTCATAATAGCCAATCCTGGTCTATCTGGTCATGTCAAGCGTATTGTTTCGACTTCCAGATTTTTTTTTGGTTAGTCTTTTAAGCAATATTATACATACATGTTTTACCAATGATCATCTACACTGGTTCCTCTATCATCATGACTCCTCCTACAATTAAATGTCAGGAATGCCATTATTGGGATTCAGACCTTTTTGAAAACTTACTGGACACTCAAGCTAGTGACCTGATTTTGCTATGTGTGAATCTGTCTTACAATCACACATTGGACCCAGATGGTATAATATTTAAATTAATTACTATCCTACTAAAGGGGGGGAAAAAGAGGGCAAAAAAAGTCTGACTTCTGGAATCAATATCATCCTGATGACCATCATCTCAGCTAAATGCAATCATAGCTAGTTATCGAATATTTTCCTGAATTAAGTGACACAGCACACATAAAATAAATACTAAAATTAACTATAAGTGTTCTAAACATCCATTGGCTAAGAATAAATGCATCTGGTTATATGTACATGTATAAAGAGACTACTTTACATAAATTCTGAATGTGTTCAATGGCAAAGTTACCTTAAAATGGTCAATGGTCACAAAGTCTGGGAAAAATGGCAAAATGTCTTCAATTTTGAGCAAGTCACATTCGTGTAAAACTCCATAGCCCTTTGATGTCTTTCTCTTCTTCAACAACATGGCGGGCTGGAACGGAGAAACTTATAAATTGACTTGCATTCAAAAGTTTTCTGTCATGCAATAGGTTATCTGCCAAATCATCGGTGTAGATAAGGATCCTATTCAGTCAGACAAGTATCAATGAGAAAGTTTTGTTTCATTGAAATTTACCCCGTAAACCATTTGCTGTGACCTCAGGGTTAAATTAAGAGGAAACAGCAAGATGAAAGACAAGCCAAAGTGAAAGAGGGAAAGGAAAGTAGGAACTACCAGCAGTCCCCGCCAACCGCCCACTCAATGAGAAAGACAGCAGCTTTGACAAGCACAATTTTCAACCACAGACTGAGCAATGAGACAGGAAGGGCATTATAATTAGAAAATATTCTATCATTAATTAATGCAACTTGTGGAAAATGCAAGCAATGATATGTAAGTAAGGTGGTTGGAATAGTATTATCAACATCACGATGAGCCACAAGTCAAGAATTTGACATTAGAATTAGAGTATGGTCATATTGGAAGAGAATTTTTTTTTACGGTGAAAGTCGTAAACCGTGTAAGTCTAAAATGAATAACACCTTTTTTCTCTCTCTCTCTCACTTTTTAACATTAGGAAGCCCTAATGCTTCGTCTAGTTAGGATTCTGTGGCACAAGAACCAATAGAAACCAGTTTTATAACCACATGAGCAATCTGTGTATCCCTATTGGGTCTAGTTTTTGACACTTGCAAACCGTGTATGCCTGTGATAATAGATTAAAAAGCGCAGCACCGATTTCTTTGATTTTCTCACAACATCGAAAATTGGACTTACACTGTTTGCAACTTTCACCGTCAATTTGATTTTACCCACATCCACAACCTAGGTGATCTGGGGGGGGGGTTTGGTAGGATTTTTTAATGTTGCCACGGCTGCCCTGTAAACAGCCAAGGGATCTTAAACGTGCACATAGTGTTGGTATCTGCACACCACGGACTTCCTTTTATCGTCCATCTCCGATGGGACTAGGTGTTTTCCTTCTACCTGGACTAGGGGGTTAGGTTTTACTTGAAAAAACATGAGAAAACTCTTCAACCTGCCGGGGCTTAAACTCTAACCTTTTAGTTGAAAGGCTGACATCTTGCCTCTAGACTAGAGAGTCCTCCGGAAGAGGATGTAGAAGAATTGCTTTATACTAGTTCATGTCTGTGTTATTTCCCCACAGTAGGTGCAGTAAGAATTTGCCACTTCCTTTCTATTCTAATTCTTTTCTCTCTAACTTGATCTGGTGTCAGTGATCTAGCGGTAGTCAAATAGACTCAAGACCGTGAGGTCATGGGTTCCAATCTAAGTTTACCTAGGACTTACAGGGCATCATTGGGAAAAAAAGCACATAAGATAAAGGAAACCCGCCACAGTTGGGAAGTAAATCTTGCTACAGACTCTTTGTCTAGGGTATTGATCTTGTATCACTGGTTCTGCTTGACACTGCCGAGACAGGAAAAACTTAAGCTCTCTCAGAGTTCTCAATCCTTGACGAAACTTCACTCATCTTGCTAAATTCAGACAACTTCTCTCACCAAATCATATTTGGAATTAAAAGACTCGTCATTGAGGGCCATGGACCAAAAACATTGCCAAAGTATATGTTATGGTGGTTTTCTAAGCCTGTTGTTACAACATGAACCAAAATCAGCAAGCTTAAAGTCTGTATATTCATGGGAGACATACAAAGCAATCGAATGAAAACACATTAGCTTCTTCACAAGATTAAAGATCTGAATAATTTTTTTGGTTAAAAAAAGGAAAAGAGGTTTGTCTCGATAAACTTTACCCCGTCCACCATATACAGTGATCTCTGTATGAATTAAGAGGAAACACAAGACGAAAGATAAGTGAAAGAAAGAAAAGGACAGAAGTAAGACCTACCACCCGCAAGAAAAAGAGGAGTTTGTTTATCTTTCCTTCATTCACTGAACACATTTCTCCATGATTTTTTTTCCTTGTAGAATCAACAAAGACATTCTAGAGTATTTATCAAATGCGATGCTCACCTATTCTCAACCACAACTTTTTCCTCATATCCTTATCGTTTCATCCGGTTTGTTAGCTTGGATTTTGGCAAGTTCAACGTCCACCTGAAAGATCAACAAAATTCAGTGATGAGTTCATTATAAATACCCTCAACCTATCACAAAATGCTAGCTAAAAACATAGACTAAGAATCAATATTATTTCAATATTATTTCAGTTCCCTGAGAGGGACATTGAAAAGACTAAACACAAATCATAATTTAATAATCAGATTATATCTGGCTACAACAGCAGGACTCCAACCTGTGGTGAAGACACAAATCATCACTACAGGATTTTGGGTCATGGTATGTTTTCCTTCAAAAATAAAGCAATGGCTTTACAATGCACAAGTCATGGATTTGAATCTCGTGAGTGCCAGTAAGGGCTTTTTTTGGTCGGGTTTTTTCTCTCTCTCTTTCTCTCTCTCTCGTCATTTTAAAAATAAATTTTGCTCCAACTTAAAACTATATCACTTTATAAAGACGAGAAATGTTTCAAACCAACAACCACTTCTATGTGATACAGTACTGGTGTGACTTACCATTGACATTATATTCGTACAACCAATTCAATTCATCTTATAAATTTCATTGAATGTTTGGGGAAATGTAAGACAAAAATGACTTCATAGAACATGTTGATAAAATTAAATCATTGTTATCTTTCAAAAATTGAAAAGTCAGAAGATACTGTTTTGACAACTTATAATAGTCATTCGTATCGTCTTGTTGCGTCTTTTGTCATCGTGACATTACTTCATTTACAGGGACTAGCTGTTTCTATTTAGAAAATATGACCTAAATTAATCGATTAAAAAATGTATTTCCTTTAAGTGGAAGAAAATAATCCAAACAACACACTGAGTAACTGGCAAAAAACAAACAAACAACAAAACATTCTCTTTTCCCATTTAACTTTCAACAAGTGAAAAACATTTACACATTTTTTCATTCATAACTTCCATCCATAACAAAGTGTATCCATACCCCTGACTGATATGAGCCGTTACCTACCTGCAGAGCCATGTCTACCGACTCTTCATACAGCTTCATGAGGGAATAAATGTGTACACAGGATCTCTTGTGGTCAATTTTTTCATTCGTGTATCCACACAGTCGAAGGAGCGTACTTCACATCATAGCACAAACTTTCCAAACTCTGGAAATGTGCAAACAATCAAGATGAGTTTTAAACATCAATTGTAAGGCACAACTTCTATACTTCAACAGTCATCCATCTATTGTTCCAATGATGAGAAAAGGCAAATTATACTTATCTGAATATAAGTTAATGTTTCTTTTTGTTTGTGTATAACTAACAACATTGGACAAGACCACCATATCACTAAAAAGAATCCTGAAAATCTTTTACAACCTGTTTATCAGACACAAACCCATAATGTTTTGGCTGAGAGTCCGATACCTTGCCATTCGACCATCAGCACGATAGGAGATAATGACACATTATGTAACAATTTTATGCGATGATTTCTGCATTAGCTCACAGACATGCATATCAACAATAATGGCTAAACTACTTTCCCGAAAAGAAAGACAATAAGCTTACCTCCCTTGCAACTCCAAATAAGTCATGAGGTGGGTTGGTTTTAACTTGGCGTACAAAGGAAAGCAGGTAGTTGTGGATGGCCAGGTCTTTATTATCCAATTCCTGAACACAAAACTCCAAGTAGCGGATTGCTTCATTGCCCTGCAAAGAAAAAATTGAAATTTATAATGAAGTATGGTGGACTTTCAATCAATATTTGCCCCCTGTGAAATTTAAAAACTTTAAAAAGCAACAAATCTGTCACCTCAATTTTTTAGTGTCAGGATAGTGATGTCATTTTTTGGGGATTGGAGTAAACGTTGAATATTGTCCTTTTTACCAGGAGATAAAATTGTACTTTTCATTCAATGAGGTCTAAATAATGCATAAAAAATGTGCAGGTTTTATTCACACGTATACCCCGTGCATTGCCATATAAACTGAGAGTGTCAAGATCCTGTCACACCACAACATACAACACAGCCTGATGCAAATGTTAAGAAAATACTAACTGCGTAATTAGAAAATATTTTTTTTCATATTTAAACAATGTCTACCAGATGGAAGATTAAAGGAATTCGAAAATAAATCGAAGGCTAAAAAATGTGACTTCAATCAGTAATGGACATATTATCTGTTTTGAAGCATAACCACATAATTCAGTTTAAGGACTGATAAATAAATCTCTTCTGCTAAAACAAGCCATATATGGATTCATACAAGTGGGCATAAAACATAACTTAAAGGCAGAGCTTTGCTGACAGCAATTTGCACCTGGGTTGAGTGGGGAAAAGGGTCTTTCAAAGGAACACAATAACATCAAACCTAGCAATGCCTGGATTCGAACCCAGGACATCATAATCCAAAGTACCACAACCTAACCATTAGGTTACCAATGCTTCTCCCTGGCAATACCACGTTTCTGTGCTAAGAAACAAATACAGGACTTTGTGATTCTGATTATTCTATGATTTCCTTCATCTTTAATTTAGAGAATGAAGGCATAGATTGTGAAATCCAGTTTTAATCTTTAATCTTCAGGGACATCTGACCGAAAACATCTATATGTCATAAATCCCTGAGGAGACTGGATTATTTTTACCTGTTTCTGATTTTTGGAGGTGATCATACTGGACAAGTGCTGGGATGAGTCTTTTGGGGTCCAGGTGTTTGCCGTGTTTGATCCAGGCGTCAACGGTTTCCTTGGGAATGTATTGCATCAGTAACGGGCTGAATTTGTAATACAGCTCAGTGTCCGGCTGTTCAAAGTTGGATAAAAACAACAAAAAAAGGTGAAAATGAGAGAGAATAGGAATTCAGGTCATGCATATCCTCTTGCATTCATTTATTTATAACAGTTCAGGGACAGAGGGGAGGATAGAAAGAAAGGGGGGTAGCATGAAATGAGAGGGAGAGAGAGAGAGAGAGAGAGAGAGAGAGAGAGAGAGAGAGAGAGAGAGAGAGAGAGAGAGAGAGAGAGAGAGAGAGAGAGAGATAGAGAGAGACAGACAGACAGACAGACAGACAGACAGACAGAGACAGAGACAAAGACCCTGAGAGATTTGTAAACAATATCCAGCACACTCAAACAGGCAACCACATACCTTCAAGCTCCAAACTAGACTCCCCTTAGACTACCATTTACATAATTAATTACAAATAGAAACCGAAAGACACTCACTTGCTTTGTCATTACATCTAAAGCCCCAGAGTAGTTTTCATGTTGGATGTGATGACCAACCACACGGTCAAAGTCTGAAAATGATCATCAAAATTTAAATAAAACAATTTAGGCGATTGTTCCAACGACACAACGATAAAATAGGAATATAGCATCATTCACAATAAAAGTCTTCGTTAGAGAGCAGCTCCATGGCTTTGTCCCTCTATTTGGTTGATAGCACGTCCAGTGACTTTGGTTACTATAACCTGATTCTCTTGGCGTGTGCTTCACAGTGAAGGTAAACCCTTGCCACTTCTAGACAGTAAATTATTAGATTTATTGTCAGAATTTTCATCTTCTAGCTTGTACATAATCAGATCTCATGGTCACAAAGCTACCCATTTACATCTTGGTCGAGTGAGCATTTGAATGAAATGGCGTGCTGGAGGACAATAACGATGTTTGATTTGATTTTACCCACATCACCACCTAAGATGATATCTGGGGAATAACAATGCAGTCAGTGAGCCTGCACTAGTGCGGGGATACAGACTATAAATCAATCTTTATCTTTAAGTAGATTTTATACCTTTCATTAGAACGGCAAAGAAAACCAAATCTTCCACATCCCCATGGCTTGCAATCAGGTCGTACACCACCATTCGGTTATGGCTGACACATTCCTGTAAAATGATGAAGAAAAAACCCATAAACAATCACAAGACTTTTACTCCGCTGGTCCAAACAATTTCCGTCCGTAAGATTGCATAAATTTTCATATCGTCCTTCCTCTCTGTTTTTATCTTCATTAAAAAAAATTCACTTGTACGAAGAAGATCAAGCATATAAATTCAATCAACTTCACGTGTTTATTTAAATAAGTCATGGGAATGTTTGGTAGTTTATGTAAACACCCTGAGAAATAAAAGGTTCCAGTGATCCTCAAGTCAACAATTCACTTCCCAAGTCCTGAGTGTGTGGTTCAAACCTTGGAGTGGGCATTTAATTATCTATATCTTGATTTTTGTCTCACAACAAAGGTGTCATTTGATTGTATGAAGGCAAAGATCTAGCTTCTGATAATTTAGAAGATGAATAAAGAAAACTTTAAAATCCTGTGAACTTGAAGTCTAGCCATGCATGTCAAGGACACTTTGTCAATTTGAAGGGGTTTTAAAGCACATTGCCACAGTCATACCCACATCATGAGATCACATGAACAGTTAAACCCATAACACAAAAAAAAACCAAGTCAAAAGACAATATAAGCATTAAAACCATGTAAAATCCATATAAAACAAGGCATATGAAACATTTCGCATCTCATTTACTTTAAGAACTTTGCAGTTTGTTTATTGAAATTCAACCACATGTGATGATCTCAGGGTGGACTAACAGGAAACAGCAAGATGAAAGATAAATGAAAGACAGAATGAAAGGAAAGAAGTAGAACTTACCAGCATACCCCTCCAACCACCCACTTATGATCTTTGAAGCTTTACCTCATCATCGAACAAATTGAATTGATCATACACGTTATCATACGTATCCATATGTCTATAAATACCTTGATCCTGGGTTGTCCGAGGAATTGACGAAATTCTTCTTGTGTGTTATCGTACTCTGATGTGTCGTCTTGACCCTGCTCTTTGAACTCTCCCAGCTGGTTTAGAAACAGTTCTATCATCCATGTCACAAGCATGGTCAATTGAGTTTTGTCCTGGTGGGAAAATAAGAAACAAGAGGTCAAGCAAAATCTTTCCTCCTTTCTTTTCTTTTCAAGTCATTACATGATCCGTTGTTTTATAATGCATTTCCCATTTCAGATGCGTGAAAACATTATTAGGCAAACTTTATTTATTCATTTATTTGATTTTTACTCTCATCCACAGCTAAGGTGATCTCTGGGCTTTTGGTAGGATCTTTAATTTTGCCAACATCGCCCTGTAAACAGCCACAAGATCTTTAACGTGCATAGTGTTGTGATCTGCACACCCTGGGATATCCTTTTTATTGTCCGCCTCCGATGGGACCAGATGTCGATCCATTTACCTGGGCCAGGAGGGTAAGTTTTACTCGAAAAAACCCAAGAAAAAGTTTCAACCTGCGGGGATTGCAGCCACGACCTTTTGGTTGAGAGGCCAACAACATGCCTCTGGACTACCGAGTCCCCCCCCCCCCCCCCCAGGCATACATATCTTGACTTGCAGTATAGTGCTAGCCTTGCAAATCAAAGCATGCACATATTTCCCCAGACTTTTTTCTTCTGAAATTAAACTCCATCCTATTCCTCTACGTCAGATTGTGTATCTGTTCATATGTAAGCATAAATACTCATAAGAAATAAACAATGCCTTTAAGTATATGGATACATATATTTGTGTCATAATATGTAATCATGCAAGCTTTAATGTCTTCTAAACATATTATCTGTGTACATGTGTATTTATCCTTCTTATTCCTATTCTTCATAACAAGTGGCCAATTCAAGTTTTAAGTATTACTGTCAGCGCGCATGATTTTGAATTTAACCACAAACTGTTAGTGTGATTTTGATTTTAAAGTGATGTGTTTGATTCCATTTTTAAGATCCTGGACCATAACCATTTTAATCCCTAATCCCTTGATTCAATTTCATTTCTGAATAAGTACTTGCACCATACAAATGAAATAACAATTTAACTTTTGTATGCGATGGGAAGCTTAATGCATAATATGTACATATATATTTATGAAAATGCACCACAATGTTATCCTCTTTGAAAATAACCGTAGTGCTGTACGTCTAGCAACAAAAAAGAAAGGAAAGATCCCCTGTAACATGTTGTGTACATTAAAAATCCTCTGGTTGAAACTAGGATACGCACATTGGGTCTAGGAAACATACTCATAACTGAAACTGGATCAAGAACAGGACAGAAAATTAATACACGGATACGTAATATGAGACAAATTGTAAATTGGAAGCAAATTGACTTTTCTCAAAGCTGTTGAGATATTTAGATCCGAGATCTTATCAGCACCAGGAAGTGGAACAGGTGATATAAAATCATCTCCTAAACAGGATGCTGATCTGACGCACATGCCTTTACTACCATATTATAATTTATACCTATATCCATCTGTGGTGGTTAGGCTGCCGGGACAGGGGATCACGAGGTCCCAGGTTTGAATCCTAGCAAAGCTAAGTCTCATGCCGTGTTCCTTGGGAAAGACACGTAACACGCATTTTCCCCACTCTTCCCAGGTGAAAGTGGGTACAAGTACTAGCGTGGGAGTAGAAACCTGTGTCAGACTAGCATCCTGTCCAACAGGTGATTATCATCACCCATTCCGTTTCACGCTGTTGAAAGCGAGATAAGATCCAGCTCTATAGGCCATAACGGCCTTGAGGGAACTTTACTTACTACTGTACCTTTACCATCTGTGTCGAGCCAAGGAAAACGTGATAATGCCGCTGTCCCAAGAACACAAATATCGGGCAACAGGACACAAGGATTCAAACTGACAAACTCACACAGTTCTGAATTTCACTTTCTATGCCATGCACCCGCAATGCCACAAATGTGAACTAAAGAAAACACTTCAACGAGTCACAAGATTACCTGTGGCTTCAAAGCCTCCAGCTTCTTTTGAACAAACGTTTTCAAAGCCTCTTTCTGTGGTAGTTTAATCAGCTTGAGCGCAATTTCTTCAAAGGAATTTTGGGTAAGAGCATACATGGAAGCACTTTCTTCGTACCTTCAGGGGCCAAAGAAAAGACAACAAAATTTAAAAGATGACCACGATAGATGAATTTTTAAAAATGAGTTGAGCAAATGATCAAAGCTATATTGATTGAATGACTGTAATTTATCTCGTTCCCGATATGTCCTCATCTCATGGCGAAATAAGAGGAAACAGCTGTTTATTGACTGAAATTTACCCGTTCCATTATATACGGTGATCTCAGGTTAAATTTAGACAAAACAGCAATATATTAGAGAAGTGAAAGAGTGAAAGGAAAAAGAAGTTGGGATTTATCAGCCAACCACCCACCGTCAAAGTTACAACTTACAAATTATACAAGTCAGAAATAATGTAGAAAAATCACTGCAAAAGATTTAACAGATGCCTTGCCACTTAAACATGTCAACGGCAAAAATGAGCGAGAAGACGTTTTCTCTCTCTATCATATCACTTCGCAATAACTGGCCATACATGAGGAGTACCCCCCCCCACACACACACACACACAGACACCCTTTCCAACAAACCCCACAAATGAAACAAACAGAAAATCAGAAAATGTAAACAGTAAAACAAAAGCAAAAAAATAAATTCAAAAACAACAAAAATAGGAGAGGGAGGGGGGAGGGTGGGTTCCTCTTTTCAAAATAACAATCTGGTTTCTCTTCAATGCATGACCCCCATACAAAAAATTAGCATGAGATGTAACAATACAGTTGTCTTCAACTCAGAGATGACAGAACAACAAAAGGCATCATAAAGGACTTGAACTCACTTGGCACGGGCGAAGAGGTGGTCTGCTTGCTTTGTGAGCACCTTGTTGAGATGCATTGCATTTTCCTAAATGAGAAAACAAAAGGAAATAAGTGGGTCAGACCTACAGATCAATTCACATGATCATCTCTTGAACTCACATTACCCTAGTACAGAGAGAATGTCCAATAAACTTCAAGCAGCAAATAAATTCAACACTGAAAACTTAAAAAAAAGAAAAAATACAACCATATAAAGATATACAAAGTATGTAAAGTAAAGCACTGACTCACAAAGTAGAAGTTAAGACTTAAAATTCCTTTATGAACCCGGATCTTTCTCAAAGTTAAAAAGTATGTCAGTAGATCTGGCACTAGACATTATTGGAGATAGATGATAATCTCAGAGGGGTCACATACATACATTGTAACATTGTGCATGAAGGAAATTCCTTTCGCCTTTTAAAAATTCAAATGTGATATAAAATTTGCTGTCACTACAAATAAATTTACTTGGTCCTATAATGGACTTACTTTACAGTAAACCTTGGCTAGTTCAAAATTGTCCTGTTCAAGGTACATTTGCCACACATCCCTGCAAAAGAAAGAGGAAAACTCATGAAGAAACTAGTTGGAGCGTATAACTAATTTAAGCATCTTAAGGCAACACCTACCTATTACCTTCAAAAACAGATCAATACACACTTGTTACGTTTTATATATATATATATATGTATATATATATATATATATATATATATATATATATATATATATATATATATATATATATATATACATGTATTAATAATTTGTGTCTGTGATGCTAAGCATGACTGAGCACATTTAGTTCTGACCATCTCACTCAGTGGGTAAGGGGCAAAAGGTCACCAATGCGTAAGTCTTCGCTACCTGTCGGCATGCTAAGATGATTGGGCGTAAAATCTGAACATAACGCCTCTTTACACAAGTAGACTCATGAAATCAACACCGTTTTGGGATTAAAGCCTTAAAGAACAGAAAACATGATACAAATTTTGATTTCTGGTTTTATTTTAAACAAGCTTTGACAGTAGCAATAAAACAATAAAAATGCCTTGTGTTCATAAGCATACCCATCATGTTTGTTAGATATTTCCGTCCCTTAATCACTTAAGATCTTTTAAACAATTATAGCTCTTTGAAGATGAACAAATGGCTTGCAAACCATAGCCATTGTGTTTGTAGATCACCCATAATTGCTTTACAATTAGTATTTTAGTATCACACACTGACCATAATGTCACTGAGACGGTTAGCAGAGGTGTTCCGCGCTTATTGCAGGGAAGGGCGCCTCATAGCGCATTGTGTATCTAATCCATCCAAGAACTAAACAATGTCAGAATTCAGCATACATGCTCATTTCCTTTAACTCATGGAAATTTGTTTACAGACCAAACCAACTGTCAAAAACTATTTTCTCCCTCCTTTTATTGCATGATGTCTTATTATGGTACCTAATGTACACTGACAGATTCAAAATATATCTCCACTTAGATACACAATACCCATCTTAAATATAGATTGTAAAGGTTTCTTGAACAATGATTTAGACCTAGATATAACATACTTTAATACTACAGAATTTCCACTATGCTCTTACAGTAATGCAAAAGGAATTCACACATAGGACAATAATTATAATATGATGCAATAAAGCTGTATGACTGTTTCTAACTATGTCTCTCCATGGAATGAATGAGCTCATCCCCCCCCTCACCAAGCAAGCCTAATCCGAATTCGTTTTTCTGAATGAATGGAATTGAATGCTTTTCAAGAATAACTATATAGTGTTTGGGGAAAAGGTTGTGAGGAAAGAATTTACTACTAAGTACCATGGTTATAATTTTCATCGCTGATTGAATAAGAATTATTGCATCTTCTATCGGCTCTGTGTCGTGTGAAATAGACCTGTGCACTTGACCACAAACTTCATTTTAGTTGTTAAATGTTTCTCGGCTTGTGACTGCCTTACTTGTTACCATATATATTATTCTACCTGTGCATTCTAGTGATTTTGTAATGATTTGGCATGTGGGATGTTTGTAAATGTCTGAATATATGATGTGGACAATTCAATGGATCAGGAACAAACTCAAATTGTCTTCTTTGCTGCTTGCCTATGCAAATGACTTTCCCACGTTGAAATGGTGATAGTTTAAATGTGATAGTACTAAAAATAAAGAAATCACAGGTGATTTGAATATGATTATTGATAAAAAAAAACCCTGACATAATCAGTATCACTTTTCACTGAAATTCATTTAATTTCAAAATATTCCTGTGAACAAATGAATGAAGTTACACAAACAGCAAAAACACTGTTAGAGAGATAATAAATGAAAGAATATGACTACGGTCATGACAAGACGCTTATTTTAATGTTAGTATGATAATGAAATGAACATTGTGTTATCAGCGTAAAAATTTTGTTAACCCAAGGCAGGGGAATCCCCATCAACGAAGCAATTTACAGGTAATTTATTACTTAATTACCTTCGCACCGTACCTGTGTTGAAAACTAAAAGGTTTACAGGAAGACATACAGAGATGAATAGCTCATACCTATCTTCTTGCGTGATTTTGTGCTTGAAAACTGATTCTGCTGTGTAGGTCCAAATTGTACCTCTGATGGCATCCTTGCAAATTCCTTTCAACTTTCCCAGTCGCTGTCATGAAAATACAAGAGAAAGAAACGGATAAAAACAAACCTGCAACTAATTGAAAAAAAGACTATAAAAATAGAGAATAGTTCCAGTATAACATGGGAAAGAAATAAGATTTTTTAAAAAGATGAAATGTACACAAAAACAATATCCATATGAGTGTAAATTATATTTCAAACATTTGAATTTCATTCCGTATTCATGGTGTTCTGAGCTATGGAGCCAGAGCTAGTTTTGTATACAAGGAAAGGGTGGGAACTGAAATTTACATCTGCATAGGCATGCACAATAGTCACTCTGAATATTTTACTGTAAAGTTCACAGGTAGGTGAAAGGATAGTGACATGTGAGTGAGTCATGTATAAAAAAAAAAAAGGTGCCTCTTGAAGTGATTTATTTTGCTTTTGAGTTTGGGTATTTGCTTTTAGTATATATATGAGTACCTGTCAAAATACAGTCATCCTATAAAATTGAAAAGTTTGTAGCATCCTTAGTTGCCATAGAAATGGCCGCCATCTTGGATTTTGATCCAATTTTCAAAATTTATCTCCTCCCTTAGTTATGAATAAAATCACTTAAAACCTGTGCAGATCGTTTTTTCCATTCAATATCTAAAGAGTGACGTCAGATTAAAAAAAATTTGGACAGTTTTTTTTAAGGAATTGTTGAAAATAATACATATGAAAATGGCATTTTTATTACAATTTTTTTCTTTTCTCAAATCATTTACAAGATATAAAAAAACTGACATCGTTTTATTAACATTGACAAAAGGAACCTGTGTGCCAAATATAATACAAATCGTTCAGTAAATGACAGAGGAGAGAATTTTAGTGTGAAAAAAAAAAACACATTTCGAGAAATATGCAAGTAAAGAAATTAAATGAAAATAACATAAAGCAATCACTTCAGATGGGTTGCCCTTACTCTTTCGACAGTCTCTGGCATTGTTACTAATGTAAAGAGAATTGTAAATCTAGGTTTAGATGTGCACTGTTGTGAAAACAGACGTCAAAATGACCATTTTTTTGTTTTTTCCCTCTATTCGTATGCTTGTGTGTGTGTTTACATACACACCAACGTACAACACCTCTTACGTCACACAGTGGTGGGCCAAATTTACGTGCAGTGTCAGTGAAAGCCAAGCAAAACCGGTGCTACCACATTTGGCGATAAGCTGCCAACACACAGGTTTTTACTGCCATCTTCTTAGTCAGTGTTAGGGTAATTGAAGTAAAACTTTTGACTGTTTTTACCTACCCTCGCCTACAAAATATTTTGTAACATAAAATTATACGTCATATGGACATTTTTTGCCATGAACTTGTAGATAAATGATCGTTCTATCCGAATATGCAAAGAACAGAAAATCAACCTTTTGGTCCGAAATCGCCAAATCCAGGTGACTTAATAGAATAAACAAACATGCTTTCAGAGGTTTATAAAAAATAAACGATGGAGAAAAATCAGTCTGGTTGTTTGTTTCATTAAAATTTATATCATATCCACCATATGTCGTGATCTCAGGGTGATTTAAGAGGAAACAACAAAATTAAGGACATTTGAAAGAGGGAAAGGAAAGAAGTAGGATCTACTGGAAGCCTCAAACTACTGGCCATGAAAAACCAGTCCGCTCACCTCAGCATACAAATCGTCATACACCATTTCCTCGTTCAAACAGCAAACTGCCTTTAAGCTGAAAAAATGAAATCAGAAAGTTTAAAATGAGCAAAGACAATAATATGCAAAGCCTATGCTTGTTCAGTGTGTGGTAAATAACTCCAAAAACTTTTTTTTCTTCGGAAAAGAGACATAGTAACAACAAAAGAATGAATATAAAGATGTAGGGTCTGGGATTTTGTTTTTTCAAAGTTTATCCTATCCACTCTTTGCGGTGATATAGGAAACAGCAAGATGAAATATAAGTGAAAGAGTGAAATGAAAAAGTAGGGCCTAACAGCATCAATCGCCAATCGCCCACAGGATTTGGGAAACAGCAAAGTTATGGTACAGCAATGCAATCCTTGCAGGCATTCATAAAAATATTAATGCATTTTAAAACAAACAGGCATTACCGTTTTTGCAATATGAAGAAGGGGAAAGAGTATGATAATACAATTATCATAACGGTTAATTAAATAAGTCAAATATTATACTTCAAGATTGAGAAATGTTCTTAAATCTATGGCAATGAACTGCGAAAGGAAACGAAGGTGATTATGAACTTTCATATTGTAAATGTTGTTATCATATTACCTCTTTAATATTAATATGAATGCAAAAACCTACAATCTAATTTGTACATGTACACACAAAAAATAATGTACTATTACGTTTTAATGTGATCTGAAATTTAGTGTGTGAGCAGCTTTTTTCCCCCACAAAGAAACAAAAACATAGGGATTAAAATGTATGTAAATGAGGAAGCAAGGATATTAAGAGTTTCCAATCACGATCAACAACAAATGAAAGAGAAAGCATCCTTTGTTTTTTCCATTGAAATTTGTCTCATCCACCACATACTATGATCTCAGGATGAAGTCACAGTACAGCCAGATGAGAGACAGCTGTAACAGAGTGAAAGAAAAGAAGCAGATTCCATCAGCAACGCCTGTAAACTGATTGCAAAAGAACAAGAAGCAGACAAAGATAATGGAAGAAGATTTTTAAAAGACAGAGAAAAAGTAAAAGATAAAGATGACGGTAAAATTTTAAAAAAGTAGCAAGCACACAAACTGCTAATAAAAAATAAAAAGACCCAACAAAACAGACAACAACAAACCCCAACTCACCTGTTGGGATACAGAAGAAGTATGTGAAACTCAGTTAAAATCATAGATATCGGCCAACAACTTTCTCCTCATTTTTTCCTCTTGTATCTATTACTTTGAGTTAAGGTCAACAATATTGATTCTTCAACATTTGCTTTCCCTTAATTTTCAATATATTCTCATCACTGCGTGAATAAAATTTTGAATGAAAAACTCAATAAGTGCATTTTGTTCTTTTGACCAATGGTAATTACTAAGCTCATCATTATTATTAGTAGTACAATTGAGTCCTGTTAGTTTCATTCAAAATGATTATAAATGGATTATTTTAGTTAGTATCTAAACCGTATCTAAAATACAATACTGTCAAGAAGTTATCGATCCATATACTGTCATGATAAAACTGATGATTCGATTTTCCTATTGGAAGAATTTCAACCTATGACAGACATGATTTAAAAAATAAATCAAATGACCTTGTATATTAAAAAGAAAACAATTTCAAACACTATCATGGATAGAAGTAAGGATACTGGAAAAGTTTAGCATTGGCCAAAATGGAGTTTGGGCCTATTGGCCCTTTAAGGTTGATCTCTCCAAAATACACGCCTGGACCTGAAATTAAACAAAGAGATTTAAAACATAACAACAACAGTACACAAAATTTTATTCGTTTTGCAATCTCCACACATTATACAGCTAGACATGAGTTTAAAAACAAGCAAATTGTCGTGGTAGAATTCTATCCACCTAGACCGATTCCATCATCTTGGTGCAATTGGCTATATTGTGATGTGCCCACGACAGTACTCTTACCAATGGTAAACAAGTCTGTTTTCCTGATTGACTCAGGTGTTGTAATCAGAGAAGGAATTTGCTAGAGTATTTCACAACAGGCCGTCATAATTTTAAGTACACCACTCCCTCCCAAGCTTTAAAGATAAGTTTTACTTATCATTCATGTTACCTAGTAAGTCAAGTTCCTTCAAGGCCGTTACGGCCCATAGAGCCGGAGCTCATGCCGGTTTCAATAGCAATAATAATCGCCTCCTGGACAAGACACTAGTCTGACGCAGGTTTTTACTCCCAAGCTAGTGCTTGTACCCATTTGCACCTGGATAGAGTGGGGAAAATGCGTGTTAAGCATCTTTCCCAAGGAACACAACGTCAGATCTAACGTTACTAGGATTCAAACCTGGAACCTCATTATCTCCAATCCTGCAGCCTAATCACTCGGCCACTGACACCATATAGGTTACCTTGGGCTACAGTGCAAATATTTAAGACTCTCAAGTTAGATTTATAGCGCCAGCCCATTCATAGCTATAAATTAAAGAAAATGGCGTCTTCCGCACTTTTTCCTCAGTGCCATACAAATTAACCATACCAAACAAATTGTTTTTAACTACTATAATAAATGTTCAATTTATGCCATTAAGTATCATACAAATATTCTTTACATTTCTCTGAAATATACCCCCATTAAGCGTAAACCTATACAAAGAATGTTGTAGTAAAACAGAGAGGCACTCCTTTTCAATTTTGAATACTATTATATCAATCTTTCAACTTAAGTCCTTAAATATCATACAAGTATACTTTGCATTTGTGTAAGATATAACCCCCCCCCCCCCCCCACTGTGTAAAATCTAAAGAGAAAAATTGAAGTAAAACAGAGAGGCACTTCCTTTCATCTCTTGTTTCCATGACACTGTACTAACATGTTTTGCATTAATTTGTCTTGCTTACCTGTCATCCAGGCAAATTTCTTAGCTTGTTGTCGGAAACTTGGGAAATACAAATGGAGCTCACTATAACCAAAATCACCGGGAAGTTCTAAAAACTGTGGATGTTCTGAGAAGAAGAAAAACAAAACGAGAAACAAATTACACAGACCTGCCTAGTTTCAACCTCAAAATTTAGTAACTGCTCCGTCCTTTTTTTAAAAAAATTTCAAATAAAACTTAGTAACGACCTTGACATTGAAGAATCTGGGTTTGAATATCAACCGTAATAACATTTTAACAGCAGAATTCAACCCTAGTTAACAGCTCATCTCTTGTCTGACATTTAAACCAGCCATTATTGGTAGTTTGTCTTCACATCTAGATCTAGCGATCTACACTACAGTAGACTTGGACTTTGTTTTATTCACATTCACCTTGTCCACCATATACATTGTGGATCTCAGGGTGAACTACTAGGAAACAGCATGACGAAAGGTAAATAAAAGAGGGAAAAGAAAGAAGCAGAACCTACCAGTAACACCCACCAACCGCCCACAATTTGACATCAGTTTCAGATATTATACGATACGTTCAAATCAAAGTAGCTTCAATTCCTTAGTTCAAGTCAAGCCCGAAAATTTCTACCAAGAATGTGTCAATAGCGCTTAAGTAACACGACCTTGAAAAAAATCAATATGTATGTAGTAGTAAAAGGCCGACTTGTAATAATATTATAACACAATACTACTGTACAGGTGCCTGCATTGATCAGGATGTTCTATACCTAATTCTTGTTACGTTGTAATATATGTGAGTGTGTGTGTGTGTCCCTTACTTCACTATACAACAATAACTTCTCATCAAGCCAAGTTGTACATAAGGTATCTTTAGAAGTGTTCTACCAAAGCATACCTGAAGCTCCTCTGTCAGAAAGAGAGGCGCAAACAAAGGAGGTTCTGTGGACTGGGACACAGAGCCAATGTACTGGTACAGACGTCTAAAACAAAAACATGATTTCAAACAGCGGTTAATTTTGTTAACAATTGTATTATAACAAAAAAATAACAATGTTATATCTATTAACAAACAGAAAGACAAGAACAATAACTACAAGAATCCAATTCAAGTCTGAATTACACCAAGAAACAGCTAGAAAGGACAAAATAATTGAAATGGTAACAGAAATGGATGCCATTTAAGATGAAACAATTTGTTGCTTGTTATAGAAGACTGAAGTATGTAATTTCAATTCGTTTTCTTGATATACGAGTCACACAATGGTGACAGGAAAGTACCAATACTTAAAACTCAAGTCTACTTGGAAATTATCACACAAAGTGTCTTTAAGTTTCTTTCGTGAATGGAATATTTCCTAGTGTCTTAGTTATTTAGTACCACTTTGACGTGACTAAATAAAAACAATTTTTTTTAAAAGAGCAATTTACTATGCTAAGACAAAACTCTGCTTTGCTCTCCATGACCGCCTTTCTTAAAGTGAATGCATGGGTGTGAACATGGGAAATTACATGGTGTTCTGGAGGTCAAAGGGAGGTGGTCCCTGAGCTGCTATCAAAGTTATTCAAGGGGAATATCTGCAACCTGGATTTTAAGCTTAAGCAAGAGATAGATGTAAGTTGGCATGACTGCTTGTCATCAATGGTCTATCTGTATGTTTATTACATCTTTGAGCTTAGAAATCTTAGCCTGTTGACCACCACATAATGGCGACCTCAGGATGCATTAAAACAGCAAGATGATAGAACTATGTGCAAAAGAATGAGAGGAGAGAAGTAGGACCTTACAGTAGCATCTGCCAACTGCCACAAGAGAAAATGGCAAGATGAAACGTAAGTGAAAGAGTGAAAGGAAAGAAGTGGGACCTACAAGCAGAGCCTGCCAAACGCCAACAAAGGAGGAGGAGGAAGGAAGAAGAACAAGAAAAAGGAGGAGGAAGAGACAAGAGATAAAAGGAAAGATTTTATAATGCTTGCACACAACAATACAAAATCAGGTTTGACTCAAAAGCATCTAATGGATCAATAGTAATCTGAAATTACACTCCTTTTTAATAAAGTACGCTGGAAAACTTTCGATTACGATATGAATTAACTTTTTTTTTCAAATTAAGCTTACTCATGTTGGGCTTCTAATTTTTGCATTGAAATATACATGTTTCACGGTTTTGGTGGTGGGAGGTTGTAGGTAGAATCTTTTCATCGAGGTGGGAAATTTGAGTTGATTTCTGCTAGACACCCTAGGTTGGGGATTCTTTAACTTGAACACTTCTTTAAAGTTTTGTTTCGGATTATTGATATTTCAACATTTTTTATTGTCAGTCACATGTTCTACATATATTTCCTACCCTAAACATTCATTTTCGGACAGTTTCAGACCTTTCTAACCAAAGGATAAAAAATCCGTATGAAAAATCTGATTTTCTGACCTTGCTGAATACCCTTCAACACCTTCCCCTCACACCTGCCGACCGCAATATGAGCCAGAACAGCAAACTTTAGGAGCAAACGAATTGCAGACATACATGTAATAACTTGATCACTCCCATGACGCATGCGCCCCCATATCGTCCCCATGCTTGGACGGTCCATGGTGTTCTTGTCACAATACAAATGTTGCAAAGAATTGCGACCGCTTAAGAGTTAACTGGTTTGCTCCGTTCAGACCGCTGCATCAGGGGAGAGGCTGCGGATTTCCAGGGACATAAGTCTTTAAGTACTTTATTCTGGACAGTGCTCTCCTCCTATCCCTCCGCATCAGTCGCTAGGCTAATGAAAGCTAAGCCCAAATGACTGGGTTCTTCCACGTAACGACTGATAGCAAACCTGCCCTCGAGAGAGCGCTAATCAAGCTTTGACACAGAAAAGGGGACCTCTTTTTACCCAATGTACTTATATGATCACCATAAGATTGAGCCGCAGGTATCCGTTACCGGCCCTTAGTCAACTGAGGCATGTAAGCAACAATGGTTGCTGTTTTAAAGGATTCGATCTGAGCTCAGATGGTGTCAACAAAGTGGTTAGGCTGCCGGACTGGGGATCATGAGGTCCCAGGTTTCAATCCTGGCAAAGTCAGACCCAATGCTGTGTTCCTTGGGAAAGACACTTAACACACATTACCCCACTCAACCCAGGTGCAAAATGGATACAAGCACTAGCTTGGTAGTAAAAACTTGCATCAGACTAGCGTCATGTCCAGGAGGTAGTATCACCTGTTCTGCTTTGCGCCATAGAAACCGGGATATGCGTAAATAACCTTTTTTTTTTCTGAGCTCAATCGCCCAAAGCCTGTTACAAAAGAAGAAGAAGAGCCCTCTTATAAAATATGACAGACAAAAAGATCCTTTGACAGTTATAGAGGTCCTACAGTCTCCACACATCTTTAATTTACTGCTGTTGATAGGTGTGTACAATGTGACAAATAATCAACTAATGGAGGCAAAACATAAAATCGACGATACAAATATGAGATTCCTACCCTGGTGTGGTGGCTAAAATGTAATAACGGTACATATTAGGTTCTGCTGACGGCATGCGATCAAACTGAATTCCTGTCACGGGCTCTGCCTTTTCTTTCCCTTGTAGAGTGATCAGCTGAAGTTTTAAAATAAATGATGATGATATAAAACAATAAACAAAGAAAAAACACAAACAATAGCTTGGCATGAAAGAACAACAACAAGGAATACATTACACTTTTGCTCAGTCAAAACTCACCATCTCTCAAGTTGCAGATGTGATAGGGAATCAATCTTAAGAAAATATTTTAACACAATTTTTGAAATAACAAGCAAAATATTTCTGAACAAACAATCTTGTCTATTGAATCTGAAACACATGATGGAGAAAATCATCTCCCAAATTCATTTACCAAAGGTGTTTTGTGATAAATTCAAGGTTCTCATCATAAAGAGCCGAGAAGGGAAAAACAAAATTCAGTTTCCATAATGTGTAAAACTCTGCTGTGAAAACCTTTAAATTTTACATGTAATTTGAACAAATTATCTTCAATGGTGAAAATTAACGTATTTATACTAAAAAGTTTCTAATATACATTGTCTACATGAAGTTAAGGATCACCCATAAATAGGATACTTAATTTATCTAAAAATTTACATCAAAAGTAGACAACACAAACTACAGGACTGACCGCTTTGATGTACTGTTCCATGGCACTTTGAAAGAAACGGCTGTCCTCATAAACAGAGAGTTCGGTCTCAAAAATGATTCCTTGGAAAAGAAAATAACATACAACTAGATCTTTTCATTCACCCTAGAATAAAATTTGCTTTTCTTGTCATATTTTAGAGATATTAGATAAATAAAAGAGATACACCAATATAAAACTTAAATAGAAGTGACGTATAAAACAAATGCAAAATTGAAAAAGAGAACACTGGACTTATTGAATCTTTATAGACTAAATAACGTTCATGGTCAAAGGATGAATTACTAATTACTATTATTCAAAGACAAAGGCAAGGGGCATGTCGAAAGTGAGGAATAAGGTATAATTTTATTTAATTTTTACCCATATCCACAACTATGGTGACCTTGCGGTTTTTAATTTTGCCCTGACTGCCCTGTAAACAGCCAAGGGATCTTAAACATGCACAAAGTGTTGTGATCTGCACACAGGACCTCCTTTTTATTGTCCGCCTCCAATGGGACTAGGTGTCAATCCACCTACCTGCATTGTACACACAAAACATCAAGAAAATTTGTCAATCGTTGGCGGGGCTTGAACCAACGATCTTTGTATTGAGAGGCCGACACCTTGCCTCTGGACTACCAAGGAATAAGGACATGAAATAAACATAGAGGCCTCATAAAAACAAAGGCAAGACAAATACAAACGAATAAACAGAAAAATTCTTTGGGTATCAGAGGGGATTGAAACAGCGACCTCCGCATCGATACCTATATCTTGCATGAAAAAAGAACATACTATAAACCATGCCAATTACACTCCTTAAAGGAGTTTAAGTAATAAGCTCTTTAGTATGATCGTATTTAGCATGGTTCGTAGTGCATTCTCTTTTTCATGGCGAGGCGATGAATGCAAACGCAGAGGTTGCGGGTTCAATTTTGTTTGATGCCCACAGATTTTTTCTGGCATTTATTTTGTCTTTTGTTCCTACGCTGCTTCAATACCTATTTTGCCTCCTTATTCCATACTATATTCAAATACATATGTTACAAGTAGATGATCCATACATTTATGATGGCAGTTTTATATGAAAATCCAACATTTTTCTAAGGGAAAGGTAAATTACTATAATAAACAGAGAATTGAATGAATATATTATCTTGATAGCTAAAAAAAAAGCTCCAAATTTGATTTTCGAGACAGGAAATGGACACAAACCTTTGGTGGTGCCTACCAGAATGGCACTAGTGGTGTTGTCATTAGCATTCTGCCAGTTCCAACCAATAGACTCGATGAGATGGCCCTGTATATGGAAAACATTTAGAATCAACATATAGCAGACAGACTAACAAAATAATTGAAATCACTTCAATCAACCTTATGCACCTCGAGCGATGGTCTCAGAGTATGGTTAGAACAGTATATATAGCAAGGTTCCTTCAAAGCCAAATTTCAGCCCATAGAGGCCTAGCATACCCCAGTGTCTGCAGCATGCAGCAGAACAAGTAATAATACATCACCCCTTGACAGTATGTTTGTTTGTCAAGGTTTTACTACCCGCATGATGCTGGTATCCATTTGCACCAGGCTCACATGGGTAAATGTGTGTTTAGTCAAGTGCCTTTCCAAAGGAGCAAAACGTCGGACTTATCATTGTCGGATATAAAAATAGGATTTCACGATCACAAGTCCTATGTTAGAATAACGTGGTTGCTACTTTGAGATAAGGAAGCAAAAGAGAAGGATAAAAGATGAAATGAAAAGGGAAGCAACCCGCAAGAAAAATACCAGACAACAGGCCACTAGCATTTGATACAAATAATTTACAGATATGTTGCTAAAGTACATCATTAATTAAAAGTTGTGAAAGTATAAAAGCCAAAAAAACAAAAAAAAAAACGAGCCATGGAAAGTCTCAGTGTTAATTACAATAGTACTGCAGATAAAATTGGAACAATTGTTCGAGAAGAAAAAACAAGCCCTAAAGGATCAGCGACCCCAACAAATGTAAACAATTCTTTTTAATTCCTGAAGTAAGTAAGAATCTTATAGATTTTGTAACTACCCTCTCACTGCAAACTATAACATCTTATGCATTTTCTTATTATTATACTCTAATTGACATCTTAACATTGTATCGTAATCATTATCTCAACAGGGGAAAGCCAAAAACCAAATCACAGACTCAATTCAAAAGGGATAAAACACCTTTAATTTAGTGATCGGTTTGGGTTTCTTCCAATTCCTGGACAGATAGTAACTGTCTTGCGACTCCATGGAAATGATGAGGTGCCATCCTGTGGGATCCAAAAGATCTTGTATACTTTGTCTTCAGAAGCTCTGGGAAGTTCAATTTCTGGAAGAGTATTTTAAAAAATCGTTTTCAGTTTGGGAGAGCATATAAACACCATTACGGCTGAACAGTTATAAAAAGAGGCCAAAGATGGCAAGAAGAATATAACAGCCTAAAAAGTAGGGATGAGAAGTAATTCATTCGTGTTTAAGATGAAGAGATCAATTTCATCAGTTTGAAATCTACCATGTCCACAATTTGCAGTAATCTCAAGGTATATAAGTTTGTTTGTTTGTTCCACTGAAGTTTGCCACATCCACCATATGCGGTGATCTCAGGGTGAATAAAGAGGAAACGCCAAAATTGAAGGAGTGAAAGGAAGGCAGCAGGAACTTCCAGCAGCACCCATCCAACCATCACGGGTACATTATATAATAGAAAACAGCAGAATGAAAGACATGGGAAAGAGTGAAATGACAGGAATAGGGACCTATCAGCAGTCCCTGTCAACCACCAACTAAAGCAACTGAACAAAAGTCAGTACAAAATGAACTTTGCTACTGTTTTTGGGTTTGTTCAGCTATCAACGTCTTCCAAAAGTGGCAATCTCACAAATACGGATGTTGACTGTTTACTGGGAACAAGAGTCACGGGATTCTTCCAAGGGCCTCATGACCATGTGCACAATGGATTTTCAATAATTAAATTTCTCTCCAATATGAGCAAATGGTAAATGAAATCCTACCTGATCAAGTTTGTTTGTCTTGAATTTACCCTGTCCACCATATGATCTAATGGTGAATGAGAAGAAACAAGAAGACGAAAGATGTGAAGGAAAGAAACAGAACCTAGCAGCAGTGTCCACCAAACTCTCAACATTTAGTTAAAAGACCAAAAAAGGCTTTTTAAAAACAGTTCAAACCAAAATCAAACGCAGGTTTTTACCTCCCTGCATTCATATTGGCAACGTGCTACCAGCAATGCTATTGTTCCTTCAAGGCAAATGCTGCCCACAGAGCAGAAGCTTATCCCAGTTTCAATAGCGTGAAGCGGAACAGACGATAATAATCACCTCCTGGAAAGGACGCCAGTCTAACGCAAGTTTTTACTCCCAAGCTAGTGCTTGTACCTATTTGCACCTGGGTTGAGTGGGGAAAATGCATGTTAAGTGTCTTTCCGAAGGAACACAACGTCATGCCTAGCTTTGCCAGGATTTAAAACTAAAACCTCACGATCCCAAGTCCGGCAGCCTAACTACTCGACCATCAATGTTATTTCAACATTACTGCCCTGTAAGAAATTATGCTCTAGTTAAACAATATATCGAGAGATATATACACAGAAAGCAACATAACAATGACATATTAAACAATTACAAATTTGATACAAATTACAATAATGTTACAATATATTCTGGTGCTGTGCTCACGTGCGAAAGTTCACGTTTCAATTTGCTCTCAAATCTTTTACGTCTTTTCACCGTTTTACTGATTATATCTTTCATTTTTTAAGGACAAATATGAAGAGTAATACTGTGTAGTTTTGTGCAATAATTACTTTATTAATTTCTGTATTTTTCCAATGGACAGCTACTAAAAATGTGTTTCCACCTTTTGGGTCTCCTACTTCAACTATTCATTATACCAGCGCCATGTTGTATAGTCTAAACTCAGGGTTCCCACTCATTTTCAGAAACAAAATTCCAAGAGTTTTCCGTGTAAAAATCATATTTTCCAAGACTATAATCAAACAGACCATGTGTTCAATGTCAACTTCGTGAGTATCATGATCTCACTAAACACAAACAAAGAAAAAGCAGAAGGAAGGATGGGACAAGAGTAAAGAACAACGACAATCAAAACCTTTCATTCCATCATCGGTTTTGGACAACGTAAGATTTTTAGCCAATAAATTGGAAGGATCACAGGCAACAAGCAAATATCTTTGTCAATACCATGAAACACCATGTTTAGCTTTCTTTGAAACTTGGTTTAGCCAAAATATTAGTGAATCCAGTACAATGATAGACAACTTCTTCGTGATTCGTTCCGATCGGACACAAGGGGCGGGCAAGAGTAGAGGTGGTGTTGTGTGCCTTTATGTGAACAATAGATGGGCCAACAATTATTTACTACGAGAGTTCACAGATTTTTTTGGTAAATGTGGTCTATGGGCAACCAACGGCAAATGAGACAGACATAATTGACGTGCTGACCTCACGCATTCATGATCAAGACACCAAATTGTCAGACGCTGTGAAACTTATACTTGGCGATTTTAACCACTGCTCACTCGACTCCGCTCTCCCTCATTATCGTCACTATGTGTCATGCAACACTAGAGGAGACCAAACACTTGACTTGTGCTACTGCAATATTCCTGATGCCTACAAGTGTGTAACATTGCCTGTGTTGGGAAATTTTGACCGCAACAACATTCACCTGATACATAAATATAGGCCATTATTAAAACGTTCAAAGTCAGTTGTAAAGACAGTAGACCTCAGATGTCACTCACCAGCTAATGGAGTGTTATGAAGAGACAAACTGGGATGTCTTCGTAGATAATTGTACTGATATAAATGAATTGACTGATACCATTTCATCGCATGTAAAATTGAATCCTATTTTGAATCAGGAAATCAAAACAAATATAGGAGGGAATGAAGAAAATGACAGGCTATGAATCAATTAAATCAAGTGTGAATGTGGAGAATGAAAATGAATATGTGAATGATCTAAATAAGTTTTATGCCAGATTTGATTGCCATAATTTAAGAGAAGAACAACGCAAATTAAGAAACATCTTGAACGAGAAGGTATTTGAAGAAACTATTGACCTAAGAATCAGTGAAGATGAAGTTATGAAATGCATGCTTAGTACCAGTATAAATAAATCTTGTGGCCTAGATAAGATAAATGGCAAGCTTCTCAAGACTTGTGCTCATCAGCTTGTAACAATCTTTACATATCTGTTTAATCTGCCTATTATACTTACACCATACCAACTATATAGAAGACTGCAAATGTTGTGCCTGTACCAAAAAAAAAACGTCCATATCCTCTATGAATGATTTAAGACCTGTTGCATTGACTTCAGTAATTTTCTAATGTTTTAAAAAATAATGCTTCCAAAACTTTTGAATCAAGTGGGTAAATTATTAGATCCATATCAGTTTGCCTACAAAGCAGAAAGAAATGTCGATTCAATGACCTCCTGAAACATTGAAACCCCTAAAATTTATGCAAGGGCCCTTTATATAGATTTTTCCTCTGCTTTTAATACAAACCAACCCCACGTAATGATTGAAAAATTACTTTCCCTTAATGTTTCGGGCTAAACTAGCTGGCTGGGTGCTTGACTTTTTGACAAAGAGATCTCAATACGTTTTCCTCAATAACATGTCAGAGGTCATAACCACCAACACTCGCGTGCCCCAGGGCTGTGTTTTGTCTCGTTCTTTACACTATTTATACAAATGATTTTAGAACATCTTTAAATGTAAAGCTCATCAAATTTGCTGATGATTCAACTATCCAGTGCTTTTTATTTGAAGACGAGTCATCTTACTTTGCAGAGGTAGTAAAGTTTGTTAGATGGTGTGATGACAATTTCCTCCAGATGACGTCAACAAAATGAAAATAAATTATTTTCGATTTAATGAGAAAATTTAACAATATCCTACCGTTTCAAATCAATGACGAAAACGTAGAAATTACTAGTGTCTATAAATATTTAGGACTTTTAATAGATAATGAATTAAACTGACACTCTCACGTGGACGCACTGTACAATTTACAAACTAGCGAAATCAGCGTTTAACTTTCTCACGAAAACTGAGATCTTTTGAGGTAAGAAATTAAGTTCTAAAAATATTATACACCGTTACCATTCAAAGTATATTGACTTTAAGAAATATCTCCATGACAGATAAAAAGAAATTAAATAGGATAATAACAAAAGCATCAAATATAATACAACTTTGTTTTCCATCATTTGATGAACTGTACTCTGTAAATATTATTAAAAAGGCATGAAAATATTACAAAATCAATCCCATCCATTGAATAAAGAATATAAAAGATCACAAAGATCCCTATGCCTCATGTGCAAAAGATCAAGAACAGAAAGACGTAAACATTCATTTGTTCCCACCTCCATTATAAAAACTCCAATGAGTTTTCGTTTAAATTTTGTACTTAAACTCTTACTCTCAGTTTTAAGCTTTTATTTATCGATTTCACTGAATTTACTATACATTTATTTCTTGTATCGGTATGTACAATAATGCAAATTTTAAAAAGAAATGTATTAAAGAATTACACCTATTTAGACATTTATTTATATTATGAAAGGAAGTTGTTGAAAAGATTTTTCTATCTGTGATAACAACAATTTACTAAAAAAATTAAAATATCTATATTTATACAACATAATCATTATGATTTTATATTGTCCATATCCATAAAGCACCAGTTTTGTAATGTATTGATTTTAATCGTGAAATAGAAATGAAAGTGAAAGAGATGAATTGTATTATAATTTATTCATGTTGATTTGAAACGTGACCAGAGCAAATTTCCTTTTGGACAAATAAAGACATTTTATCTTATATTAAAAAAAAGAGCCTCTATAATAGAAATGATAGTGAACATTGACAAAAAGAGATCTGGATTAAATAACACTTTACAAACCATCCGTTTGGTCTGGCTTTTCAAGGTCAAGACGGAAGAGGACATTGTTAGTCATTGCTGTGACGAGAAAGTTGTTGCAGACGACCATGTGAGTTATGGGGTTGGGAGGCCTGGAAATAAATCACAACATTAATAAGAGGCATATTTACAATTGTCTCCCACAATACACTGGGGAAAATATAAAAAGCAAAGCTTGGTGCTATAATTCAAATAAAAGGAAAATACAGTTCAATGACAATCAAACATTTATGACCATTTGTACTGGTAACTTCACCTTGGTTTCCCACAATGCCCAATACCCTTCAATCGATTCCAAATGACATTGACAAGTGAATTAAATGCTTTAGCGAGTACGTAGTCAGGAAAGTGAAATCACTTTGTACTACTTAATTAAATCCACAGGACCAAATTCTTAGTTTCATGTCTAAAAACCAATCTGCCAAAGCATTTTGCGGCCCGACTTTGGCAGATCTTTGCCTTCTCTATGTGTATGTCGCCCCTTGCACATCTTTCATCTAATACACCAGTCACAAGAGAAGTATTATGAATATTTTTGATTGGCCAGTTTGCCAGCTGTGTCTGCAATCTTGCAGTCATGGTAAAGAGGATTGATTGATTTATTCACAGAATTCTTCCATCACATGCATTGATATCTGGGTAAAGGAAAAGGAAGCAGCAAGACGAAAGACACTTTTATACATGAATGAAAGGAAAGATTGTAAACCTACCGCTAGAGTCCACTAATCACCTCACTACAATGACGGAAACTGCTGCTTAAACTCACTGCCAAGATAAAGTGAACCAAGCACAGGTGTTTACCATAAAAGCAACGGAATGCAAATGATAAAGGCAACAGGATGAGAGACATTAAAGCATAGAGATACTTACTTGAAATTCACTTTCTTCTTGCTGAATATTGGAACTTCATCTAGAGTCCGAGCATCAATAAAACCAGTGCTTATCTGATTGAGTTGAAAGAAAAGAATGAACTGAAAACAGCACTATTTTTCACAATTAATGAACATCCATCAAAACATAATCTAAAGTGACAACTACCATGGGGATCACATACAATAGATATTTAAATACAGTCCAACCTGGCCTTATGACCACCTATCCACAAACAACCACCTGCCTTAACGACCACCAGCAATCAATTGCGTTATTTCCATATATGTTGTCTCTCTCCGTAGCGACCACCTGTCCAACACGACACCTAATTTGACCAACCAATCGCCATCATAACCTGTTCATAATCACCATAACGTACAGTCTAACATTATTGGCTCTGTCCACTTCACTGCTAAATCAATGCTCGTGCTGTTGTGTCATAAACAATGTTTACCATTAATAGTCAGTGTCCGAAGACAATCGAAGTATAGGCAGCTGATCATGAAAGCTTGTCATGGCTTCACACCTTGTCAACATGTCTAGCTTCCAGATACTTCCATGCAAACAAATGCAAGACGAACGGATTGTGTCACCTACTGTGAACCCTATGACCACTATTGTTGACTAGAGCGGGTTATGAAGCTTTCATATTAAGTAAGAAAGGATTTGTCTATGATCAGTGGTGGTTATAATGGACAGGTTGACTGTATAGAACTTCTAAGATGTCTTTTAAATATACGAGGGAATGAAAATAATAGATGCTATTGCTGCTACCCAGCATCAGGCTTGAACCCCCCCCCCCCCCCCCCACCACATTTCGACTATATTGTATGAAAAACAAGAGAAAAGAGATCATGGCTTAAAGTATGGATCACTTATCGCAAAAGCCTATACTGTCATGAAAACTTACCATATCAACAGGGCTTTGATATGAGCCGGTGGTTGCTGCCCTGTTCGACTCCTCCTCGTATTGATCGAGAATGGACGCCATGATGGATTTGCAAGACTGATTTTTTTAAAAGAGGTGAATCTACTCAGCTACAGATGTTGTTACATATATTCCAGATCTGGTTGGAAGGACGGAAGCCATAGTAGATAAATTAAATATAATACGATTAAAATGTCTCCTTTCAAAATTATATTTAGATCATCGTGGGTCGAGTGGTTAGGCTGTCGGACTTGGGATCATGAAATTCCAGGTTCTAATCCTACAAAAAGCTAGCCCCGACATTGTATTCCTTGGGAAAACACTTAACATGCCTTTCCCCCACTGGTGCAAATGGGTACAAGCACTAGCTTGGGAGTAAAATCCTGTGTCAGACTAGCGTACTGGCTGGCCATGAGGTAATTATTATCACCTATTCCACTTCACGCTATTGAAATCAGGATAAACTCCGGCTCTATAGGCTTAAATGGCCGTGAAGGAACTTTACTTGTACCCAATTAAAGTCAATACATTCGCTTAGGTCGATCTGCTTCTAAAGTCTGTTTTTTCCAGGTCCTTACCCCAAAAGTACAAATTGCTGTATTAATGTTGACATTGGCTAATGTGATGCAAATCTCAAGTCAATGTTATCAGGCAGTACAGACTTCATGAGAGTAAAAATAATTCACTCAAGCTGATTTCCTTTCGTCTTATTTGTCTTCTTCCTATGTCTTTTTTAAGTTAGTGGCCCACTAAAATTAAGACCTCACAGAAGCAGAAAAACAGGATCACCCAAGCCTAGAAAAACGAAGTCACGCATACACTTGGGACAATGACATGTTTTTATTTATAGCAACATCCTAACGAGCAGCTTTATCACATTGACTGCCATCAAAATTTTACCAGCACCTGCCTCCACAGGCTGCCTATCAGCCATAAATAGTTTAAACAGTACAAGGATACAGAATACTATGTAAATTTGAGAGGGCAGAGCCCATGGTAAGAAGATAGCATCCTTTGTTTTCTTCGTCCCCAACCCCTACTTCTTTCTTTCTCTCTCTAATTCATTCACAGTTCATACTCTTTAACTCACTTCCCAAATATTACAGACATGATACACTCACAAATTTCACACTCACATAGAACATCAACTTGCGAACGAGTGTAATCGACTATGAGTGTTCTTTGATTGCTTTTATTGTATTCATGACTCGTGAGATCTAGATGGATAATTTTGTCTAAAAAAGGTCTAAATTCAATGAAATTGTGATATTTTAATATTTAAAGATGGTTCGAAATATGTTCTGTTCACTTATTACTGAACTTCACTCATTAGCAAAAATCAAATAATCGTAATAATGTACCCAACAATGGTAATCCTGCCATAGAAAAAGATAAGATTAGACATTGTTTTTCGCCTTCTAGATTGAAGAGTTGGTAGACAGTAGATCTAGAGAGAAATCTAAGACCCAAATCAGTCTGAAGTCTGTTTTAGTTATTCTCAAAGGTCACAAATGTGTTGATAGATATAAATCTGGAGGCTATCTTTCTATTTAGCGGCACAAAATAATGTAGATCAAATTTGTACTCAAAAGTGACTAGTATTGTACTTGTAATCTCTAAATACATTAAGATGCGATACACCTGGTGGGGAAGGGTTACCATAATCGGGCAAACACTATCATCATCCCTGGCCCAGGTAGTCTTCCACTGGTGAGATGAGCTGCCGCAAGGACCTAATCTTCCTTGGATGGGGTTGGGGGAAACGGGTAGTGGGGTTCAGAGTAAGTGATTGGGGAAGGATTTCTTCCGATTATCTGTCTATGTCTAGACCTTGTAAAATGCTAGATCTAATCTTAGCCCAAGTAGAGCTCGCAGTGTTACCGGAAGTGACCTTCTTTCAGCGAGGGTTTCCCCAGCCATTTGCATGAAAAAAAGCGAGTGTGTGCAAAAGGTGAAGCTAGGATTTAGACTTAGTTTGAATAATGATTTCACGTTTGCAGATTATAAAAAGACCTTTAAACATGCATTTTCTATTTAAGTTGAAATAATTTATAAGGAATTGATATTGAGATGTTATTGCAGCAAGATAAACTTAAACTAAGGACTAAACAATAGCAGCAATAGCTGTACAATCAACTTAGGCTTGCACAAAGTCGAAGTGTATTGAATGGGAAAGCGTCACTTTGACGAATGATAGCAAGACTACTGGGAAAGCCACGAGCTTAAAATACATTGTAATCTCATTGGCTGTTGTTTAACTATGAACTTAAAGGTCAAACTAACGTCATAAACCACTTCAGTAAAGTGGATATTTCCATTCAAGAAGCCTAGGTGTCTGGCCCTAAATAGAAGGCCTGCACACTTCCCCTGCCAATGACGGCGACCCTGTATTATAGGCCTGCTCGCTTCCTGGGCCAACCGTAACGTGCCCTAAATAAAGGGTCGGCACTCTTCTTGGGCTTAATCAGGAAGAAATCTAGATCTAAGCAGATTTTAGATCTAGATCTAAATTTATCACCTCACCTCTATAAAATAAGTCCGCTAATGCTAAACCATATATATATATATATATATATATATATATATATATATATATATATATATATATGTTCCGCGCTAATTACCGATCGATGCAATCTTAAGATTACACTGCGCATTTTAACGATCGGCTCAAAGTGTTATAGTACTACGCATGCAGGAGAGAATAAACTTTTCATTGATATAAGGTTGACCTACTATTTTGGAGATGTAATGGGTTAGAACGGGCGTTCAAAACAGCGATTTTCTAAGATGTTATCGGAAATTTTGATCGATTCCCTGGACCATGCTTCTTTCAAATGCAATTCTATCCATGATAGGGAGTGATTTTATTGATCTGTTTCTCGGTATACAATAGTAAAATAGTTGAACTGTTTGAAACTGCAAAAATCCCGATTTCGATGGATTGACCCGAATTTGGTAAAAATAACTCCCGCCCTTCACCTTAATAAGGAATAAGAAATGGGGAGATCCTACAGTTTCGGTTTTGATTGATTTGGAGTTAGGTCGTTTAAGATTTTCAATTTCAGTTTCGGTTTATGTGGATTATGTTATGTAGATCTAGGCCAACAGTTTCTGTTTCAATTTCGGTCCCAGAGACCTATCATTTTTTTGGTTCAATCAGAGTTGACTCACAATAGGTGAACAACTTCAACATGGATTTCAACAACTTAGAGGAACACATGAAAGGAATAAGAGACCAGCTTTTTGGCAGCTTAACACAACATATGTGAATGTCACTTGATGTGAATAAAAGAATAAAGATGGAAGTGAACAAGCACACAAACACACACACACACACGCACGCACACAATCACATATATATAATATAATTTCACTTTTTTATGGCTTAACACTTGAAAATGTGAATGTTCCTTGATGTGAGTAAAAGAAATTATTTTAAAACATAAAATATTACGCAATCTTCAGATTGCCCGTTCTAACCCATTACATCTCCAAAATAATAGGTCAACCTTATATCAATGGAAAGTTGATTCTCTTCTGCATGTATAGGGGTACTCACTTTGAGCCGATCGTTAAAACGTGTAGTGCAATCTTAAGATTGCTGTGCAATCTTTCAGATTGCCGCTACATTTATACGATCGGTAATAAGCGCTGAACATATATATGAGTAGTTTGATTACTGATCTAGATCTCTATCTATTAATCTAGATTCTGGATCTAAAAACATGTTCAGATATCTGGATCTTGATTCATATCTACAAAAATCTATCTACATCTAGCTAAGATGATTGTAAGCAATAGCAAACACGTTCACATCTTACCGGTAGTGTGCAATCAATCTAGATCTACAATAAATGTAAGATCTCTAAATGTATTATGAGAACTACAATCTGTAGTTTCTAAATCTTTCTCCAATCACATGACCAAGAGCTCTACTTGACAAGTAAGCGGACACCTGTAAGAGTGACAAGAAACACCACGGAGAAAGTGACACAGTAAGATATTTCACGAACAAAATTGTTCCTCAGACAGAGTTGTGGACGACAGAGTTATGAAGACTGGCGATATAATAACTCATTGCAGGCATGTCTGTTTATCTCCCAATTCCATACTCCCATTTCATCTTCCCAATGTTTTCGTACCACCTTCCGACTTCCGATGGGCTTCGAATTCTGAGTAAAATCCCAGTAGTCGAGTTTTCAACGGAGCCGATTTCATAATCGAGTCCTTTATGTAGTCGCCCTTCAACCGATTGCTCAACCCTTGACACTCTATAATCGTACGTTGAGCTCGAGCAAATCTCATTCTTCTTCTTCTTCTTCCCCTCCCTCCTTCTCCTCCTCATCCGCCTCCTCCCTCTCCTCCTCCTCTTCCTCCCCTCCTCCTCATCCTCTTCCTTTTCCTCTTCTTCTTCTTCTTCTTCTTGTTCCTTCTTCTTCTTCTTCTTCTTCTTCTTCTTCCTCTTCCTCCTCCTTCCTCCTCCTCCTTCTCTCCCTCCTCCTTCTCCCTCCTCCTCTTCCTCCTTCTCCTCCTCTTCTCCTCTTCTTCCTTCTTCTGCTTCTTCTTCTTCTTCTTTTTCTTCTTCTTCTTTTTCTTCTTCTTCTTTCTTCTTCTTCTTCTTCTTTTTTCTTCTTCTTTTTCACTGATCAACTCAATTCTTCAGTATTACTGCCAACGCTCATATTTTTGTTTTGTCATGCTTTGCTTCTTTGAGTGTTTTTAAAAGAAACCTAACTACAAACTGTTAATCTAAAGAGATGCGTTTAATTATGTTTTTAACGACTTCAGCTCCACTACTGAGTTCAACTTTTAGCAGTTTGCTCCACAGCCATACTGTACTACAGTATTATTTATCATAGTTCGTTCACCGAGATTTCTTCGCACAGAACTGCTCGTAGCGCTGCAAAACCGTCGAAGATAGTTGATTAAAATTGTAATGAAGGTGTATGTTTGTGATGACCCTACGCCAAAATCTTTTCTTTAAAAATTAGTATCGTAGTTTTTAGTTTTTGGGCAGTGGGCATGTGCTTGCATAAGTACGGGGACTAGACAGCCCTCCTCCACGAGTCTCCTGCTGCCTTTTAGGCCGGTCTTGGTTGACCAAAGGCTAGGGAGTTAACGCCGACAGAAAATCACAAGCTGCTGCCTTGCAGGTGGGTCTTGGCTGACCAAATGCTAAGGTAGTTAACCCCGACAGAAAATCACTACCAAGGTCCGGTAGAAGGCCTCAAGGTGACAACCCTACCACATACCTAGGGTGCATTGGGTTAATCATCGGCTTACCACAACAATAACAAAAGCCCGATTCAGATAAACAAAGATATTATATCTGGACTGAACTTTAGAAGGCGATCCTGGAAACGAACACGGACTTTGATTTTAGAACATGGAGCATCAGAATAAGCTGAAGAATTAGAACAATTCAAAGCAAATATTTTGACTATCACAGAAACAAAGAAAAATGGACAAGAAATAGAAAATATAGGACTAAATCATACTATAATCTTCTCATGGGTAGTTGTAAAGGATAGAGCTAGAGCAGGAAATGCATAAAAGACATGAAAAACTATTAGAAAGTTGGACGTTTATTAACTCGATGTTAGTAGAGGTAAACATTATTTTTTTTAGAAGGAAGAGGAATTAAATTATTCATAGCCTCTGGAACAAACGAAGACATCACCAAAGAACAAAATGTATCTATGAAAACAATTTATAAATAACTGCCGAGAATCTTAAACCCAAACAAAAACTGATGGCTTTAGGAAATTTAAATGCTAGAGTAGGCAACAATGCAGAAGCATCAGGTGAAGGCATCCGTAGGTAAAGAAGGATGGACAGCAACTTCTCCAAATGGAGAAACTAATAAACTTTTGCCTAAAGAACAACATTGAAATAGCCAACACCTATTTTTCACAAAGACATTCACAAATATACAAGAGTTAATGAAGACAGACGTGAAAAGTCAATTATAGACTACATAATAGGTAGCAGTTCACATTTTTACAGTACAATGAATGCAAGGGTTAACAGAGAAGCTTAAATATTTAGTGATCATCACCTGGTGGTTGCAAAACTGAAATTACTGAATGAGAGTACAAACAGAAAAGGATAATAATAAAAAAGCTACTAAACTCAAAGTAGAACTAAATAAACCAATAGTGAAACAGATATACCAATTACGGATAAAAAGATGTGTCAGTGAAAGTCAAATTGATATGAATGGTAGAACCAAAAAAAAAAGGGGGGTAACTGTATAAGGAAACACTCCTCAGCTGTACTGAAGAGGTCCGGGGAAGGAAACAAATTAAAGGAAATAGGCAAAGAACAGCATGGTGGAATGAAAATGTCAAGACTAAGATCAAAGAAAAGAAGGAAGCCTGGACGAAATACTGACAAACGAAAAGGTCAGAAGATAGAATAGATTATGTGAGTAAAAGAACTATCGTCATTGAAGAAGTGCGGAAAGCAAAACATGAACAATGGAAAGAGCTCAAGACAGCTACCAAGGAAATTAAAAGCTGTTCTGGGGGCAATTAAAAGCATGAGAAAAAGATCAAATCACACCCAATTAGACAAAATAAGAATGCCAAAGGAAAACACACGAAGGAAGACGACGAAATCATGGGAACACGGAGAACATACTTTCAGTGATTGCATGATCCCTCCAGAACATCTGAAACAAGGAGTACCGATCAACAAGTAAGAATAACAAACAATCCAAATGAGAGAACTGAAGATGTACATATCTCAATGAAAGACATACAAACAGCTGTACGAAAAATCAAACTAGGAGTAGATCAAATATATTCAGAAATTATTAAAAAACAAGAGAGAGGCATACCAACAACTGCATGCAATATGCCAACAAGCATGGAAGTCAAAAAACAAGATGCCAGTTGACTGGAAAAAAGGGAACGACAGTACCAATACACAAGAAAGTATCAACTATGTGTTAGCTGATGAAAATCTCTCCCACTACCCCCATGGGCTATTTAATTATGTTTAATGTTAGCTGATGAAAATCTTTCCCACTATTTAATTGCGTCTTAAGAAACGCTATAAGAGGCGAGTTTCAGTCACCGTCTCTTCATGACCAACAGAAATGGCAGGTGCCACCGCGTCATTCCATAAATTTTCCCTTGTTATTAATGTTAGTTGGATCATTGTATGATCCTATTGTCATTTGCATGTCATTTGCATACACGAAAAGCGTGATCGAATGGCATGAGTTCTTCGTGTGGCCATGGCCTTTGAAGTGAGAATTGGTCGCTACATTGAGCGCATGATTTTGTTTTGGCCGTTGGCACGTCACTTGCGCAGAATGTGGGTTGCGCATGGTCAGATAGTGTGCGTTGAGGTGATATAAAGGACTCACACAACGATTTTCGGTGCCGCATAATATTTCATCACAGGACAAGACGCCGCTCGTCCTCTGTCCGTCCGTCAGTATAGAAGGTAGGCCCCTAGGACCTGGGGAACTTTGCAAACTGTAGTTAGAACATATATTTTAACTGTTTCATTTTTTCTGTTTCATAAAATAAATTGTGCGCACATACGATTCTATTATGAGTCTTATGAGGAATTGTGAAAGCACATACAACTCTTTCTGTAAATCCTTATTGGAAGTTTGTACTGAGAACAAATGCTCAAGGATTTGAAATTCGTGGTTGAGGATTTTATGGGATGGAGATTTGTTATCTCCTTGGGTTTGGAGTAAATGTATTTTCTGCAGGGATCATTGCATAATTGGTAGGGATTTCTACCTGTGTTAATACTATATTTCACATTGGAATATTCCACTTAATTGGAACGTGTATATTTGACCTCATTGATTTTTTTACATTTGTAACAATGTTCAATCCGTACATGGATATGCATATAATATGTTGTTAGCATTAAGGTGTGATAACCTTAGAGGAGAGCATCAAGTTGTGATAAGCTTTTCGAGGAGTGGTTACTCTATACGACTATTCGCTTTCTTTTATCAGGGGAACATCGCCTGGTCGAGTCTTCCCCCATCTCGGGTTTAGATCTAGTTTCCCCCTGAATTGCCCCGGGCTTAGTCTAGCCTAGTGTTCCCCTGCCTCACTTTAATCCAGTAGTTTCCCTTTGCTTTCAGTTTAATTCAGTAGTTTCCCTTTGCCTTCAGTTTAATCCAGTAGTTTCCCTTTGCCTTCGAGTTTAGTCTAGTAGTTTCCCTTGCCTTCAGGCTTGGTGTAGTCGAGTTCCTCTTTGTTTCGGGCTTGGCGTAGCTAAATTTGGTTTTCCTTTTAGTCTTGGTTGTTTGCCTGAATTTTCCTTCGAGTTTGAGTCTTGGTTGTTTTCCTGAAGTCTGCTCCGTTTTGGTGTTCCTTCCTTATTGTTGATTTGCACTGTTGCATTTGTTGTGGTTGGGAGCGATTTGCTCTTGACGCCAATTCCTTCCTTGTGGTTCACCTTGAACTCTAGGGGTCGTTTCCCGTATATATCATTTTGTATAATCGTCAAGTTTGTATGTGCGATTGTTGTACCTCTTTAGAACGTGCTGTCCGACACTGGTGCGAGGGGAAGTGCTTGTTCCTGAACACCACTGGATGGATCTAATCTAGTAAGTGTTGTTATTGTAACGGGTCAGAAGCTGCTGTCCTACACTAGAGGGAGGTGTTTGCTCCTGAACACCACTGGATAAATTTGTTGCGTTGAGACGTTAGTTTTATGCGTGAGTTTACTGTTTTGCATTATTTCTTTCGAGCTAGTCGAGTTTCTTTTTGAGTTTCGTCGAGCCTAGTTTTTCCCTTGGGCTTATAGTATTTTGATTGGCCAAGTGGTTTTTTCTCCTAAGAGTCTAGGCTTTGCGCTATTGATTTTTTCTATTGGTTTTCTTGAGTTTCGTCGAGCCTGGTTTTCTCCTGAGCCCATAGCATTTTGCTTGGCCAAGATGTTTTTTCTTCCGAGTCTACACTTTGCGCTAATGGTTTTTTTTATTGGTTTCTCTTTGAGTTTCGTCGACCTGGTTTCTCTTACTCTTAGAGCTTATAGCGTTTTGCTTGGCCGAGACGTTTTTTTGCTGAGAGTTTGCCCTTGTGCCATTGAGTTTTCTATTGGCATTGGGTTTCGTCGAGTGTTCTCCCTTTTCCCTGATATATTCAAGTTCATTGCGCTACTGTAGTATTATATGAATTCTTTGATTTAAAGTAACCTCTGGCTTTCGCTCCTGAGGCTATTAGCAAATTGTAGAATTAGTAATTTTCTCCCTCTGACAGTGTGAGTTAAAACTTGAGTGCCATTGAGGTGTTCTTTTAGATAGGCAAGGTGTTCTTCCTGTTGATATATTTAGGTTCATTGGTTTGAATGATAAGTGATGAAACGTTGTGATAAATAACCTCTTTGAGCCTCATCGAGTTGGTTTTTCTCCTGGGCTTATGATTGGTCGCTATTTCTACCGAAAGACTGCTATCCTTTGAGTAGACAGGTTGGTTTGTCATTTTAGATAGATAAGTGTTCTATAACTTTGTGATAGATTCAAGTTCATTGGTTTGAATGGTAGCTATGAATTCGTTGGGAGCAGACAGGTTGGTGTGTCGATTTTAGATAGATAAGTCAGATAACTTTGTAGTAATCAGGTTTTATTCCCTTTTAGATAGATAAGTGAGTTAAGATTTTGTGAGTAGACAGGTTGGTTTGTTGATTTTAGATAGATAAGTGAGCTATAACTTTGTGGAGGAACAGTGAGTTTCCTGATCGTAATGAGATGAGTTATATCGTGTGAGTGAACAGATGGTTTACTGAGACCTGTGTGATTGATGTGTCTTAATTTGTGAGTTGCTGTAGGTGAAGATTATTGACCCGTGTTTGCAGTTAGACACCATGTGTCCCAGTCACATGTAATGGATAGACAGGAATTATTAGGGGTTGGACAAATTCCCGTCAGGCAATTAACGGTTTAGCTAGGAAATCTTTACGGTTCTCCGCAAACAGTCGTAACTACGACTCTTTTTTGTGTGTGATCAACTGGAAACTGAAACTGTTGTAAACGGAAAAAGGGTTGTGGATGAGATGAGCGATTGAGATAGTTGTTGTATTTCTGACGTATTAGAAGGAGTTGTGCAGAGCATGAGATGACCGATAGACCAAGATAGTTGTTGTATAGCAATTATGACGTATTAGAAGGAGTGTGTGAGCATGAGATGACCGATGATATTTGTTGTATAGCAATTATGACGTATTAGAAGGAGTTGTGCAGGGCAGGTGATATATGGTTATATAGAGATCGGTCCATCCCAGTAGATTGATGGGTCCATGGAGAAGCGCCCCTCCCGGACGTGTTGTGATGTAATAACTCATATTTTGTCACCATTTAGAGATATAGATATTATTTATTGATTCACATGCATTGTGACATGTTGATTTCTAGTTGATGAAAATGTCAGATTAAGTGAAAAGTAGAATTAAAAGTAGATTCACACAATCCAAATCTTGCCTGCGTTTGCCTTTCCATTCGTTTGTCTACTGTTTGTGTCCCAGTTCATATAATAATTGGGTGGCGTTGTCGAAAACTACTAATCTTTTCTCTATCTCTATCTATCTCTCTTCTTCTCTTCTCTTTTATTTTTAAACCAGGATACTTTAACATTTGGCGTTGTCGAAAACTACTTATCTTTTCTATATCTCTCTACCTATCTCTCTCTCTCTCTGTTCTTCTCTTTTTTATTTTTAAACCAGGATATTCTAACTCTGGCGTTGTCGAAAACTACTTATCTCTCTCTCTCTCTCTCTCTCTCTCTCTCTCTCTCTCTCTCTCTCTCTCTCTCTCTCTCTAACTCTCTCTCTCGAAAACTCTCTCTCTCTCTCTCTCTCTCTCTCTCTCTCTCTCTCTCTCTCTCTCTCTCTCTCTCTCTCTCTCTCTCTCTCTCTCTCTCTCTCTCTCTCTCTCTCTCTCTATATATATATATATATATATATATATATATATATATATATATATATATATATATATATATATATATATATATATATATATGTCTTCTTCTTCTTCTTCTTCTTCTTCTTCTTCTTCTTCTTCTTCTTCTTCTTCTTCTTCTTCTTCTTCTTCTTCTTCTTCTTCTTCTTCTTCTTCTTCTTCTTCTTCTTCTTCTTCTTCTTCTTTTTTCTTCTTTTTCTTCTTTTCTTCTTCTTCTTCTTCTTCTTCTTCTTCTTCTTCTTCTTCTTCTTCTTCTTCTTCTTCTTCTTCTTCTTCTTCTTCTTCTTCTTCTTCTTCTTCTTCTTCTTCTTCTTCTTCTTCTTCTTCTTCTTCTTCTTCTTCTTCTTCTTCTTCTTCTTCTTCTTCTTCTTCTTCTTCTTCTTCTTCTTCTTCTTCTTCTTCTTCTTCTTCTTCTTCTTCTTCTTCTTCTTCTTCTTCTTCTTCTTCTTCTTCTTCTTCTTCTTCTTCTTCTTCTTCTTCTTCTTCTTCTTCTTCTTCTTCTTCTTCTTCTTCTTCTTCTTCTTCTTCTTCTTCTTCTTCTTCTCTTTTATATTCTTAACCACGTACAATTTCACAATTGGCGTCTTGTCGAAAACTTCTATTCTTCTCTACCCACTTATATTCTCTCTATCTATCTATCTCTCTTCTTCTCTTTTATTTTTAAAACCCGACACTAACATATGGAATGCTCAAACCATCACTGCTGAGCGTACTGAAACCAGGAAAAGTATATACCAGGATACTAGAAATGATACTGAGGAAAAGAGTTGAAAATGAGATTGAAGACCATCAGAGCGGATTCAGATGAGAGAGAAGCGTACACATGGCCACATATTTACAATTAGAAAACGACTAAATTTTATGGCCACATATTTACAATTAGAAAACCACTAAATCTATCAATGCTTTCATGTGCTGATGATTTAGCTTTATTTGGAAAACCAGAAATTGATCTTCAATATAACATCAACATGCTGAATAATGAACTTAATAAAAGAGGAATGAAAGTAAAAAAGAAATCCAAAACAATGCTAGTAACTAGGGAAACTAAAACATGAATGCTGGGCAGAAGTTCAAAACTACAATTACCTAGGAATAATGATTAACTCAGTAGGAAAACTAAGAGAAGAAATCAGCAGAGAATCTAAAAGGCAATGACAATAAATATATAATCATCTATGAAAGACATTTATATGTAAAAAAGAAAAGAATTGTCAACACAAACCAAAATGGCAGTATACAATACAGTTTATTAATTGCTTTGTCCTACTCTTCTCTACGGCAGTAAAACCTGGACTTTAGACAGTAAGGAATACAGTAGAGTACAGGCAGATGAAATGAAATATCCCAGAAAAATAGTAAGGAAAACTAAAAGAAACAAAATCAGAAACACAACGATAAGTGATCAAACCACAGCAGACGGCATAAAACTAGGATAGAAATATATCAACTGAGATGGTTTGGGCATGAAAACAGAATTTTTTATTATAAGAGAACAGATAAATCAGTATACTATACTAAAACTCAAGGTAAAAGACCAAAAGGTAGACCTCGAAGAAAGTGGGACAAAGATATAAAAGAGGCACTAAAGCAAAGAAATTTAAACTTGACAGAAGGAAATATAAAATGTCATGACATGTCAGGAAGCCTGGATAAATATCCTTTCGGGTATCTTAACGCATACACTGGAAGGTGTAAAGAAAGAAATAACTTCGTCTAATAGCATTTAGTAGTTTGTTTCGACGATGACGTCACAAAACGCAATGCGTCTATCATAATTTAAATTATAGCACCGTGCCAACTCCATGCCATCAATGGTGACAGAGTGTTATAATTGAATTTATAGTACCTTAATAATAAAGACTTCTTTTTCTTTTTCTTCGTTTAAGGAGCATAGTTGACATGGTTCGAAGCTCATTTTCTTTTCATAGCGAGACGAAGGATGCTGAGTGCCAATGCAGAGCTCATTAATTCCAGCCCATGTGGTGTCTATGATTATTTCCCCCTTGTCTCCTTTGTATTTGTCATGTCTCCGTTCCCATGAGACTTTGATATCAATCTCGTTATTAACTGATTACTGTTATCTTTTTGTTTCATTTGTTTGTTTTTTTTGGGTTGTTTTGTTGTGTGTGTGTGTGTGTGTGTGTGTGTTTATGTGTGTGTGTGTGTACAACAGGTCGTTCTATCTATTGTAACTACTCCTCTTCACCCTTTCGTTTCCCCCTCTTCATCCTCCATAAGTCCTCTTTCTCACCCTCTGCTTCTGCATTGTTCTCCTTTGGTGTTGTTATTGCTTTACTTATCTTGTTCTTGTTATTACTGATGTTGTTGTTGTTGCTACTGTTGATGCTGTTGTTTCTTCTTATTCTTATTCTTTGTCTTCTTCTTTTTCTTCTCACTGGTACTACATTTGTATTACTACTACTACCGCCACCACTACTACTACTACTACTACTACTACTACTACTACTACTACTACTACTACTACTACTACTACTACTACTACTACTACTACTACTACTACTAAAAGTACTACTATTGCCACTGTTACTTCTACTACTACTACTACTACTACTACTACTACTACTACTACTACTACTACTACTACTACTACTACTACTACTACTACTACTACTACTCTTACTACTACTACTACTACTACTACTACTACTACTACTACTACTACTACTACCACTATTGCTGCAGCTACTGGTACTGGCACTAATTCGACTACTTCTACCACTACCAGTACATGTAGCCCCAATGCTAGTATTACTCCTACCTCCCCACCGCTACTACTACTGCTCTCTGCTGCTATTACTACTGCTGCTGCTACTTCTACTACTGGCGGTACTACTTATACTACTATTACTACCACTACCAGTATATATGTACCGCCACCACCACTACTATCTCCACCACTACTACTACTACTACTACTACTACTACTACTACTACTACTGCTGCTACTACTATTGCTGCAGCTACTACTACTGGTACTAATTCGGCTACTTTTACCACTACCAGTACATGTAGCACCAATACTACTTTTACTACCACCTCCATCACCACTACTACTACGACTACTTCTGCTGCTGCAATTACTGCTGTTACTGCTACTATTACTTCTACCTGTACTACTTATATTACTATTACTACCACTACGTAGTACCAGTACATATGTACCGCCACCACCACTACTATCTCCATCACCACCACTACTACTATTAATACTACTACTTATACTACTACTACTACTACTACTACTACTACTACTACTACTACTACTACTACTACTACTACTACTTTTCTACTACTACTACTACTACTACTACTACTACTACTACTACTACTACTACTACTACTACTACTACTACTACCGTGGTGAATAAGGACATTAAATAAAACAATGTCCTGTGGGAACAAAAAAAAAAGACAAATACAAAGGAATTTCGCATATGGCAATCCAATTTCTTCAGAGAAAGGAATATAGACTATCATCGAGCTTACACTCAATGCAACAGGAGTCACCCATGTTGACTAATACGAAGGAGCCACAGTGGAGTGAAGTCAAAGGCGAAATATGACAATAAGTGACAACTCCACTAATAAAGACAGAGCATCCGCCACTACTATATGAACTTCTGCTGCTACTCCTCTTCTAGCATTAATATTACTAATACAGTGTCACATTATCGACATAAATATTACCCTTTACACAAATAGATTGGTTTTCTTCTTTAGTATCCGAGTCCCAGGATATCGAACTAGAGTCGGGTTTTACTGATTCCTGATTCGAGTTGAATATACACGTACTTGTTACAACGCAACGATTACTCAGCATCTCCTTTAAAAAGTTGCACTTCCGAGTATCGGCCAACGATCCGCCCCATCCGGAAGTGAGAGAGAGATGCTGTTTGTCTTCCAGTCTGAGAGAATCACATTATGAACTTGGTAAAGGCAGGCGACTGTTGATTTCAGGACTCATTTGGATTAATTTGTTGTGCACCCGGACACGAACTTCAAGGAACACCTTGGTTTCAGCCTGCAAGAAGATATTTAAATGATTTAATATAAACTTTGCAATCAATACAAGGCGCTCTTTTCGATTTGTGGACAGGTACGGTAGGTCCAAATAGTAGATTTAACCGGAGTAGTGTGAAGACTATTTATCTCATAGAGGCTAGTTTTGTATTGTCCACATTTGTGTTTGTGTAAACACAATGGTCAAACTCTCCAAATCTTATGATCTGTCATTAAGAATCACGATCCCAGTGAAGGGATACGTAAGCGAAAGGAGCTTAAAGAAATAATTCATACAATGTCAAGATAAGGGCACTCCCTTGATGTCCTGTTGCCGTTTGTTTACATAATTTCATTAAATTTATATTACAGTAATTACACCATCAGTGAATGCAATTGAAGAAATAATTAGGTTGTTTAAATTTATATTATACCAAATGATAATTAGCTATAAGATAAGTATTTTTTTTTTTATTGAGTATTAGCCTGAATGTAGGCTAGCTCATCTATCTGGAAACTATGGTCTTTTAAGTAGCCTAATTAAAATAAAATTGGCCTTATTTTATCAATCTAATTTTATAACTCTTATATTCAGGAGGAAACCTCCCACCCCTCTCTCCCCTCCTTTTCTCCCACTGGAGTTCCCTTTTTCAAGGGGGGGGCGGGGAACCCCCTCCCCAAGTTCAATTCTTCTTGTATCTGGATTCAAACTTACTCACCGTAGTTAATTACTAGAGCTATAATGTTTTTATCTAAAAGATGAATTGCTCAAAATGACATCCTAGTCCTTTTGGTGTTTCACAAATTTTGGATTGTGTGCTGGCACATCTAAGGTGTCACTCTCTTTACAAGTTATAGTTTTTGTTTTAACTCAAATTAAATCATATCCTGTTCTCTGGACGATTGTTATACACATTGTATTTCAAATAGCCCCATGGGAAGAAATGCAAGGGGCTAAGGTGCGGTGAATGAGGAGCCCAGAAGGCCCTTAGAGCCGGAGATTCCTAGATTCTGTAGTGTGTAGCAGAACAAGGGGTGATAATCATCTCCTGGACATGACGCTAGACAGACACAGGTTTTTACTCCCAAACTAGTGCTTGTACCCATTTGCACCTGTCGAGTGGGAAATGCATGTTAAACGTCTTTCCAAAGGAACACAAAGTTAGGGCTAGTTTTTGCTAAAACTCAGATCTCATGATCCCAAGTCTGGCGGTCTAACCACTCGGCCACCGACTCCACTGTATACATGTGGGTTGTTGCCCATCTGTTTGGAACCACTCTGCTGTCAAGATTTTTGTTGTTGTGACGGCTATGATGCAAATTTCTTAATAATAGACCTCAGTAGTTAGCTTGGTCTACAGTAATAGTAATGCCATTTTCATCCTCAAAGAACAAAGGCCATCAACCATCCTGCTGCTCATGACACATCATGCAAAGACCCTCGGGCTATAAAGCGGCCTTTTGCTGACAGTTTTAGGTTTATTATCACCTAATAAAACACTTAATTTTCTATTGATGTTACTGGTTAGATGAAAATGCTTGTAAGGCATTGATACCTGAAATGTGTATATGTGCA
>JAXRKP010000025.1:764451-766637 GCA_037039925.1 Doris montereyensis | reverse complement strand
GAGAGAGAGAGAGAGATGAGAGAGAGACGAGAGAGAGAGAGATGAGAGAGAGAGAGCGAGACGGAGAGAGGAGAGAGGGGAGAGAGGAGAGACGAGAGGAGGAGAGAGAGAGAGAGAGCAGACGACGAGGAGAGAGAGAGGGAGAGCAGACGATGAAGAGAGAGATGAGGCGAGATGAGAGAGAGAGAGAGAGAGACGGAAGAGAGCGGGAGAGAGGGAGAGGGATCGGGGGAGGCAGAGAGCCGGAGAGGGGAGGAGCAGACAGAGACGAGGAGAGGAGAGCGGAGACGGAGCGGGAGAGAGAGCAGAGAGAGAGAGCAGAGAGAGGAGAGAGAGAGAGAGAGAGCGAGGGAGCGAGGCAGATGAGAGAGAGAGAGAAGCGATGGAGAGAGAGATTGAGAGAGAGAGACGATGAGAGAGCGGAATCGGAGAGGAGAGAGGGAGAGAGTGAGAGAGATGAGAGAGTAGCGCTGGAGACCGAGGGAGAGATGAGAGAGGAGAGAGGAGAGAGAGAGAGACGAGAGAGATGATTGAGGACGAGAGAGAGAGGGAGAGAGAGAGAGAGAGAGAGAGAGAGAGAGAGAGAGAGAGAGAGAGAGAGAGAGAGAGAGGGACTCTAATAGTCCGTGGGCCGTCAATAATACTCGTTGCTTACATGAAAATGTCTCTACTTCCCTATTTTTGAGAGAGAACGGTCGAGAGTCTCTAGAGTCTGAGAGGAGCCCACCCACGGGCAGGCTTACCGACGTTACATCATTGTTTTCCTACCAGGCCATTTTTGACTCAAGAAAGTCTTTCTGAACTTTAAATTGAAGAGTGTATGGTACAACTGCCCACTGAGCAATGCGTGCCAACGCTCCGAGAGAGAGGGAGAGCCCATTCTGTTTACTCCTTCACACAGAGAGAACCATTTGTATGGTAAGAAGAGTCGTAAGATGAAAAACAGTGGTCCAATCAGCGTGAGAGAGGAGGGTTTTTATGTAGTTTTTTAGAGTTGTTTTTCTCTTTGAAACAATTACGGAAGTCATGACTTTGTTGGCTTATTTTCATTTTTGTTAAATAGAGAAGACCTTCTTACCAAGTCGTTTGTTTTTTGTTTTGTTTTGTTTTATCTTCTTTTTCTCTTTTTTATTATTATTTTTTACTGAAAGCGGGATGGTCTCGAAAGAGAATAGAATATTTGCAAGAGAGACTAGAATTTTCAGAGAAAGTACAAAAGAATGCATTAAAGTTACAACCTAAATACATTTAAAAAGATACAGACAGACAAGCCTTTAGAGACCGCAAACCTCCACCAAGGCTGGGCATTAGGACGTTCTTTTGAGAGATTACATGCTGTGCAAATGATACTGAAAAATAAAAATGTCCCTATATCACAATGGCAAAAAGATATTAGACAAAACGATGGGATCCAGATAGTGACAGAGAATAACCCCATAATTCAATCCATTGGGAGGAATCAAAATCCTTTCACACATTATTGCTAACAGACAGACAACCAAATAAACAAACCAACGCTGAGGAAAAAAAACACCCTAATGAGAGAGAGGCGGAGGAGATGTTTACGTATTGAGGACAGAAACTAAACATATAGAGATGTGTAGAGAGAGACTCACCCCCCTCCCTTTTCCTCTTTCAGACCGATATCTTTTTAAATCCACGCTGTGATTACTATCCAGAGAGCTGAGAGAGAGAAAGACAGAAAGACAGAAAGAGATTCATCAACTCAGAACAAACCATCCGAGCGCGTATTAAAAGAGAGAGAAAGAATAAAAACACCAGAGAGAGAAAGAGAGAGATAGAGACGTCAGAGAAAGGCAACAAGACAGAAAGACCCAGAGACAGAAGAGACACCTACTCCTACCCTAACCAGAACTTCTAGCCCAATCCTACTGAGCCATGATGTTTTCACTTCCCGTTATCAACAAGTTGTCTCGTAAAAGACAGACAGACAGAAAGTGCAAAGTGACAGATATCAACGACAAGACAGGGCTAATACAATGTTAAAGAGATGTATTTTTGTTTTCTCTTTAGCAAACCACATTATAATTGGGGAGGTTATTTGGGCCGTGTAACTCAAAGCAAAAACCATTTTTAGCTATTTGGACAGACATGTGAGATTGAGAACATTTAGATTTAGACAATCCTTAACGTTAAGAGAGAGAGAGATCTCTCCAGCTCTGACC
>JAXRKP010000025.1:689451-754451 GCA_037039925.1 Doris montereyensis | reverse complement strand
ACGGAGGTCACCTTTACTCGATAGCGGCGAGACCCACGGTATTCTGCAGTAGAAAACAGGCGGAGAATAAACAAATTTGGGAGAAGTGATATTCTCCAATTGTCCCGCTCTTCTTTTCGGCGGAATATACGACCTATCGCATCCTCACTTCAAAAATAGCCAAAAAAAGTAAGAAAACAAACCTACAAAAACGGAAACTAGGCAAGGTAAGGAGACCGGCCGTCTGTCGGGAAACACAAACACAGACTCCCTGCACTGTGACATGGAAGTGAACACAACTAAAAAACAGTAGCCATATGGTTTTCAATTTATTATGGCAAATCATCTATATAACATGGACAAAAGAGGGAAATGGGGATAAGTTTTAATTGAGTATTAACACTAGAAAAGTGGCTCGCTCAGCCAGCGCAATGGCTACAGCACGCTAATTGGCTCGCTGAGTCATTGCCGCAGCGTGAGGCTGCCCATGAAGTTTTTTTTATGAGTTCTGACCAGACCATAACCAATCAATTGAATTCGGTCAGATGGCGATCATCTGGTCTCACCCAAATTAGGAGCCAAGTGATAACAGAAAAAAATGCATTTTTCCTGTTCTGCCTGTTGTCTGTCTTATATTAACATATGTATGGTTTATTTTAACATGTAAATTGACATTAAAACAAAAAGAGACATAGTTTTATGGAACATGTCTTCGTGTACAGACAAGACTTGCAAGAGAATATTTCTATTTTATGCTGATAATATTGCAATTATAACAATAAAAACCCCACATAAACCAGAAATGAGGCTCAAAACTACTACTTTAATTGAAACCAATGTTAATTTTGATAACTACAGCATTGTTAGATCTGTATAATTTTTGCCATGGAATCCAAATAGACATTATTCCATAATGAGCATGTGTTTCAATTGTCCAGGGACGAAACTGTGGTTTGGTTTTGCTCACTGAAATTAGTTAACACCTTTTTTTAGCGGAGAACGTGTCAGAGCCTATATCTTTATAAAATTTACCTGTAAATTTTTTTTTATGGGTGAAAGCCCATCTCTCAAGATGTCAGATGTTTGATTTGAAAAAACACAAAATAAACAAGCATGGGAATTAAACTAAGTACCATGGTCAGTAGTTTTTAATTCTGAGCTAATCCATATTAGGCACTCATACAGATATTCAGCCCCAAAACACCATTCATTGCTTAAAATTAAAGGTAAAGTTTTGAAAAATTGTAGCATCTTTAAGACCAGTTATTGTGAATCCTGTCATCTACATTTCTCTAGTCTAGTTTACACTGAAATCTTAAAAGTTGAGGTAGATGTCAACTCCAGACTTAAGAGGCTGATTATAAGATAGTCTTGAAATTCATATGACCTCCTGTCTTTTTACCTATCAGGGCTTGTTCTAGCTTAAAAAATTGAAATACAATATCAAGTGACTTTTTTCTTAGGATTTTTTTCAATGTGTGTGTCTTGTCTTTATTTAAAGGGCTGCCCCGTAAAATCCCCAGGCTGGTCCAGGAGGACCGCCGTAAGTTCCATTCTATTTTAATATTCTTGTCTTTTTTTTCCTTTGTGTAGCCTTTATAAATCTATTTCCTTTAATATGCTTTGAAATATTTGTTGTGGTATTTTGCTTGTTTATTGTTCATAGATCACAGCTGGGTGAAATGGTATCATTACATCTTAATCATTATCCACTGAATTGCTAAATCTGACCTATTCACTTGGGCAAAACAGAACCACAAAAGAAAGAATTTGATACTGGGAAAGACAACTGATGCGTTAAATAGAAAGCATTTTAAATTGCCTCTACATCAGTTTTATTACATCTTTCCCTGAGAAGGATATAAAACTACTTGTGTGTTCCCATTACTGTTTTACCTGGCTGGGACTCCAATGAAACTTTTAATAGTCTTATCTTCTTTTAAGGGACTGACCTAGCTTTGTTATATTTTATTATCATGGCAATTGACCACCATGTATATTGCATCTAGATATAACAGTTGCTTACTCACATGCATTAGGGACATGATGCACCATATGATCTAGTATTCTGAAAGTGTCTTGTGCCTAAGGTGTTGGTCATAGGCTCCTCTCTATCTATAACAGAAAGAAGCATGAAGGTAGTGGCTGTCATCTTTCAGTTGATGATTTTTTCATGTCAATTTACGACAGGAGCAGAGATGCACTCAGTGAATGAAACAAACAAGTTAAAAGCTTAGAAATAGAATAGATTATAGACAAAAAAGGATTGTTCTAGAATTTGGTCAGATAGACATATTTTAAGATCATTTTGGTGTTGACTGCTGGACACTGATGCGTTCATTGTTGTTGCAGAATATAAATAGCACTTATTCTCTGAAGTGCCAAGAGTTCAGTCACTTTTATTATTTTGAAATGAAACGTAGCGGTAGCTTTGTGATACACTTTTTTTTCAATCTGTCATTCATTGACTCTTTTCCATTCATGTAGTATATTGGTCGTTGAGCCTTGATGGTTGCAAGTTACGCAACAAATTTTGTCACATGTATGCTCATGTTGACACAGCCATCTTTATATTTTTAACCTTGCAAAGATATCATAATGTGACCCTTTCGTCATTATAGGTGGTTTATGTCCAGGCTACCTGGAAGGCTTTCCATACAATTGTCAGAGTGTAAAATTGGTCATTGTCAATGAGGATTCATTTACTGATGTGTCTCCCAGCCTCTATAACAGTAATGAGACTAAATTCTTGAAAGTACTTGTACTCACAATGACCACATCATTGTAAGATTCTTTAATAGTATAAACATCATTCAACCCCAAATTCTAGTGATGAAGGCAGGCAATCAAAGTTATTGTAGGTTGTCAAATGTATATAAATTTATGTTAACTTTTAAGCCACATACTCTTATCCATTCTTATTGTGAGGTAATTTGCAAAATGTTTGGTCTTTCATCTTAAACTAGTTTTAGTGGCTCTGTGCCGTTCATCAAATCCCAGTAGATTGCTTTTCTTTTCAATGTATGTGTTGGAGTTGAGATAGTTTCAGTGCATTCAGGTACCTTTGTTTTTTACATTTGCGTCCTTGGTGTTGTCAAACTTTTCTCCTTTTATTGTAATGATTCTTTTTACAATTCAAGGACTTTTTATTTATCCAGCTTATTCTCTCATATATAACTGAAACTGGACATGCACTATAAAACATATATATATACAATATGTTTTTGCTGTTGTTTCACCAGTCTCGCCTGATTATTTGTGTGTGTGTATTGTAAATTATGTATCACCATCATTGTTTCTTGTATCATTCATGAGGAAACTTGTATTGTAGTACTTTATGCTTTCAAATAAGTTTAAAGACAGACAGAGAGGCAAGGGGCATATCGAAATAACTATAAAAGAACATGAAATGATTATATTTAAAGCCCACAGTGACATAAATTCGACAAAAATATTTTGTATGTGTTTTGTCTTTGTTCTTAAGGGCTTCAATATTTATTTCATTTGGTGTGTATGCTTTCAAGAAGTATCATCTTTTTATGTGCTTTTTTAAATGTTTGTTTGTGTTTTGGTTTGAAAAGCGTGCCACATTCATCATCATTTGCATTTTTCCCTGTCCTTACTTAAAAAATCCTTTTTATGACCATAATTGATACATTATAGAATTGTTCAGTGTTTTTTTTGCTTTTGGGTTTAGGTTTTGCTTATACATGAGTAACTGTCAAAAAACAGTCATCCTATATCATTAAAAAGTTTGTAGCGTCCTTAGTTGCCATAGGAATGGCCGTCATCCCGAATTTTGACTCAATTTTCAAAACTGATCTCCTCCCTTAGTTATGAATAAAATCACTCAAAACTGTGCAGATCGTCTTTTCCATTCAATATAAGAGTGACGTCGTTTTTTGTGGATATTTTTTATATTTTTTAAAATGAATTTTTGAAAATACTATATATCGTGAACGTACAAAAATGACATTTTTATTAGAAAACAAATAATTTCTCAAATGCACTCTGACACGCAGCATTTCTTATATCACGCAGCGATGGGAGACGCGTAGATCGGTGTCAGCAAAACGAAGCCAAGTCGCATGTTATTTGGCGATTAACCGCTAATGCAGGTTTTTACTGCCATTTTCTCAGTCAGTGTTGGGGTAATTTAAATCAAAATTTTGATTGTGTTTACCTACCTTCACCTATGAAATATTTTGTAAAAGAAAAGTTATACGTCATATGGACATTTTTCTGCGATGAACTTGTAGATAAATGATCGTTCTACCCGAATATGCAAAGAACAGAAAATCAACCCTTTGGTCCAAAACTCGCCAGTCCGAGTGTCCCCCACCACCCCCAAACATTTTCTGTGGTTTTCAGAAGTTTTAAAATCTTCGCCATGATTTTTCTCTTTTTGTTTGTTTTCATTTTGAAATGCTTTTACCATATCTCCTCCTATTGGTTTATTATGGCTGTTGATGTTGGTTTTTTTTGGGTGTTAAAATTTACATGAAAGGAGAGGCCTGTTTATGAAGGATATTTATAAATTAAATAGATAGTAAAAAAGATAAGTTTTAATGTGGTTGATCATATATGTATAACATGAATCAAATTTGTATAAAACCTTACACCACCTTCAATGTAATTTTGCCGTATGTTCCTACAACAAATGTGCTTTAGTCGGTTATGAAGGGAAAGAAAGGAATTTCATTTCCATTTCTCATAACACGACGGTGCATTTTTTATAAATGTTTATGAAAACTTCTTGGCTTTGTAATAGAGAGCAAGGTTATCTTTTTCATTGGGGTATGGAGGTGGGTGTTATGAAGGGGAGGGAGCGGGGTCCCTGTTTATCAGTTTAGAGTAGTTTTCTCTTTGTTGCCATGTTGCTACCTTCATGAAAGATTAGGGAAGTACAAGTAGCAGCATGGTTGGTGATTAGGTGCATTCTTAATTGTTGTGAGCAAATGAAATATTTTAGTGGTCAGATTGGCATGTAGTGATTGACGCGGCAGACAGTTCTCATGGTATTTATCAAGGCCATGTGATTGGCACATGTCAAGACCTTAAATAAACGAGTGGTCACCAAAGTGGTGGGTGCGGTGAAGAGAATTTGAGACTAATCAATAGTGAAAGTTGGGGCTGATTGGTAACTTAAATCGTGTTTGAATGTCAAATGAGCTTGCTTATTTTTTTTTACTTTTTCCATTTCATTTCATGTGATTGTTGTTTTTTTTTATGATACCTGCTGTGTGTGTCTCGTTCTGTCTTCACGCTTTGTGATTCTTTCCTTGTATCGTGCTATAAGCAGCAAATATTTGCTCTCTTTTGATGAACCAAAGTTTACACAATGGTCCTGCTAAACTTAAAGGCCTGTTTCCATGGAGTGAATTCAATATGCAATGTCAGCTTATCCGATATACGTATGTTTTCAAGAGATCAAGTTCTGTGTTTCCATAGATAGTTAACACTATCTGTCACATATTTGCTGCATTGTTTTCTATTGCGCAGCTAGGAGCAAGTTATATCATCTGCCCTCAACGGATCCAGAAAAAATGGATGGCACGGTGTCAGTCGTATAGTATCAGAAAAGAAAATGAAATTTACAGTCAGGAAATATGTATTCATGTCATGCAGAAATAAAATAAGAGTGTATTGGATACAGATAACAGGTTTGTACATACTGGGTTCACTCCCATGGAAAAAGGCCTTAAGGATGGAGTTAAACTTGTATCAAGCCAAGAGTAAGTTGAACATAAATGTCCTCTCTGTAATTGACATAAAGATCAATGACTCAAAACATCATTGGCCATGGATAAAGCTAACTATACTGTTCACAAAAAGAAATGCATCTAAAACACTAAAGGTACAAAAAGGACAAAACATAAATGAAATCTTCCTTCCTTGATATATTGATTGCAACAGAATTAGAGAATGAAAATTGGTTGAAAAGAACTCACTCACAAACAACAAAACAAAACACCCTTTATGAAATATGAGCGATAAGTCGTAGAAAGGATTTTAAGTCACATATAAATAATATGCGTTTCTTTTTAGTGAACAATATATATATAATAGATAAAAGCCAGACCAAAGACAGATTAAACATAACTTGTAAGCTGTTGTTGCAAAAAAATATGGAATTATATCAAACTAAATGTAAAGTTTAATACACATTTATTAAGGTAGCAAAAACATATCAGCTGGGTTTTTTTTTTTTATGTACACAGTCACGCCATTGTGTGTGTATTTCAAACTACTTTATTAAATGTTATATTTTGTTTTAACAGGTCAGCTGGACCTGGAGGGCCCCAGGCGGGCATGCAGCCACCACGTGAACAAAGTAAACGCCTGCAACAGACTCAGGCCCAAGTAGATGAGGTAACAATTGTTTTAGCAACCTTTGTGTTTTTTCCTAAAAAAATCCACTGTCTAGTAATTTCAAGAATTCTCACGAGGAATTTTTTTTTAACATAGCCATTTTTGCATGATAGTGTTTATAAAAAGTTATGATATATGTTTTATTATTAAAACAAAATTTTCAATGGATAACCAGATGTTTCTCTATTTAGTATGATGAAATCGAGGCACACATAATTCTACTCTTCGAAAGATTTGTTTTATTTGCATAATAACTTTGTAATCACTAGCAAGACTCGGTTTGCACCGAAAGTAACGCATATATATGTTTTTATGTATGGGATTCTAGTAGAGAATTATTATAATTATCTTCTCTCTTCATATGTGTGCTTTTAAACGTTGCATTGTAATTCCTTTAAGTGCTTGATTTTTACTATGACATTGCTGGAGTTCCTACATAAATAATTAAATATAGTGTCTGTTATGATCTATCTTACAGGTTGTTGATATAATGAGAGTGAATGTAGAAGGTTCTTGATAGGGATCAAAAGATTTCACAATTGGATGACAGAGCAGGTAGGTTTTAATGTTACGAAGGGACACATTTTTTAAGGTGGGTAATTATTGGGTATTGAGTGGGAGATATTTCTAAAGGAGTCATTTAAGATCAATTCCTCAGCAGCTATACACTGAGAACGAGGTCTAACAACGGGCACGACCACCAATGATACCAATCTAGGTGTAAACATCGACTACGGTTGCGATGGAGTCATTCTTATCACATCCCCCCATGTCAAATTATAATCATTGACCAGCATCGGGCATTTCAATTTCCAGCAGTGTGCTATCCTTATTCCTTTTATTGGCTATGACAACTTGCTGTGGGTCATGATAATTTGAAATGAAGGCGATTGGTTTCGGACTTGCCATACCAAGCATGACGCGCTTTCACTGCATAGATAACGGCTTTCTCCTCGTTTCAATTTCTTGACCTTTTTCAGGGATGCTGGAAACAGCTTGCGGTTGGTTTGGATTATTCCAATAACTCCAGTTCTCAGTTCATTCAAGGCATATTGAGGAAGATACACAGGATTATAATATCTGTCCATTACCAAAACATGCGCCTTTCCTCCAGCTCACATGATGTCAGAAGACGCACCACTGTATTACCCACTATGCCTAAATTTCTCTCAATGACCTGTGCCAAATATAATACAAATCATTCTGTAAATGACGGAGGAGATAGAATTTTGTTGTCTATGCTACACGTATTTTCAATTTTAAATGATTCATTGTAGTTTGATTGAGAAATTTTTCGCTGAGGATGTAGCAGGTGGAATGTTGTTTCATTATAAATTTATGATTTAGAAGAGCTATGTAATGCATATTTATGTTTCATGAGTTGTGTTGTTTGTTCTCTCCTTCAGAGGCTCTCCAAGCAGGTGCATCTCAATTTGAAGCCAGCGCTGGCAAGCTGAAAACGAAAGTATTGGTGGAAAAACTGCAAGGTTAGTATTATTGATGTATCTATGTCTTCAAACTCTGTCTTCCCTCCTTCCATTTTGTGATCATAGTCATCATCATTCATGTTTTAATTCTTCAGTAACGTTGGTTGCATAATCATTTTATGTGCTACCTGTTCTTTTCAACATTATGAAATAACTGGTTTTCTGCTCAAACAGGTGCTCATGTTCATTTCGGTCATTAGCTTTGATGGCGAGAAACGCTGAAAAGCCTTGCTTTGTGTTTTCCATGGCCTGGTGTTAAGAGTGAATTTCAATATATGCAAATGTATGCTGGAGCCTGTTGAGCACAAGCAGGTGGTGCGACAGCTTGTGAGTTTGTTTCCTAGTCACGTCTGCAGGCAATGGGACATGCTGGTGACAAGCTTCTGTTATTGTTATCAAACTGACGCTTCAATACTTTGTGTTTTTATATTGCTTGTCTCGTCTACGGTGAGAGGTGATCAAGTGGCGTAATTGTGATGAAGCTGTAGTGTGGCAGCATGGTGTAAAACAATCTCCATTGGCCGTTGAGCGTATAGGCATTTTCTTTACAGCGTCTTTGATCTGAAAAAAGAAACAGAAGAAAAAAGCCTCATTCTGAATTGCAGAAAGCAGGAGTGTGAAAATTATTCATCTAGCTAGGTAGATCTATACATGAAAAACTGCTTTGCTTATCAGGTTAGGAGATGAATTTCAGGAATGAGAAAAGCACTGAGAAATACAAGTAGATGTTGTGAATAAGTAAAAGAAGAAAGTTATATTTTTTACTACATTTTCATGAAAATTCGTCTGATTTGCTCATCGAAGGTTGAAACCTGTGTTGGCTATCTACACAGTGAGTTGTCTAAATGATGGACTGAATTTTTTCCAAGGATGATTTCTACCTTTTAACCAGCATCATCATCCATCATGATAACATATAAGACGTTTTTATCACTCTTTGATATTTTTTTACCTGATCAGGTTTAGTTTTTGTGGACAATTTCCTAGTACTTGGTACTTTCCTCCATTATTGTCTTCCAGTACGCTGCCCTATATTGGGTGGATTGGACTTTCTCGTTGCCGTGCATCAGAAATTCTCCATTGTCTATTTTTGGCATAATTTGAAGAAGACAGCCACCTAATGCTTTTCTATTTCTATGGTATTGTAAGTGAATACTGTGGAAGGTTATTGTTTTCAGACAACAGAGTTGAAAAGAGGCAGGTCTTGTGTTATAGCCAGTTTTATTATGTATGACACAAGTTTCTAATGTCTACCGTAGGCCAAGCTGCTCACATAACACTTGAATATTTTGATGAATAGCATCTTTTCCGGCTTCTAAGTGTTAACAATTAAATGTTAGTCAATTTGTTTTAGACTCTAGCAGCACTAATTGAAGAAGCCTCAATTGGTTGGATTGATGTCTTCTTTGCCTGTCAGCTCCCTGTGGAGCAAAGACCATACAAAAAGAGCCGCCAGCCATCCATATTGTGCGTCAACGTCTGTAATTCTCCCCTAGCTTTTCCTCTTCCTCGGTGGATTGATGCGCAATACATTAAAAGTGGCTTGCGTGAATGAAAACAAATTCATGTCAGTTCTTGGATGCCGGCCTATTCATGTATCGATTACATCTCACAGATGATGCTTATTCTGGGAGCCATCATTGGCATCATTGTCATTATCATCATTGGTGAGTGATTCTGGTGCCCACACTCTCCTTCATGGCTCTTGATGTTGTATCACTGTGACTGTTTATCAGTGCATTTTGATTTTGGTGTATGTAGAGTTGCAATTGGTGTTTATTGATGCATGAATGTCGTCTACATTCTTTATCTCTTCCCTTCTGTCCATCTCTTCCCTTGTGTCCAACCCATTACAGACAAAAACACAATAACGTATCTGTTGCATTGATTCTTAAATTTATAGGAAACAGCATTAAGTGAAATGGTAGTTTTGATGTACATAAATCATATTTTAAATAGTGCTATTTTTTAATTGATGCAATGTTATGTAGTATATTTTGGTCCATGTTAGTTTTCCTTTCTTCCCTTTAGCTCTATTGTAGGTGAGGTAGGGGATATGTGGTTGACACACATCAGACCATGTATTAAATGAGTGCGGAAATATTTTATTGTAAAACTATAATATTTGTTAAAGAATATAAATTGCGACATGGCATGGCCTTACTTTGTTAAAAAGGATTCTTCAATTTAAAAAAAATGTTTCCGAAGTCTTTATTGTTTGGTAAAGCAAGGGATGAATGACGTACTGTTCCTTCTTCTGTTTTGCTGCTTGTTTAGGGGTTGTTTCTTATCGAAGTTTTTTGCACTGTAGAAAGATTAGTCTCCAGAGATTAATATTCAAATGTTGAAAGCTTGTTGAAACAACTGGGTTAAAATATGAAGTGCGTCTAGGCCACTGAAGGAAGTCAATACAAGGTTAATACATGTTGTGGGATCAGAGGTTTCCACTAGCTGTTCATGCTACACAACTATTACTATTGTTTTGACAAGACATGTTATGCTTTTGGTAGTTTTAAAATGATTATCTGGCACCAGACAGAATTGCAACTGTGATTTTCGTGTCGCGTCCATTGTCTCACCATGGATGTTCTTATGCTTATAGTGATAGGAAGTTAAACTACCAAAAGCATAACATGTCTTGTCAAACAGTAGTAATAGTTGTGTAGCGTGAATAGCTAGTGGAAACCTCTGATCCCACAACAGTGCAAAAACTTCAAGAAGAAACAACCCCTAAACAACCAGCAAAACCGAAGAAGGAACAGTAGAAAGTCACACCCACCCCTTCCCCCCCCTTTTCCTTCCTTAAGAATAAATCCCTTTTGAATGACATGGAGTTAATGTGAACATTATTTTATTAGAACAATAATTTTTCGCAATGAGTCAATTATCAAGTGAAATTCTGTTTACTATATTGTTTATTTATTATGCACAAAAGAAACAACAGTTTTGATGGTGTGACATTGGTGTTGTAAATGGTTGCATTTTTAGTCTCTTCTCACCTTCCTGCTATGCTCACACTTCATGTCAATGTCCAGTCGTCTCTTTCTCATAATGTATTCATATATGTTTGATGAATGTCCTGATATTGGTTTAAAAAAAAATAATTCTAGTTGTATTGAATTTTTTTGTTTTAAATTCGCATTCCTGTTTCTTCTACACGCCATTCCCCATTCCATGTTTGGATTGTGCTTGATGTGATGCCTGGATGTTGTAACTCTGGCTTTCTTTTCAGATGTGGCTTATTTTGATAGCAGTGGTTGTTGTCATTATCATCATTATTGTTGGTAAGTTCACGTTGAGCACCACACACTCTTTGTCGCCCTTTGAAATATTCTCGACCAGGTTTAGATTTTTTTTTTCCGCCTGATCATAAGAAGAGAGGAGTAAATGATTAGAACATCTTTTCTATTATTTTTTTTCCTTGTCTTTTTAAAATTATATTATATTAATTTGTTTTCCTTTGAGAATAACAGTAACATCCAAGTATTGTAACGTTCGTTTTGTTTAGGGATGTACAACTTGATCTAGCTGGGAAGTGGAATAGATTATGAAAAAGAAGTATTTAAACGAATTATTTAAAAAAGAAAAGAAAGAAGTTTATAATATATGTTTTGATTTTGGTTGTTCCGGTTTTGTATGTTATTAATTTTTTTGTTATGCTCAGTTTTGCTTGTCTTTATTCGTATTATTGAGAGATGTTAGATGCATTGAAATCAAACTACTTTATGACTAGTTCTGGTTCTCTTGATATTGCTTCCCTTTTCTTCAAAGGCTTTTTGTTGTGGTTTTGTTTTTTTTTTGGCAGAAGATACTTTTTACTATGTACTATTGCTAATAACAAGCTTACGTTTTAGCTGCTCATTATCTTGTCATTGATTGTACGGGACTGTTGTGTAACAATCGAATTACGAGTTATCTTGCAGTAAAATGTATTATATTATTGCTACTCTGTAGTTTTATACGTGTATGATACAGTTAAAGGGGAACGTATATATATGGCATGGATATGTTTGGGTGAGGGTGGAATAGTTGCCGATGAAAAGTCTAGAATGCACGAGGTTCCGATATGAACAGCTCGCCTGATCTCTTTTTTCCCACGTCGGTGGTGGGTTGATGACTTATGGCCTTCGCGTGTCTATTGGTTGGGTTTTTCATTGAAGTGAGTGCTTGCTTGTCTAATTATGAATTTTCTCCATGAATCACAGGATGGATTAGAGTAGATTAGAGATTAAAAGAAAATTTGCCTTTCGTTGGTGCTGATATTACGGTCAATTGTCAAAGATGAGAAACACAAGTCTTACAAGCTTTCATGCTATTATTCTTTTTATTCCCCCCCCTCCCAATAATGATTTCTTTTTTCCTGTAGGCTTGTACTCGATATGTAATCTGCATTGTAGTGAAATGTTTCATCTCATACTGTCTTAGTGTTATATAGTGTTATATACTTTATGTTACATTTCACAAATGTTACATGTTTTAGTTTTATCTTCTGTTTGCAAGTTTGCTATAGGCATGTGTTATTTTTAATTTCATTCGTTGGCCTAAGGTGTACGATATTTTCCTATTCCAACCCGGTAGTTTCAACACCATTAATTATACAGTGTAGAGTCTTTGGCTTCTTTTTTTTTGTGATATGGTTTGTCCTATTGTAGTTGGCGGTTGCCACATGGCACTGGTAGGTCCTACTTCTTTCCTTTCACTCTTTCACAAAATGTCTTTATTTCATCTTGCTGTTCCTCCTTGCTGTTCCACCTTGAGCTCATGGCATAAAGTGGAATGGGTAAATTTCCAATCAAAGTCCGTTTACAAGCTGTCTCTGTCTTATTCTTTTTTTTGGTGTGTTTTGCCCATCTCTTTTCTAGGCAGACGGTTGGCGGGTGCTGCTGGTAGATCCAACTTCTTTTCTTTCACACTTTCACCTACCTTTTGTCTTGCCGTTTCCTCTTTAATTCACTCCAAGATTACTGCATATGGTGAGGGGGCAAACTTCAGTCAATCGAAAACAAAATATCGGGTCTAGTGAAAGTTGCTATAGAACTGTGTCCTGTTCTAGAGGAAAAGTTGATACACTGACTCCATGGGGCTGTAATGACCTTCAAGGAACTTTGCTTTTATTTATCCCTGTCTTATCGTGCTCTTACACTCTTATCTAATTCTTTAGTTTATGGTTCGCATAAGGAGTTTTGATTTTAAATTTTGTAACACTAGGCATAAATCACTTCTTGAAATGGATGTTTGGAAAAGATTACATTGGGTATTGATTCTTTCTTTCAATCATATGTCCTTTGTATCATTTTCATTGTCAGTGCCTTTATAATACAAGTTTGTTTCATGGGGCCAGTCATGAGAAAGGCTGCAAGTTGTCTTTGCGCTTTAGTCTGCCTCATAGGTTTCGTTGACTCTTTTGGTCTGATTGGTATTGTTAACAAGTTTTTCCATCACTTCATAGATTCTACATGGTCTAGCTCTTAGCTTTTGTTGATTTATTTATTTTTGAGTCAACAAAGGCTGTCGTGCTCTCATGACAAGACAAAAGAAAGTATTTATATAAAACGTACACTCAGAGACAGACATGAAATTCTGCAAATCGTTTCCTTCTGGTAATGCATTGGAACCTCACACACGTATGTCAGTTTCTTCGGAAAAGCTTTTAAGTAAGCTTTAATTGTCTTGACAATTGTCTTGTCATCCTTTAGTTTTGAACAAAGAAGCGCTGTTGTTTCTTTTCATTTAAAAAATGTTTGCTCAATACCATAGGTCACTGTGTTCTAGTGCTGTTAGCATGTCCATGGTCTTAGCCATATACACTCAAACCTTGTTATACCGCCAACTGTTGTGGTTATTACTTAGCAATCAGAGAGGGGTGGTGAACTGTTGTGATGAAACGGACATGACACACTGGACTCTGGTGCTTTTGTGTATGTTTGATTCCGTGATCCCTGACCAAGCCAAACTAGATTCTACTGTCTGGCTTGCATCACTTTGGGAAAAGGGGCAGTGATGCATACTTGCGGTATAACGAATTGTATTTAGAATAGTTATTAAGGAACGTCAGTGTCAAATCGCTGGTGGATAGCACTAAAATGAGCTATTTCATGGCTTTTGCATACAAAAGTGAAAAGTTTGTAATTTAGCAAGGATACAGCAAGGTTTGAGTGCATTTGTTGTTCATGATGACTTTCCTGTGTCTTGCTTTCATAGGGTTTGAAAATACAATGAAGTAAAAAAAAACCAATGAAATGAGTCAACGAAAGCCTCTTGTTGTGATTGTGATTTTCATATTCTTTATTTTGTGTGGATATGTATGTGTGTAGCGTGTCACATACTTAAAAAAGACACAACGGAAGCCTCTTGTTGTGATTGTGATTTTCATATTCTTTTTTTTTTTTGTGGGATATATATGTGTAGCGTGTCACATACTTAAAAAAGACACAACGGAAGTAGCTTGCTTGGTTTTTCTCACGCTTATTTGGAAAAAAATACAAATTTCCAGCACCCTTTAGCTTAGGCAATGTTTTTATTAATTGTTTTGATAGTGTTTCTCAGGATCCTTTACCTTTCCAGAGAAGCTTGGTGGAATTTTATCCATTGGTGGCACCTCACTTCTAGTGGACTTGCGTGACCGTGCCTACCCTCACATTCACGTTATTGCTATGATACATTAATCAGCTCTCACACACGGAGCATGTTATATTGCACTTAACACAGTAAAATAGTGTGGTTCGTGAGACAAGACAGCTGTGAGGCAAATAAATCATTCAGCCGTGATTTGTTTTATTTTTAATTCATGAAATAAACAGTAACCGCTGTTATCAGTGAATACGAAGAAAAGCCAAAGAGGAACATAGTTGTGTATTGGTTATTGAGGTGATGAAGTTGAAAGTTTGATGTGCGCTTTGCGATGTAGCCTATCAATCCACGCTGGTCAACACACACACAGATGATGTCACAATGTGCTCTCTGGTAGTGATAGATGTGACACGTCACTCGAGTCTCTGATCCTCAAATTTGACCATTGTCTCATCTTTAAAAGTACAGTGGTGTCTGCCTAAGAACCTGATCCTCAAATTTGACCATTGTCTCATCTTTAAAAGTACAGTGGTGTCTGCCTAAGAACCTGATCCTCAAATTTCATCATTGTCTCATCTTTAAAAGTACAGTGGTGTCTGCCTAAGAACCTGGTCCTCGAGAGACAGAAATAGCAGGTTTTTTAGGCTTCATTGTTCATGTAGTTTGTATTGGCTACCCCCCTTGACCGTACCATTTTGACCAGGCTCCAATAAATAAGCAGTTTCTGTTTTTTATCAAGAGAATTGCCTCTTGTGGGTATTATGATAGTCTGAAGCTGTGCTTAAAATCAAAATGATGTTTTGAAAAATAAGGAGTCTTTGCAGGTAGATAGATTTAGCCTCCAGCGAACTGAGCGGATGAAAGAAAGTTTATGGCTATGATAAAACAATGTAGCGATTTGTGCAATCACTTCTCTATGTGTTGAAAACACTATGTGATTGTTCATTCTTTTTTCAGCCAATCAGAAAAGAAGTAGGAAAATGAAAGATGGCCGGAGAAAACTTGCTACAATAAGAGGGCTGTCCTTACCCTGCCAGTCACCTGTCTTTGTTGATGCAATGCGATTCGCGTAATTGCCTTGCCTTCATACCTTGACATGCAACTGTTACATAATGTTCGTTCGTCTATCCTGTCCGAGGTGCCAAGGTATGGTTACAGTTGGCCAGGAAAGATGAATAGGACGGGTGGCGAGCCTTCCTCGGGTCGGTCATTCGGTGTATGAACACCTACTAGCGTTTGGACCAATGCGATAGACACCCCCCTTTCTGTGATTCATTTGCAACACATCACATGTTATTGTCAATTGCTAGCATTAGATTGAATGTGGATTTTATTTTCATGGTTCTCAGCTCAGGGTCGTTTTATATAAGAAAAATTCTGTTGAGAGCGGAGATAGCAGGTTCTCAGGTGGATCGGGCTGCACTAGCGGGGTCTTAAAGGGTTAGTTTTATATAAGAAAAATTCTGTTGAGAGCGGAAATAGCAGGTTCTTAGGACAGACCGGGTTCTCAGGCGGATCGGGCTGCACTAGCTGGGGTCTTACGGTAATTTTATATAAGAAAAATTCTGATGAGAGCGCAAATAGCAGGTTCTTAGGCGGACCGGGTTCTCAGGCGGCGAGTTTCTTAGACAGACACCACTGTAGTGCCTTCCCCTTCCATTTTCATGCGACCAGTGCCACCAATGGAAAATGTACGGTATTTAGGTTTTTATAAGAAATCCTTCCTGTCGTCCTGGTAGAAAGTTGTCTTTTCTTTCTTTTTTGTTTTTTTCCCCCATGTTGGGCATAATTTACCTCATCTATTTTTTGTATTTCCCCATCAAATAGTTGTGATGAACAGATTTTGGATGAAACGCCTGTGAATGGTGTCGTCTTCTTTATTCTTTTGTTGTTGGTTAAAGAATAAAAAGGTTTTATTTAATGGTGTTTTAAAAAAAAAATTCTTGGTGTGCTTTAGCGTATGTTCCTATGAATAAGAATGAAGATGTTAAGGCGCAAATGAAGTTTTAAGATTTTAATAAATTAATCTTTCTTTGTTTCTCAGTACGATCATCTTGTCAAAACATAATTCACTCCATTTATAAAAAAATAATCTTAGTATAAATTCTTGTTCTCAGACTTATCAGTTTTTATTTCAGCCGAGTGACAAAACATTTGTTATGATTTATGGATCTTGATTGTGAGATGGTGAAAATAATTTTTTCAGATTTATTTTGAGATCTGATGTTTATATCTTTTTCTTTTTGTTGTCTTGAAAATACATCACAACAAATAAAAGCTTAATATACATGACAAAGGGGTTCATCATTTGTCATATTGCTATACTCTGTGACATCCTTCAGGTTTAGTGAGTACCAAATGATTTATGACTGGACTTTCTCTTACTAGTGATTACAAAGTTTTGTTTTTCCCTTCTTTTTTTTTTTTGGTCTTTTTTTTTTCCCTGGTTTGAATCTGAAGTTTTAGTGTTTTAAATTTTTCTTCAGAACACTTCTGAAAGAGTGCAATCATATTTCCTTAAAAAAATGTTTTCTCTTAATTTCTTTTACTGCTCATTGAGAAGATTCTAGACCTGGATAACGTGAAAACAGTAAATCTTGAAATGAAAGAAAATGTCATGACATCGTTTTCAGTTACTTGCATTGTTTTAATTCATGTAAATCTTACACAGGTAAAGGTGAATTTTAGATCAGGCGATGTAGTTTGCCGGGCATCATTTGACCGTCTCGTTTTATGTCGCTGTTTTGATTTTTTCTCTCTTCTCCGTCGGCCTAACTCCTTGCCATCCCGTCACTTTCTGCGGCTTGTATCATGTGCAGTGTGGGCGACACAAGCCTAAGGGTGAATCAGTGTTTCATGTGCTTCCACTGTTGTTATTACGTCCTTTTTGTTTGTTTTTTCCTGTCGGCCGTTTCAGTCTCATACCACTATAACCAGTCATTATCAGTCTGCTTGCTTGTGTACTTTGACGAGTTTACATTCGTACAATTTTTATCACCCATTCTTCCTTTTTTTCAAGTAAGCACCTCTTGTAGGTCCACATTTTTCTCTTTTGTTTTGTTTCTTACTAGATTTGTCTTTCTTCTTCTTTGAAATGGAGGGGTCTTCTTTTCTGTTTACGATTTATTATTATTATTTTTTATCTTTGTATCTTTTTTCCCTTTCTTTCTTCAGTGGATCAAGACGTTTTATTTCTTCATATTTTCTTTTTCTTCTGTTATCATTAACGTCTCATTAACATTGCACCCACTTTGATACAATATTTTTCTTTTACTAGCGCAAGACTAACACAGCATTTAGCGAGTAACACAATACTAACAGTGTTGTAAAAAAAGAATTAAAGGAGCCAAAGTGCTACATGAACTTGGCATGGCGATGATGGTGGGCTGTGTAACCTGACAAGAACTGGCAAGCTTTTTTTTTGCTCTTTGTGCAATTTCAGCTACCTGATGACTCAGGGCAGAGGGCATCTTCATAGAAGGAATTATCTTCTTTTTTTTTACACGACCTACCTCTTAACCTCTTGTCTCAGTAATTTCCTTCACGTCAAATTAAAACTCATTGTATACTGGGCATTTTGCTGATTATTTATTTTATATTATAAGATGAGATGCTAGGATGGTTGAGGGTGAATCAGTTCATGCATGATACACAGATCATGTGACAATTTTTTCTGACCAAGAAGCAGACATTCTTTTGCACAGGCTCTTTGTATTTAGTGGCCAATGTTTGCATTGAAATAGTCTAAAAGATATTGTTGAAGAAAGAAAGACGTAATATGCTTTTTATCTTTTCTGTTCTTTTTTTTTCCTTTTTTGTTTTCCTTTATGTTAAAATTACTTTATTTAAATAAAAAAAAATTTAAAATTTGTCCTTGGTTGTCTTATGACGATTTTTAATTTTCTCTGTGTAGATTCTCAGCTGCCTGAAACTTTTATACTAAGAAAGTTAGTTGTCTAGCTGCGGTTGTTTAGAATGGTGCTTTTAACAGTTAACTCATGTTACATTCCTCCAGTGGGTTGCTGAATGTTTGCAGCTCAGAACTGCATGGAATTTGCTCCTGTCTAGATTTAGATTTACAATTTGTGCCATAGAAGTGTAAAAAAATAAAACAATGTGAAAATCTTTTCCCCTGCATAACAATCCGTCATTTTTATGGACCCCTTCTAGTGAAGAACATAATTGTGTCCATTTGAAGCAAATTGACAAAGAGTTCTGTGCATGTAGTTTGGTAAAGGTCACCTCTTTGCGGCAGTATAGTTGTGTGTGATGGGATTTTTAATCAAACGTAAAACAGCACTCCTTGCAATTCAATGTTCTATTGAGTCACGCCTGGTAGAAAGCTTCCGTAAATGAAAATAATCTTGGGATTATTTAGAGTCTACATGCAAAATATGGTAGCTCTTAGTGGCCTGGCAACAGAGCCTTTGGCAAACAAAGAACGGCCAAGTCAGAATTATAGTAGAGATAATTAAATGTGTGTGTCGGTTGCGCCCTATGATTTGCTGTATTGGAAATGCATTTTTATTCTTTTTCCATACATGGAGATATGAGAGTATAATTCAAAGCTTGTGATATATATAAATATGATGTTCTTTCTCATGATCTATTCATTTCTACATTTGTATTTTGTAAATGGAAAGACTCTCTGTATGTAGCTATCGTGCTTTGAGGACTTATTTTGCTTTGAAGTATATATCCTTTGGTTTGAATGCAATTAAAGGACTTAAATAACAGTATGATGTAAGACACCGTATCTTCATGGATGTTAAAATGAGACGGGTTGCTAAAGACAAGATCTCTAACAGTAGTGAACATTTTGCTTGTTTGGAAACGGCACAACAGGTTTTAGCATTCATGCTACAGTTTGTTGAACTGCCTAAATATTATGAAAATTAAGTATGATCTACCTTTCTCATTGGTATCATTTGAGTTTGAGGAAAGTGACCTGAGCGAAAATACTTGTGTGTACGTGTGTGAGAGTGCGTATGTATGTGTGCATGAATGATTTTTTTTAGTAGTTTATCTAAGTTTTATATATGGATGTTTTATCAACATTTTACTTGTCGTCTCATTTAGTTGTATCCAGAAGAGTTTAGTTTTTGTTCCTGTCTGATTGTGCTCTCTCTCTCTCTCTCTCCCTAATACCCCCGTTGAGTGCCACTTGCTATGATTTCTGTCTTGTGGTTTGCATGTGCCCGATTTAAAAAAAAAAAACCCAATTTTCCCGTCATTACTTCCTGTTCCCCCTGGTTCAAAACTATGCTGGGTCCACCCAAATGTTGTGGTTCTTTCTGGTCCGTGTTGTTTATGGTAAGGATCCTACAGTAGTACAGTTTTAAAGGCTATCGGTCCTAATTGAATTAGGAGAAGGAAAAAAAGAGGTCCTTCTGACTACTGTCCATGGGGATTGTGGGTAATAAATAAATCACTGGTTCTTTCCTGTCAGTGCTCTTTTTCCATATCGTTGGTTCATTGCGTATTTGCCTTTTTTCTCTCTAAATTTCATTTCTATTTGTTTTTTAGATTTGGGATTTTAAAAATTCTTCCTATGCTTGGTTTTGCTTCTTGTTGAAATATAATCTTTCAATAAGGCATTTGTCATTATCATATATGATCTCACCCAAGGGGATTTTTGTTATTTTAATTTTAGTTTTGTTCAGTTGTTGCTCCTCACTTCAACATATGTTAGTGTTAGCTACATCGTCTGTGCATCTGAAAGGTTTAACTAGTATATAGATTAGTGTTGCTTTTTTGTTTGTTTTTGCATGATGCAGCTATCCTTGGTTGAAGAAAGATTCTAGGGGGAATAAGTCTTCTTCTCTTCTTTTCTTTCCCCCTGTTCCTTTCCTCTGTGTATTTGATACTATAACGTTAGACTTGGGCTATCCAATCATCAACTGAAATTCCTTTAAAAGTGTTGGATTTAGCATATGTTTGAATTTCTAATGTACACAGAATAATCATCTACATTTTACCAATTATTCTATATTATATTAACATATGTATTATTTCCCTCTACTCATCGCCAGGGAAGGAAGGAGATAAGAAATAAAGGAATCAATAGATAATTGAATTGATTTTTTCTTTGCAAATGAAAGAAGAAAGAGTTGGCAGGATAGTAGATGAGTCACTGCCAAGATGGTAGGTGAATCTGAAAGGAAATCTAGAGGCGAATGTAATCAGCGTTGTAGTAAAGGATGTGACAGGGAGGTAATTAAAGACACTCTACTGCACCTTGGATTCTGTTTTTGTGAACATTTCTTGTTTTGCACTGGCCACTGGGCTCTGTTAAGTAGGTGATTGTCTCATTTGATATCATGGTTTAGTGTTGGTATGAAGTGCTCAACAGGCAGCTGTACTGCACGCTTCTCCTAGAGTGATGACAAAACTTTCAATAAAAATGGCTGTGAGGGGGTTAAACGAATGAAGTAAAGTTGATAAGCCTGCACTTGTGAGTTGGGATTCGGCCTGTAATGAATTCCTGTTTTTAATGTTTAAAAAATTCTTTTTTTTATCCAACCTAGCCGTTTGCCTAAAAACTGCCTCAGAAAGTTTTTAGAACTCTCTCTCTACTTTATGTCTATCTGTCTGTCTCATCTCGTTGTTCTTTTTTTTTTACCTCACAAGAAAAGCTTATTTTAGCACAGAAATGTCAAGTTGAGAGGGAATCTGGTTAGATAATAGTAGTAGCCATCATCATTTGCTGTCTAAACTACATGTAGTCTTGAGCCAAGATCATTTTGCCAATACATGTACTACTAAAGATGTTGATATGGTTGTGAGAGTTAAATGAGTTAAATGTAGCTCTCCCCACTCTCTCCCTCCCCCCACCCAAGAAAGAGTAAGAAAACTATATTTCATTTCTCTTTGTGCATAGGGATCTTGAATAGAGAAGTGTGGATCTTCACTGATAAATGCTGTAGTTCTTTTTCTTCTCTATTTGTAGATGTCATTAAAAATTGTTACATCTATATTTAGTTAAATTTTATACTTACAATCCTTTTCTTCATTTCACACTTTATTTTTATTTGGAATATTCTTTATTGCATTTGTTACCTGTCTTCCTTTATTTTATCTAATGAGCATATTATATATTTATATATATTGACATACATATATGTATCTCTATATATTTTAGATGTTGTTTATTATATCTGAAATAATATGCTTTTCTGACGACAATACCTAGGGGGAAGCGTTGTTGTATGGTATAACATGAATGTTGTACGTTTCCCTTTCAGTCATGAAGGGTATTTGATTTCAGTTTTAAGACTACAGTTTTCTTTCTTGCTTGATGTACAATCTCCATTGATTAGCCATATTGACTTCCCCATATAAATTTAAAGCCCTTTGTTCACTTATGGATTTAATTATTTCCTTTGGGAAAATGTTAAACAGAACAAAGCATTTGGGAAAGAAAAAATCAAACCCAAACCAGAACTTCTGTACTTGTAATAGAAATGAAAAAAAAGCTGTGTGTTATCTGTTTACACAGTTTTACTTTTGAACATCAGTCACAACAAATTAAGAATATAAAATCTGGGATAGGATGTACAGTTGGGACCCGCTTATTCTAAATTCTGTTTTACCAAATTCCCGTTGTTCCAAACTTTTAAAAAAAAAGAAGAATTTTTTTTTTCTATATTTTTTTTATCGGTTAATCCAAATCACGTTCCCTTTAATTCAAAATTTTTCCATTTGTGGAGAAAAAAACCCAAAGGTTTGATTGCATCAAATCCAGTCATAATCGAATCTAAAACTTCACAATAGTACCATATGAAGTCCCCTGGTAAAAATTTCAGTTATAAAAAGTAAACGAATAGATAGAGCACCAGTCAACACAATAGTGTCATACTCATAATACCATTCACACATTAGACACTGTTGGTCGGGTGTAAGCTGGACCAGTCATCTGTTGTGATGTAACTAAGTCTATTGTAGTGAAGCAGCTATAGTGCGTGGTGGGTAGACCATGGTGTAATGAATATTTTTAAAAAAGACTGGGCTTCAAGCTGTCTAGACAGAAATCAAAAGAAACGACACCAAATCAAAGGATTCCAGCTGTCCAGACCAGACAGTTCTAAGACTGATCACACCTTTCATTGTTTGGTTAGGATATAATTAAAACGTGCAAATCGTAGATTCTTTAGTCGATTAAATGTCCCAAGCCTGTATATAAAATGCACAAGGCAATGTTTGCACTCAATATTCACAATTAACACCCCGCACTTGTAACAAGATCAAATGGCGTCATTTTTTTGGTTAATCCCAATTTCCAGTTCAGCCCAACTTTTTGCCTGTTCCGGCACAATTTGGGTGAAGCGGGTTTGACTAATTTCGCCTACATTGCTTGTTGCTATAGAAACTGGGACGATAAAATCTGGGTTTTATTGACCATGGCAGTCTTCAAATTGCTTAAACAATCAGATTCAGAGTCAGAATTGTCCCATGTGCAACATTTTTTAAAGCTTGATTCCGTCTACGGTTGTCACAAAAACTTCTCTTGCATTTTGTTTGAACTTAGATTCTCTTCCGGCTGAGAAGTTTGGAGCCTTTGTGTCTCAAAATGGGTTTATGTGTAGTCAGGACAATATAATTCCCAGCTAACTAGATATCAAAGCTGTGTGTTGAAATGATCCAAAAGTAAAGAGGAATTATTGTCTGTATTATAAAAATGTATGTATATATTTGTACAGATATATGTGTATAAATGCCTTTTGTTTTAAAATTTGGCTTCCGTGGCGGGATGCATGAAAAACATTCAGTTATTATTATGGTAATGGAAATTTACATATGTCAACTTTCATGGCAGTCAACCATTTTCTAATTTGATGACCGACCTTGTCAGGAATGAAATGCTGATTATTCTTTTCTCCCCCCCCTCCACCCCCTCCAATACAGTTTGGGTCGTCGAGAATTCAAAGGACAGTGACAAAAACGGAAGCAACACTAAAACTACACCGAACCCACAACTACCTGTGACTCCATAAAGCCCCACATAGACATCAGAAAACGTATTCGACAGAGGTGGCTATGGACATGGCCACATTTCCTCTCCCGATCCTTTTTTTCCTTTCTTTTCCTTCTCTTTTTCTCTCTCTCTATTTTTCTCTCCCCATTCTCGTCATCATGATTTCTCAATGGTTGAAAGGAAACAATGGGTTTTAATTTCTATGATGTGGTGACGACACATGAAGACCAAGGGAAAGGTGGGGTAGGGTCATGACCAGGACTTTTTCTTTGTCCTGCCTGTCTGTCATCATTTGCAGCAGTGATATTTGAACAGTGATTCTTTTTTTTTCTTTCATTCCATTTTGTCATAGCTGGTTTTGTTTGGGGTTCTTTTTTTCCTTCCCTCCTTTTAAAAATTCTGTGTCGCTGCTTTTGTATTTTCTCATGTTTTACTTCTTTAGACCTGGGGGAAATATGTGAAGAAAAACCCCAAATTCCAACAGAACAATAACAACAGAGCTGTATTGCTGTACTATATGTGTGTGTGTGTGTGTGTGTGTGTGTATATATATATATATATATATATATATATATATATATATATATATATATATATATATATATATATATATATATATATATATGTTGAAGTCTTATTCCAGTCATGCGACATATTTGAAAGACATCTGAATATCACTATCACGTATTATCTCGCTACGTGAACATTGTCTGCTTTTTAAAGTGCCACTCCTTCATTTCATCGACTGTTTGTAGTTGTTGTTTTTCTCTCTCTTTTCATTTAACTGCATGTGTTATGAATCCATTTTTATCAGAGATCATGTAATAACACTTATTACATTTCCAAAGATGAAGAGTTTCATCCTACCTAGTACTTCTAGCCATGTGACTGTTACTGTTAGTGATTGGGGGTCTCAGGGCCTGTGTACAGGATAGAGCGTTTGCTTGTTGTTCATCAGGCTGTATGCAATGTTACCTTGGAAGTATGAAACTGTATAATAAAACAGTTATTAACAAAGATAAGGGATGTCATGTCATGTTTTTTTCAGGCCTGTCACATATATATTTATATAATATATATATATTAATTCATCCAATTTACCGTCTGTGTGTGTGCTTGTGTGTGTGTGTTTAATCGGCACAGCGTGTGTAAAAATCTAGTAGGGATAATAAATCAAAGTTTCTTTTTTGTTTTGTGTTAGGTGTTTTTTCTTTTACTTCTCCACATATTTCCCAATGGAGTTTGAATGTTGTGGTCATTCTCAATCTTCAATGTATAAGTAGAGGAAAGTAGGATTCCATCTGAATAATATCAAATAGATTTAAATAATAATTGAAAATGGGTGTAGACTCGTACGCCAGTGGTAATTAGTCTGGCCTTGGATTTTTAGAATTGAACTTTGTTTTATTTTGTGTATGGGTGTGTGTGTGTGTGTATGTGATGTTAAAAGTATGATTTATTTGCCATAGAATGGAATTTAGGATGGGAGGAAAGGGTGTGTCATTGTCGAGTATCGGCTAATCACCGAAAGTGCACGGGACAAATGTTCAAACTGTGATAACATAGAGGCAGACATCATGTGTGCTAGCCAATGCTATATATATATATATATATATGTGTGTGTGTGTGTGTGTGTGTGTGTGAACTACAAAATGTTGTAGTGCAAGTTTTATTTTCTTCTTTTCTTTTGTATAGATGAGACTTGATGTGTCCTCAAGTGGGCAGTTGGCGGGCACTGCTGGTAGGTTCTACTTCTTTCCTTTTACCCTTTCACTTTGACGTCTCTTTCAACTTGCTGTTTCCTCTTCTTAATCCACCCTGAAATCATACCGCATATGGTACATTGCAATTCAACACACACACAAATATTATGTCAACAAAACATCTCTCTTTTGGGGCCAATACAGATCTGGAATGAGCCAGGGTGCATGTTTTACAGTCTGTAATCTTGTTGTGAATCATGCAAATGATTATCAGTCTTAAGCGTGTCTTGTATTTTAAAATTTTTTTATTTCTCTTATCCACCATTTATACTTTGTCGCAACGGTTCAAACAGCCACGTTTCTAATGTCCTCTCGTGCTTTGACTGAAGTGCATAATACATGCGTTATGATGTAGTAAGCACAGATCGACACTGTTTACATTTGATAACAATAACATACCTCTTTTCTTTCTTTTTTCTATCTTGCTTTTTTATAAATTTTAAAGTCACTCGCAGGCACCTGATTGAATTTGTTGTTGGGGCTGAGTCTAGTAGAAAGGGATTTATATTACAGCTGTTATGTTTGATTGTTGGAATATCATCAAATGTAGTCCACAGTGAATTCATCCTATTCTTACTTCCCAGAGAGTACGATCCTGTGTGCACTCATTCAAAACTGTGCAATGATGATACATGTGTAGGTGTTGGTGTCAATTTCTGTTTTGCTCTTTTTCTCATAGTTAATTATGAAGAGCATTTATTATATTAGACTATTCTTTTCTTTTTTAACAATTATTACTTGAATTACCTATGATTATGATGTTGTCTATGTTGTTTTTTCCAAGTACAGGTTTCTTTAGTCTCCCCCCGTATTCCCTTTCACTCACTGTGATCATAGTAACTTAAAACTGTTATCAAATGTTCTGTATTAGTTGTCCATACTCCCCCCCCCCACACACACACACACACACACACTGTTGTTAAGGGTTTGAAGTTGGCAAGTATAAATGTTTGACATTAAAACATTCACATATATATGTGTGTGATGTTTGAAGGGTGTGGAATGACATAAATGACCCGTTTTATGAGATATGTATGTTTTCTTGAAAACATTTTTTTTGTTTTGATTTATGTTTTTGATCGGTTAAATGTTTTTACTAATGTATAAAAGATGTTTTTGTGCGTCTACATATAAAGTATAGTTGTGTGTACGTCTCTTTTCTGTATAACATGTTTTTTTCACCACATCTGTGTACAAAAGATGGTTGTGTCGCTGTGTATGTCTTTGTATTTGTGATATTAAAGTCAAAGACATTTTCTTTGCTTTTCTGTTTTTCTTGATTGGTTTGGTATTACAATTAGAAATTGTTTTAAAAGAATATTTTGTTGTACCACAAATCTATTCAATAAAAAAAAGTTTGGCTTAAATTGAGGAGCGTGGTTCATTTCTTACCATTAATACATTTCTTTCTTCTCTTTTTTTATGTACAATAAATAAAAAAGAAGAAAAAACCCTAACCCAAACCTGTAACTGTGTGTGTGTGATTTTTTACCCTCATTTACGTGTTTTGTCTTTGTAGTTTTCTTCTCTCTTGTCAATGTCCTTGTGGTGTGAGACAGTGTTCATCTCCGTCTCTTCTTTTCACTAATCTTAGCTTACTTAGAGTAGAGCAAAATCCATTTTCAATCTTCTTTGTAGACAAAATAAAATTGTTTTTTGCTTTCTTGTCCTTTTTCCCTTCCTCTTTTAACTGTTTTTAGTTTCGTTTTCAGGTTTTTCTTCCATCTTTCTCTTTTCTTTGGAAAGATGGCAATTTTAGGTTGTGGTAACCTTCTTTCAGGCTTTGTGATATAGGGCATCAAGTTTTGTCCCCCTGTTTCTTCATTATAAAAAATTTGTTGGTTGGAACTGTTTATTACATTGAATGGTAGTTCAGAGTAGAGGAGAGCTTGATGGGTTCAGGAATTTCATCTGGTTACTTTGGGGCATGGGGAAAGGGGGATGTAAGGTTTGCTGCCACCAGTCTCTTCTTGTCTTGTCTTCTATTGGGTGAGCAGTTGAAAGGGGGCTGCTGTAGGTCTTGGTTCTTTCCTTTAGTTCTTTCACTTTTCTTTCTTTCTTGCTGTTTCCTCTTAATTTTACTCTGAGATGACTGCAATGGTGGACGGGGTGATTTTCAATGAAACAAACAAATTTCTTCTATCGGGTAAATGTTTGCACCCAAAATGACCAGGTCACAAACCTTTTACCCTCTGATTTGCAGTTTGGTTTTGTACAGTTACTAAATAGCCGTATGCCGATTATAAACTGGTGCTTTTGTTCTAATACGGTATATATTATCTTCTTTTGGCTGTGTGAAGAGGTGCTCTTTCATCTTTCCCCTGTCACTGTCCGATTCATATTACCCTGACCACCACATGTATGGTGGATGGTAAATTTTAACAAAATTTCATTATTTTTTTCATTGTCTTTTTTTTCATCTGGTTTCCCTTGTCGGATTTTGTTATGTTCGGTTTTTGTTGTGCATTTTGTTTTTTTTTTCTTTCAGTTTTTTTTTTTCTATGGGGTTCTTTTCTTTTTGGTTTTGTTTGCCCTTTTGCTAATGAGCATGAGTTTCTTTTTTTCTTTTTTTAAACAAGGCTGTTTAGTTGTTCTTTCTAAGGATATGTAAATACAATGTAGTAAAGGAAATGCTCTCTATGTGTATAAATACTAGCAATGATCAAAGTGCGGAGACATTTAAAAACAAACAAGATTCATGTAGTAAAGTGAGAGATGGTCAGGGCCATTCCTCTCTCTGCTGTCATCCATGTGTTGTTGCAGCTTGAATTGATCCTTGTGGCAATGGCTAGTGTCCAGGAGGGCGTTGTGTTGTAGTGGTAGGGTCCCCTTCTAATCTATTATTCTGTTTTCTCTGTCTACACTGTGGACTCTATTGATAGGTCCTTCTACTTTCACTCTCATCTTTTAACTTACTGTTTCTTCTTTATTCATACTGAAATCACCACATATAGTGGATGGTGAAACAAATCTGTGTATGTGCATCTGAGTGGGTGGTTGGCCTGGGCTACTGGTAGGTCCTACTTCTTTTCTCTCAATCTCATTCTTTCATATATATTTTAGTTTCCTCTTTATTCACTTTGAGATCACTACATGCAGTGGAAAAGAATAAATTCCAATTAATCAACCTTTGGCATTACCCCAGCAAAATATAATTAATTGCAACAATAGGTTTCTCTACATGCTTTCTCTTATTTCTCCCCAGCAGAACCTTCTTCTTCCTGTAACTAGTACAACTGTAAATATAAATATTATTCCTCTGTGTGTGTCAGTCTTGGCTTGCTTACTGTGTAAAGTTAGCCTACTATTACTATGTTCAGTCAGGGTCATTTCATGATGTTGGTTAAGATAAAACTTTTGATCTCTTTTTTCCTGGTGGTTGTAAGCCCATCCATTCCTCACTTTTTGTCCCCTCTTCTGTAAGCCAGGTTTTTTGCCGTTAATTACAGTATTTATTAGTCCCCCTGCCTGTTGCTATCCAGCGCATAGAGCATTCTACAACTTTTCAACAAGTTTCAGAATCTTATCTTTTCCCAAAGTTTGACAATAAAAAAATGTGGCACCTGTCCTTATTTCCAGATGATTATATATGATATACAATGGTTGAATTTGAATGATATATTTAGGAGATGTCGGGGAATGTTATTTCTAAGCGGTTTGAGAAAGAATACAGGAGGAGGTGTTTCCAAACTTGCTCCATGTGTGGATAGCACCCAGCAGTGACAATTTGTACATTTATGAATGACACTGTTTGAACACTACTTTGACTTTTAACAGAAAAGTGTACTGGCCATAACTGAGCAGTACGGTCTCTGTGGCTACTGTCTTGTCAGCATCAAAAGTCAGACATGTTTTGAGTACGACCTCTAACCTTTAATGACTCACTTCTTGGCCTCTGGATTCACTGTTCTGCACGCCTTCTCTGATCTGCTGATTCAAAATGCTGTCTGATGATACTGACTGGACTGGTGTACAGTGACGGGAAAAAGCTATCATAATCATAGGCTCACTTGGCAGAGATTAAAGTTGAAGGTTTGGCTTAAGGCTTCTGTTGTGTACAGGGTTCATTTTTATGACATCATAACGGTCCTCCAAGTGAACCACCTGATGATGAAAATGAAAGATGTCACGACAACAGAAATAGAAGAGAGTAGGCAGGAAAGGTGAGGGAATTAATGCCGTGTTGATGTGTTTGTCATTTGAACATTCCACTGATCTTAATGGAATTTGTTTTCTTATTTTTGTTTGTTTGTTTTGTTTGTTATTTTTCTCTTTGATTACATTATTTATTTATTTATTTATTTATTTATTTATTTATTTATTTATTTATTTATTTATTTATTTATTTAGGCAAGGTTTACATGGGCTCTATGGAGTGTTGAGAGTTGGGACATGATTTTATGGCCTCCATACTCCATGTATATGTGGAGCCTATTGAATGAGAGTAGGGAATTAGTTATGGGCCCGTGTATGTTATGTGAAATGGTGGTTGCATAATATGAATGATTGTAAAAGTTTTATTTTAAAATATTTTTTTGTGACTATTTTAGTGTAATATGAGTTATGAGGTCTTTAAAAGTGTAAAATATAACTAAACGATTTATGAGATATAATACCTGATTTTAAATATAATTTTCCTTTTACAAATCTTTCTTTGCAGCAAGCGACCTGTACTCGATAGATCAAAATGGTTTTAAAGAAGAATGCTGAAGATCGTCTGAATAGATGATAAAAAACACTCAGTACTACTACTACTACTACATCTTAGCTCTCTCTCTCTCTAGTCGATGAATATATAACAAAAAATACTCTGAACTGGATAAATAAATACATGAACGATTAAGATAAATTAACAAGTAAAGGAAGGGATAATTAAACCCTCCCATTATCTCTGAAAAATATCTTTAAAAAGACATAAATCGATCCCTCTTACAATGCTCTTCTCTTTCTCTCTGGAAGCTCTACATTAAGTTTCTGTCTCTCTCTCTCTTTCTCCCTCTCTTTATCTCTCTACCAATAATAGCATCCACATGAATAGATCTAGATTATTGATAAATTTTTAACATCTAGATGTGTTTCATTCTAGATCTACAATTACATTCTTCTAGTTCTAGATCTATAATAAAGGGTAACGCCCTGTCATCTATCTTCTTCAGTGTCAACTGCCTATTCATGGTTATAGAGTGTGAAAGTGATAGGGGTTTTAATAGATTTAGGGCCCTTGGACTCATTTAGACATGTCTATGTTTATTAATTTTTACGGGGATGAATGTTTCATTTAAAAACTCTTTTTGAACTGTGATTCACACTACTAGTCACATATAATAATGTAGTTAGTAATTTAGCGTCTTGGGTTTACTCCTTTGTCAAAGTCCTCCTGACTTATGATAATATAATATTTTATTAAACTTTATTCATAAATATTAACATTGTGCTAAACTCTGAAAAAATGCTATTTTAAATAACAATAATAATACAACAAAGTGAAGTCTTTATAATTGGCTTCTCTCAACAAGTTTGCATTGTTTCTTTTTTCTTCCCTGTTTTGAGAGTGTGTAGCTCAAGTGGCTCACTGTGTTAAGGTTTGAGCGTCCAGTAAATCTAAAGTTCATTTGTTACTCATTTCATAAATTGTTGGTGCCTTTGTTCCTAACACCCCTCCCGTCATACTCTTTCCATACACTCCCCCAACCACCTTTTTTTTCCCTTTATCCCAGTGATGTGTCCTCAAAAGTAAAACCAGTTGAACATGGATGCTTGAGAATTCCATTTTTTTGTATTATATGTTCAGTCATGTCTCTATAATCTGTGTCTAATCCGGACAAATTCTCGGAACAAAATTCAAAGAAGGTGAGTAATTGTATTACTATTAAAAGATTGTAAATTTGAGTCATGTGAATCCCTGATGACTGATTTGATGGATTCACTTTTTCATTTTGTTTTTATTTCTTGCATGGACTCAATATGATTTCATAAAAATAAAATAAAATTTTTTAAATCATTTAAGTTCCACCCTTTACAAATAAAATTTCTACCCTTTTGAGTTACAGATATCTGGAAAAATGTTAGGTTTTTCCAATTTCTTTTCCTTCCCAGTGGCATTAAAAGATAAAAAAAACTTATGTGCAATAGCAATTGTTCTTTCTTTAATATTCTGTATCCTTGAGATTAAACGGACAAATAATAAATGTATATTCCATAGATAAGATCTATATTATACTACGCGTCTTTTGCAATTTTCAAATTCCTTTTCATTTTGTTGCATGATAAAGTTTATTCATTTTTGCGTTTTGTACTTTAGTTGGATAAACTTAAAACAAAAGTTATGATTGTTCTACTGTTGATATATATGTGTATGATATACTACATATATGAAAAGAACTTTAAGTATATGATGATAATAACTTGTACTTTCTGTTGCTTGTGATTACGCGGTATATTAGACTGAGCTTGTGCTCATTTGCTTAACACTGTTTGAATCGCATTTTTGGGAATTCGGTTCTTTGCGTTTTTGACAGTAAGGTGGGTTGTAATTCTTCCATTCTGTTTTTTGAAAATCTTTTCTTTCATGCAATGCTAACTGAAACATAATTAATGATAATAATTAATTATCATAAAATATAAATTTATTAATATTGCAGTATAATATTTGTATGGTTTCAGTATGTTTAATTTTATCATTCCTTATGTAGTGTATGTGTCTGAAAGTAAGTGTGTCATTTAAGCGTTTAATTTTCCCATTAAAAATGAATACCTAAAAAACTTCATTACTTTATCTCCTGTTCTTCATATTTCTACCTGTCTGGCAACTTGTGGAATAGTCAATATGCAGACCCTCTTGGGGACAAAAATAAACTCCTTGGTGTCTATGTCGTAACAGCATTCTTCATCTTAATGGTACATTGTTATATAAAGTATGTGATCTTTTTGTCTAGTGTGTCTGTTACTGATAGTTAGTGTCATTGGCCTTTCCTCGATGCTCTCTATGTCTTCCCTCTTCCATCCTATCTCAACAAAGACGGTTCAGGCTCCTCAAGAGAGTGTGATTAATGTAACGAGTCTTAATTTATTTATTATTTGTAGCATAGATAGGCTTACCGTAGCAAGAGTTCATCAATAGTTGGTAGGAGACTCCTTTCTTGGAAAATTCTCATTTCTCAGTTTCTCAGCTATTTCCTGCCTTTAGTCTCTAGCCCTCGCCCGAATTAACAACTTTTTTTTTTGCGTTTTACTTGGTGCGATTTTCTTCTTCATAATATTAATAACTGACACAACTCAATTTGAGTATTCCCGTCAGTATTATGCTGAACCGGAGCCCTCTCATTTTGGATTTTAGTGGCAGCCCTCGTTCATGATCACTTTGATGACATTGCAAGTGACGGACGAGGGCCTTTTTGTCCCCCTTCTTTGACCAGCTTTGGTCCCATGTTTCATTATGGCTGACACCTTGAACGAGGTGTTTCCCCACTACAGCTGGAGGGATGGTCTCTAGTTCTCCTTTGCCTATACTAGTAAGTAAGTAAGTCAATCTTACACCTCCTTTTCCTTCCTTTTCCTCCTTTTCCCCTTGATTGATTGATTTCACAGTTGCCACTTTGTCACATTCAATCCTGAATTGTTAACAATAACAAATTGTTTTTTTCTTTTTCTTTAAAGATTTATTTGTGTACCCACCGATGTTTCGTTCCTCCTCTTCCTCCTCTTCCTCTTTTACTTTTTCCCCCATTCAGCATTTTTTTGTTTCTGATGCCCAAGTGGAGTGTGAGTTCGTCATTCTTTCGTTTGTGTGTGTTTTTTGTTTGTTTTCCTTGCTTGATTATCATCAATTATCATACAACATACTGTTTGGTAGGCTCTACCAACTGCGATTCTCTTATTTTATGTTTCCATTCTTCTTTTGGATGAAAAGGGCTTCTTCTTCTTCTTCTTCTTCTTCTTCTTCTTCTTCTTCTTCTTTTCTTCTTCTTCCTTCTTCTTCTTCTTCTTCTTTTTCTTCTTCTTCTTCTTCTTCTTCTTCTTCTTTCTTCTTCTTCTTGTTCTTCTTCTTCTTTCCTTCTCCTTTCTCCTTCTTTTCTTCTTCTTCTCTTCTTCTTCTTCTTCTTCTTCTTCTTCTTCTTCTTCTTCTTCTTCTTCTTCTTCTTCTTCTTCTTCTTCTTCTACTTATTATTATTGTGTACAATTGGTCATACTGTCTATGTAAGAAATAAACTTGTAGACTAGATCCTGTCTTTTGTCATTTGTTCTTGAGTACGGCATGGAATTGTATGTGTGTGTTTGGGGGTTGGGGGGGGGGGGTGTTTGGTGTGTGCTACTGGTCATGGTAGGTTGTATTTCTTTCATTTTCACTGTTTGACTTATCTTTTTTCTTGTTGTTTCTTTTTCTTCACCCTTCTTCACCTGATATGGTGAACAGAATAGGGTAAATGTCAACGAAACAAACTAAGAGAAGAAATCAGCTAGAGAATCCATAAGGCAATGACAATATATAATATAACCATCTAAGAAAGGTATGTATAGGTCAACAACAAACCAAAAATGGCAGTATTCAAATTCTTTCTTTATTGTCCTCTCCTCTCACGGCAGTGAAATCTTGAATTTAGATAGTAGGAAATACAGTAGAGTAAAAAAACCCAGTTAAAATGAAATATTTAAAAGAGTTGTGTAGGAAAAAATACAGAGGCAAATCAGAAACACAATAATTTTCAATTTAATTCAATTCAATTCAATCATCTTTAATGACTTTATTGATCCTTTAAAAAAGGAAATTATACGTATGTTATCACAATTCTGTTTGAAAAGTAAAGAATACATCAATGCATTTAAATTAAAAACAAATTTAAAAAGATGCAAAGATAGGTAAATAGATAATTCGGTGAAACAATATACATAAAAATAAAGAAAATAAACAAATAAAAATTAACAAAAATAAAAAGTAAGTATAGTTTCAATCAGTTTAGCTTCATACACATTCATCAACTTATCATCAATCATTCATTCACCATCCATCAATTTATATTTTTTAATTATTGTGAGCAAAACGCCATTGTGCTTTCAAAAGTAAGAAATCAGCTAGAGAATCCATAAGGCAATCACAATATATAATATAACCATCTAAGAAAGGTATGTATAGGTCAACAACAAACCAAAATGGCCAAGCTTTTGTATGGCACTTGGAAGAAAAATCTCTAAAATATCACTCAGTTTGGGATTTTAAATGTTTTTTATAAGTCTACCACCTCTACTACTTGTTTTGGGTATGGAGAAAAGAGGATGGCTGTTGTCTCTATGTATTACATATACTCTTTGAGTTTGATCTTGCATTGATTCTCTTAGTCATACAGATCTTCAAAGTTCTCCAGATCCACATCATTTATTCTTTCCTACGTGTTTCAATATCCTATTAAATTTCTTCTTTTCTCTATCTCTTGTATTCCCTACCTATGCAATTGTACTAAAAATAATAATAATAATAATATATCTTTAAATGCAAGCTTGATAGAACTGTGTTGTATACTGCCATTTTGGTGTTCGTTGACAATTCTTGTTTACTTGTAAATGCCTTTCCCAAATGGTTATATATTGCACTTGCCTCTTGGATTTTCTGGCTGATTTCTTCTCTTGGTTTTTCCTCTGAGTTAATCATTACTCCTGGTCCTAGGTAATTGTAGCTTTATTCTTGTTCTAAATTCTCCCTGCCCTTTACGATTTTGTGTTTTAGCTTCCCTAGTTACTAGCATTATTTTGGATTTGATTTGCATTTAATCTCATTTCTCTTTTATTTAATTCATTATTCATCATGGTGATATTCGACTGGAGGTCCCTTTTCATATTTTTCCAAACAGAACTAAATCATTAGCAAATGAAAGCATTGATACATTTAATGGTTTGAGCTTCCACATACCTACATTCATTTTCTTCATTTTTGAGGATGTCTTTGCGACTGAATCCATAAATGTGATAAACAAAAGAGGACATTGAATACAACCCTGTCTTACTCCTATATCTACATCAAATTCTGCAGATATGTGTCCAGCTACTCTCACTGCACATGTTGGTTTATTGTAAAGGCTTTTTTTAAACTTTTAATGGTTTCTATTAAATTTTGCTCTACGTTGTGTTATTTAAAGGAATGCCAAAGTTCGTCCCTTCTGACAGTGTTAAATGCCTTTTCTAAGTCAATAAAACACAGGTGCAAGTTAATATTTCTCTCAAGGAATTTTCTATTATTTGTCAAATTGTAAATATGGGGTTTTTGTACACTTCTTCCTGGTCTAAATCCGCTCTGGCGTTCTTCAAATTCAACCTGATCCTCTACTCTTTTTCCTTAGTCTCATTGCCCGAAGCTTGACATACACTTTTCCTGGTGGAAGTAGTGATATCCCTCTATAGTTTGAGCATTCCATAGTTGATCCTTTCTTGTGTATTGGTACTACCGTTTCCTTCTTCTAGTCGTCTGACATCTGTTTTGACTTCCATGCTTGTTGACATATTGCATGCAGTAGTTTGTCTGCCTCTCTCCCTTGGTTTTTAATCATTTCTGGATAAACTTGATCTGCTCCTGGGCCTTTCCTAATTTCATTTTTCTTATACATTGTACTGCTGTTTGGAGTTCTTCCGTTGAGATATCTACATCTTCAGCTGTCTCATCTGGATTACTTGTAACTCTTTGGTTAATTGATCTGTACTCCTTGTTTCATATTTCTGGAGGATTATGTAATTTAAAAAAAATACTTTCTTCATGTTTCAATGATTTTTGTCTCCTTTCAATATTCATTATTTCTCCTTTGGTGTTCTTAATTTGTCGTATTGGGCATGCTTTGATCTTTCTTATGCTCTTCATTGCTCCTCAGAACAGCTTTTGATTTACCTGATAGCTTTCTTGAAATCTTTGTCCAAACTCTTCCCACTCCCACTGTTCCTGTTTTGCTTTCCTAACTTATTCTTTGGCGATAGTTCGTTTACTCACGTAATCTATTCTATCCTCTAGTCTCTGTGTTTGCAAATATTTCTTCCAGGCATTTTTCTTTTCTTCAATCTTAGTCTTGACATTCTCATTCCACCATGCTGTTCTTTTCATATCTCCTTTAATTTGTTTCCTACCGCCAACCTCTTCAGTACAACTGAGGAGTGTTTCTTTGTACATTTGCCCCTTTTCTTCTTTTGTGCTATTCTCCAGATCCATCTGCCTTTCACCGATAAATCTTTTTATCCAGGATTGTTATATCTGTTTTTCTATTGGTTTATTTAGTTTCTTTATTTTGAGTAGCATTCTTCTCTTTCCTTTTCTGTTTGTTTTCTTCAGTTAGTAATCTCATTTTGGCTATCACTAGGTGATGATCACTAAATATTTCAACTCCTCTGTTTACTCTAGCATCCATTGTACTGTAAAAAGGGAGCTGCTAACTATTATGTAGTCTATGATTGACTTTTCACATCTGTCTTCATTTACTCTTGTATGTTTGTGAATATCTTTATGAGGAAAAAATGTGGTAGCTATTTTTCATGTTATTTTTTAGGCAAAAATCAATTAGTCTCTCTCCATTTGGAGGAGTTGTTGTCTCTCCTTCTTTACCTATTACTCCGGCTGATATTTCTACATTGTTGCCTACTCTAGTGTTTAAATCTCCGAAAACCATTAGTTCCTGTTTGGGTTTGAGATTCTCTGCAGCTATTTGTAAATTGTAAATTGTTTTCAATATATCTTTTTCTTCTTTGGTGGCATCTTTGTTTAGTCCATAAGCTATTAATAATTTAATTTCTCTTCCTTTTGGTTTAAGTTTAATATTTACCTGTAATAGCTGTGGGCTTATAAATTTCAACTTTCTAGTAGCTTTTCTTGCCTTTTTTATGCACTAGGAGACCTACTCCTGCTCTAGCTCTGTCTTTGATATCTACTCTTAAGAAGATTAAAGTATGATTTGGTCCTACATTTTCTATTCCTTGTCCTTTTTCTTTGTTTGTGTAATGGCCAAAATGTCTTCTTTGAATTTTTGCATTTCTTCAGCTAATTCTAATTTCTAACTCTTTTCCATCTATTGCCCTCATATTCCATGTTCCAAAATCAGTCTGTGTTCTTTCCCAGAGTCGTCTTTGAAAGTTCAAACTGGGTATATCATTATCTGTACTTTCTTGAATCAGTTTGTTTTTTGTATAAGCAGGGATTAGCCCACTGTACACTAGGTAGATTGTGGGGGCTGCCATCTTGAGGCCTCCTACCAGGCCTTGTTATTTTCTGTCAGGGTGAACTCTCTTAGTTCTTGGTTGCTCAAAACCAGCCTGCAAGGCTGTTATTTTCTGTCAGGGTTAACTCCCTTAGCCCTTGGTCAACCAAGACCCACCTGCAAGGCAGCAGGAGACTCGTGGAGGGCGGGGCATTAAAAACTAAGATAGAAATGTAGACGGAATGGATGATAAGAGAGTCGCTAAATCAATAAATGCAATGCTAAACCAATGTATACAATGTTAATCAATATATACAATGTAAAATCAATATATACAATGCCAAATCAATATATATACAATGCCAAATCAATATATATAATATATACAATGCCAAATCAATATATACACAATGCCAAATCAATATATATATACATATACAATATAAATCAATATATATACAATGCCAAATCAATATATATATATATACAATGCTAAATCAATAAAGTAAAATGCCAAAAGGAAGACCTCGGAGAAAACGGGAAGAAAGTATAACAGTTAAAGAAACACATTCAGGTCGGGATACTCTTGTGAGACAACGAAGAGAAGTCAAGATCATAGACATCACAGTGCAATAAGGAGACGTCAACATCATAGACATCAGTGTGCAATAAGGAGACGTCAAGATCATAGACATCACGGTGTAACAAGGAGACGTCGAGATCATAGACATCACAGTGCAATAAGGATATCGTCAAGATCATAATCATAGACATCACGGTGCAACAAGGAGACATCAAGATCATAGACATCACGGTTTATAACTCAGTAATAGTAATAAGGAGACGTCAAGACCGTAGGTATCACGGTGTAACAAGGAGATGTCATTGTCAAGATCATAGACATCACAGTGTATAAAGAATAGTAACAAGGAGACGTCACAACATCATACTTCATAGATATCACGGTGTAACAAAATGTCAAGATCATAGACATCGGGGTATATCACAGAAATAGTCACAAGGAGATATCATTAATATGAAGATCATAAACATCATGGTGTAATAAGGAGATGTCAAGATCATAGACATCATGATGTAACAAGGAGACGTTAAGAATAAGATAGTAGATTGGCATTGTGTAACACTAGTTAGTAACAGCAACAGTAACAAGGAGACATTAAAATCATATACGTCGTGGTGTAACTGTAACAGTAACAAGGAGACATTAAAATCCTACATAGACATCATAGTGTAACACTAGTAACAGTAACAAGTAGACATTAAGATCATAGATATTGTGATGTAATGGTAACAGTAACAGTAACAAGTAGACATTAAGATCATAGATATTGTGATGTAATGGTAACAGTAACAGTAACAAGAGAGGCATCACGATCATACATAGACATCATGGTGTAACAATAACAACGAGATATTAAGATCCTCCATAGATATAGTGTAATCGTAACAGAAACAAGGAGGCGTCAAGATCATCCATAGACATAGACATGTAACAGCAACAGTAGCAAGGACCCTCAAGATCATCCATAGAACATCGTCAGCAACAGTAGCAAGGAGACGTCAAGATCATCCATAGACATCGTGTAACAGCAACAGTAACAAGGAGACGTCCAGATCATCCATAGACATCATGTAACAGCAACAGTAACAAGGAGGCATGCAAGATCATCCATAGACATTGTGTAACAGCAACAGTAATAAGGAGATGCCAAGATCATCCATAGACATCGTGTACAGCAACAGTAACAAGGAGATGCCAAGATCATCCAAAGACATTGTGTAACAGCAACAGTAGCAAGGAGACGTCAAGATCATCCAAAGACATTGTGTAACAGCAACAGTAACAAGGAGACACCAAGATCATCCATAGACATCGTAACAGTAACAAGGAGACGCCAAGATCATCCATAGACATCGTGGTAACAGCAACATTAACAAGGAGACGTTAAGATCATAGACATTATCATGATTATGGTGTAATAGTACCAGTAACAAGAGACGCGATGCGATCGTAGACATCATGGTATACAGTACCAGTAACGAGGAGGCGTTCACGATAATAGTAGACATCATGGTGTAACAGTAACCAGGAGACGCTAAGATCATAGACATCATGGTATATACAGTAACATTAACAAGGAGCGTTATTTATCGTAGACATCCTGGTGTAACAGTAACAAGGAGACGTTACGATCATGAACATCATGGTGTGACAGTAACAGTAACAAGGAGATCGTTACGATCATAGACATCATGGTATACAGTACCAGTAACAAGGAGATGTTAAGATCATAGACATCATGGTATACAGTACCAGTAACAAGGAGACGTTACGATCATAGACATCATGGTATACAGTACCAGACATCATGGTATACAGTAACAGTAACAAGGAGACGTTACGATCATAGACATCATGGTATACAGTACCAGTAACAAGGAGACGTACCAGTAACGATCATAGACATCATGGTATACAGTACCAGTAACATTAACAAGGAAACGTTACGATCATAGACATCATGGTGTAACAGTACCAGTAACAATGACGTTGATCATAGACAACAATGACCAGTAACAAGAGAGCGATGATCATAGACATCATGGTATAGGACCAGTAACAAGGAGACGCGACGATCATAGACATCATGGTATACAGTACCAGTAACAATGAGACGTTACGATCATAGACATCATGGTATACAGTACCAGTAATAATGAGACGTTACGATCATAGACATCATGGTATACAGTACCAGTAACATGGAGACGTTACGATCATAATCATAGACATCATGGTATACAGTACCAGTAACAATACGTTACAGTAACATCATGGTATACAGTAACAAGGAGACATTAAGACCATAAACATCATAGTGTAACAGTAATCAGTAACAAGGAGACGTTGAGATCATAGGTATGGTAACAGTACCAGTAACAATGAGACGTTACGATCATAGACATCATGGTGTAACAGTACCAGTAACAAGGAGACATTACGATCATATACAACATGGAATACAGTAACAAGGAGACGTTACGACCATAGACATCATAAACACCAGTAACACGGAGACGTTTAGATCATAGACATCATGGTGTAACAGTACCAGTGACCAGTAACAAGGAGACGTTGGAGATCATAGACATCATGGTGTAACAGTACCAGTAACAAGGAGACGTTGAGATCATAGACATCATGGTGTAACAGTACCAGTAACAAGGAGACGTTACGATCATAGACATCATGGAACAGTACCAGTAACAAGGAACGTTACGACCATAGACATCATAGTGTAACAGTACCAGTAACACGGAGACGTTTAGATCATAGACATCATGGTGTAACAGTACCAGTGACCAGTAACAAGGAGACGTTACGATCATAGACATCCTGGTGTAACAGTAACAAGGAGGCGTTAAGATCATAGACATCATGGTGTAACAGTACCAGTAACAAGGAGACGATTAAGATCATAGACATCATGGTGTAACAGTACCAGTAACAAGGAGACGTTACGGTCATAGACATCATGGAATAACAGTACCAGTAACAAGGAGATTACGATCATAGACATCATGGAATAACAGTACCAGTAACAAGGAGGCGTTACGATCATAGACATCATGGTGTAACAGTAACAAGGAGACGTTAAGATCATACACATCATGGTGTAACAGTAACAGTAAGAAGGCGAGTTAGCATCATAGACATCAGGGTGTAACAGTAACAAGCAGACGTTAAGATCATACACATCATGGTATACAGTAACAGTAACATTAGTAAATAAGGAGGCGTTAAGATCATAGACATCATGGTGTAACAGTAACAAAGGAGAGACGTTAAGATCATACACATCATGGTGTAACATTAACAGTAACAAAAAGCGATTAAGATCATAGACATCATGGTGTAACAGTAACAATGAGGCGTTATGATCATAGACATCATGGTGTAACAGTAACAAGGAGACGTTAGATCATGCACATCATGGTATACAGTAACAGTATAAAAGAGACGATAAAAATCATAGACATCATGGTGTAACAGTAACAATGAGACGTTAAGATCATAGACATCATGGTGTAACAGTAACAAGGAGACGTTAAGATCATGCACATCATGGTATACAGTAACAGTAACAAGGAGATGTTAAGATCATGCACATCATGGTATACAGTACCAGTAACAAGGAGATCTTAGATCAGACATCATGGTCTACAATGTAACCGTAACAAGGAGACGTTAAGGTCATAGACATTATGGTGTAAAAGTAACAGTAACAAGGAGACGTTAAAATCATGGAAATCATGGTGTAAAAATAACGGTAACAAGGAGACATTAAGATCATACACATCATGGTGTAACAGTAACAAGGAGATGGTATGATCATAGCCATCATGGTAACAGTAACAAGGCGATGGTAAGATCATAGACATCATAGTGTAACAGTAACAAGGAGATGGTAAGATCATATACATCATGGTGTAACAGTTACAGTAGCAAGAAGACGTTAAAATCATAGACATCATGTGTAACAGTAACAAGGAGATGTTAAGATCATAGACATCATGGAGTAACATAACAGGAACAAGGGGATATTAAGATCATAGACATTATGGTGTAACAGTAATAGGAACAAGGGGACATTAAGATCATAGACATCATGGTGTAACAGTAACATGAACAAGGAAGCGTTAAGATCATAGACATTATGGTGTAACAGTAAGAGTAATAAAGAGACATTAAGATCATAGACATCATGGTGTAACAGTAACAGTAATAAGGAGACATTAAGATCATATATATCATGGTGTAACAGGAAAAAGGAACAAGGGGATATTAAGATCATAGACATCATGGTGTAATAGTAACATGAACAAGGAAGCGTTAAGATCATAGACATCATGGTGTAACAGTAACAGGAACAAGGGGATATTAAGATCATAGACATTATGGTGTAACAGTAACAGTAATAAGGAGACATTAAGATCATAGACATCATGGTGTAACAGTAACAGGAACAAGGGGATATTAAGATCATAGACATTATAGTGTAACAGTAACAGTAACAGGAACAAGGGGATATTAAGATCATAGACATTATAGTGTAACAGTAACAGTAACAGGAACAAGGGGATATTGGAGATCATAGACATCATGGTGTAACAGTAACAGGAACAAGGGGACATTAAGATCATAGACATCATGGTGTAACAGTAACATGAACAAGGAAGCGTTAAGATCATAGACATTATGGTGTAACAGTAATAAGGAGACATTAAGATCATGGACATCAAAATGTAAGCTAACAGTCACAGTATCAATTGACGTTAAGATCATAGACATCATGGTGTAACAGTAACAGTAATAAGGGGACATTAAGATCATAGACATCAAAGTGTAACCTAATAGTAACAGTAAAGAGGAGGCGTTAAGATCATAGACATCAAGGTGTATCATCAACAGTAACAGTAACAAGGAGACGTTAAGATCATAGACATAATGGTTTAACAGTAAACAGAAACAAGGAGACATTAATACCATAGACATGATGTAACAGCCACGGTAACAAGGAAAAAGTTAAATAAAGTCATAGTCATCCTGGCGTAACAATAACGAGCAGATGTTAAGATCATAGACATCATGGTGTAACAGTAACGAGGAGATGTTAAGATCATAGACATCATGGTGTAAGAATAACGAGCAGATGTTATAGACAACATGGTGTAACAGTAACGAGCAGATGTTAAGATCATAGACATCATGGTGTAATAATAACGAGGAGATGTTAAGATCATAGACATCATACTGTAATAATAACGAGCAGATCTTAAGATCATAGACATCATGGTGTAACAGTAACGAGGAGATGTTAAGATTATATATGTCATGGTGTAACAGTAACAAGGAGCTGTTAAGATCATATATGTCATGGTCTAACAGGAGACACCAAGATGATATATGTCATAGTGTAACAATAACAAGAAACCAAGATCATATAAAAGATTGCAGATATTATGGTGTAACAAAGAGAAGTCAAGATTACATATATCATAATCATGGTGTAACAGAGAGGAGTCAAGATCATAGATATCATTGTGTAACAAAGAGGAGTCAAAATCATAGATATCATGATGTAACAGAGTGGAGTCAAGATTACAGATATTATGGTGTAACAAAGAGAAGTCAAGATTACATATATCATGGTGTAACAGAGAGAAATCAAGATCATAGATATCATGGTGTAACAGAGAGGAGTCAAGACCATAGATATCATGGTGTAACAGAGAGGAGTCAAGATCATATATATCATGGTGTTACAAAGAGAAGTCAAGATCATAGCCACCACGTCTTGACCAGGAGCAGTCAAGATCATAGATATCATGCTGTAACAGAGAGGAGTCAAGATCATCATAGGCATTAAGTCATGACAAGGAGATGTCAAGATCATATATATCATGGTGTAACAGATAGAAATCAACATCCTAGATATCATGGTGTAACAAAGAGGAGTCAAGATCATAGCCATCACCTCCTCACCAGAAGACAAGATCATAGATATCATGGTGTAACAAAGAGGAGTCAAGATCATAGATATCATGGTGTAACAGAGAGAAATCAAGATCCTAGATATCATGGTGTAACAAAGAGGAGTCAAGATCATAGCCATCACGTCTTGACCAGGAGAAGTCAAGATCATAGATATTATGGTGTAACAAAGCGGAGTCTAGATTATAGACATCATGATGTAACAAAGAGGAGTCAAGATTATAGACATCATGGTGTAACAAAGAGGAGTCAAGATTATAGACATCATGGTGTAACAAAGAGGAGTCAAGATTATAGACATCATGGTGTAACGAAGAGACATCAAGATTATATATATCATGGTGTAACAAAGAGGAGTCAAGATTATAGATATCATGATGTAAAAAAGAGTAGTCAAGATTATAGCCATTACGTCATGACAAGGAGAAGTCAAGATTATAACCATCACGTCATGACAAGGAGAAGTCAAGATCATAGCCATCATGTTATGACAAGGAGAAGTCAAGATCATAGCCATCACGTCATGACAAGGAGAAGTCAAGATCATAGCCATCACGTCATGACAAGGAGAAGTTAAGATTATAGCCATCACGTCATGACAAGGAGAAGCCAAGATTATAGCCATCACGTCATGACAAGACAAGGAGAAGCCAAGATTATAGCCATCACGTCATGACAAGGAGAAGCAAGATTAAGATTAGCGGAGAAGTCCATCACGTCATGACAAGGAGAAGCCAAGATTATAGCCATGACATCATGACAAGGAGAAGCCAAGATTATAGCCAAGGAAGCCAAGATTATAGCCATGACATCATGACAAGGAGAAGTCAAGATCATAGCCATCACGTTATGACAAGGAGAAGTCAAGATCATAGCCATCACGTCATGACAAGGAGAAGTCAAGATCATCCATCACGTCATGACAAGGAGAAGTTAAGATTATAGCCATCACGTCATGACAAGGAGAAGCCAAGATTATAATATCACGTCATGACAAGGAGAAGCCAAGATTAGCTCCATCACGTGACAAGGAGAAGCCAAGATTATAGCCATGACATCATGACAAGGAGAAGCCAAGATTATAGCCATGACTTCATGACAAGGAGAAGCTAAGATTATAGCCATGACATCATGACAAGGAGAAGCCAAGATTATAGATATCACGGTGTAACAAAGAGAAGTCAACATCATAGCTATCACGTCATGACAAGGAGAAGTCAAGATTATAGATATAACAAGAAGACGCCAATATCATAGACATCATGGTGGAATAAGTTGACATGAATATCATAGAACGGGCAGTGGACAGGTAAGCACCTGTACGGGAGTAGATAATCCCGCCCTCCACGAGTTCCTGCTGCCTTGCAGGCAGGTCTTGGCTGACCAAAGGCTAAGGGAGTTAACCCTGAAAGAAAATAACCTGCTGTCTTGCAGGCCGGTCTTGACAGACCAAAGGCTAAGGGAGTTAACCCTGCCAGAAAATAACCACCTGCTGCCTTGCAGGCTGGTCTTGAATGACTTAAGGCTAAGGAGTTAACCCTGACAACAAATAACAAGGCCTGGTGAGGGGCCTCAAGGTGGAAACCCTACCATCTACCTAGGGTACAGTGCTAATCCCTACTTATCCAAAACAACCTGATTCAAAGTAATATATATATATATATATATATACAATGATATACCCGGCTTGAACTTTCGAAGACGACTCTGGAAAAGAACACGGACTGTGATTTTTGGAACATGGAATGTTAGGGCAAATAATGGAAAGGAGTTAGAATTAGCTGAAGAAATGGGAAAATTCAAAGTAGACATTTTGTCTATTACACAAACAAAGAAAAAAGGAATAGAAAATGTAAGACCAAATCATACTTTAATCTTCTCATGAGTAGATGTCAAAGATAGAGCTAGAGCAGGAGTAGGCCTCCTAATGCATAAAAGGCAAAAAAAATGCTACCAGAAAGTTGGAAATTTGTAAGCCTACGGCTATTAGTATTCGAGGTAAATATTAAACCACAAGGAGAAATTAAATTATGAATAGCCTATGGACCAAACGAAGATGCCCCCAAAGAAAAAAAAGATATCTTCAAAAATGATTTACAAATAGCTGCAGAGAATCTTAAACCCAAACAGGAACTAATGGTTTTAGGAGATTTAAACGCTAGAGTAGGCAACAATGTAAAAACGTCAGGAGGAGTAATAGTAATAGATAAAGAAGGAGAGACAACAACTTCTCCAAATGGAGAGAGACTAATAGATTATTGCCTAAAGAATAACATGAAAGTAGCCAACACATTTTTCCCTCATAAAGATATCCACAAACATACAAGAGTAAATGAAGACAGATGTGAAAAGTCAATCATAGACTACATAATAGTTAGCAGCTCCCTTTTTTTTTATAGTACAATGGATGCTAGAGTAAGCAGAGGAGCTGAAATATGTAGTGATCATCACCTGTGATAGCCAAAATGAGATTATTAACTGAAGAAAACAAACAGAAAAGGAAAGAGAAGAAAAAGCTACTAAACTCAAAATAGAAGAACTAAATAAACCAATATTAAAACAGATGTGCCAATCTAGGATAAAAAGATCTACCAGTGAAAGGCAGATGGATCGGAAAGCACAATAGAAGAAAAGTGGCAAATATATAAAGAAACACTCCTCAGTTGTACTGAAGAGGTTGGCGGCAGGAAACAAATTAAAGGAGATAGGAAAATGTCAGCATGGTGGAATGAGAATGTCAAGACTAAGATCAAAGAAAAGAAAGATGCCTGGAAGAAATACTTGCAAACAAAGAGACCAGAGGATAGGATAGATAACGTGAGTAAAAGAACTATCGCCAAAGAATAAGTTAGGAAAGCAAAAATGAACAGTGGGAAGAGTTTGGACAAAGACTTCAAAGAAAGCTATCAAGGAATTCAAAAGCTGTTCTGGGGAGAAATCAAAGAGCATGAGAAAGACCAAAATAGGCCCAATACAACAAATTAAGAATGCCAAAGGAGAAATAATGAAAGGAGACAGTGAAATCATGGAAACGTGGAGAAAGTATTTTCAACAATTACATAATCCCTCCAGAACATATGAAACAAGGAGTACAGATCAATTATTAAGAGTAACAAGTAATGGAGTTGAGACAGCTGAAGATGAAGATATCTTAATGGAAGAACTTCAAACAGCTATAAGAAAAGTGAAATCAAGAAAATCCCCAGGAGCAGATCAAGTTTATCTAGAAAATGATTAAAAACCAAAGGAGAGAGGCAGACAAACTACTACATGCAATATGTCAACAAGCATGGAAGTCCAAACAGGTGCCAGACGACTGGAAAAAGGAAACGATAGTACCGATACACAAGAAAGGATCAACCATGGAATGCTCAAACTATAGAGGGATATCACTACTAAGCGTACCAGGAAAAGTATATGCCAGGATTCTGGAAATGAGACTAAGGAAAAGAGTAGAGGATCAGATTGAAGAACACCAGAGTGGATTTAGACCAGGAAGAAGTGTACAAGATCACATATTTACAATTAGACAAATAATAGAAACATTCATTGAGAGAAACATTGACTTGCACCTGTGTTTTATTGACTTAGAAAAGGCATTTGACACTGTGAGGAGGGACTAACTATGGCATTCCTTAAAAGAACACAATGTAGAGCAAAATTTAATAGAAGCCATTAAAAGTTTTTACAATAAACCAAATGTGCAATGAGAGTAGCTGGAAATGTATCTGAAGAATTTGATGTAGATATAGGAGTAAGACAGGGTTGTATCCTAAGTCCTCTTTTGTTTATCACATTTATGGATTCAGTCGCAAAGGCATCCTCAAACATGAAGAAAATGAATGTAGGTATGTGAAAGCTCAAACCAGTAAATGTATCAATGCTTTCATTTGCTGATGATTTAGTTCTGTTTGGAAAATCAGAAAGGGACCTCCAGTCAAATATCAACATAATGAATAATGAATTAAATACAAGAGGAATGAGACTAAATGCAAAGAAAACCAAAACAATGCTAGTAACTAGGGAAGCTAAAACACAAAATCTTAAATTAGACAGGGAGAATTTAGAACAAGTTCAAAGTTACAATTACTTTGGAGTAATGATTAACTCAGAGGAAAACTAAGAGAAGAAATCAGCCAGAGAATCAAAAATGCAAGTGCACTATATAACCATCTAGGAAAGACGTTTGTAGGTAAACAAGAATTGTCAACAAAAACCAAAATGGCAGTATACAACACAGTTTATTGTCCTACTCTCCTCTATGGCAGTGAAACCTGGACATTAGACAGCAGGGAATACAGTAGAGTGCAGGCAGCCGAAATGAAATATCTAAGAAGAGTAGTAGGGAAAACTAAAAGAGACAAAATCAGAAACACAACAATAAGAGATCAAACCAAAGCAGATAGCATAAAAACTAAGATAGAAATGAATCAACTGAGATGGTTTGGGCATGTTAACAGAATGAATGACAATATAATAGCTAAATCAGTATACAGTGCTAAACTCAAGGTAAAAGACCAAAAGGCAGACCTCGAAGAAAGTGGGAAGAAGATATAAAAGAGGCATTAATACAAAAGAAATTTAACTTCCACGGAAGGAAACAGAAACTGTCAGGACAGGGCAGCCTGGAGAAAGATCATTTCGGGCATCTAAAACCCATACACCGGAAGGTAGAATGGGAACTGATAAAGAAAAGAAAGAAATATAATAATAATTGAGTAAAATATATATATCTATATCTATATAGACAAACATTGAGGCAAGGGGCATGTCGGAAATGAAGGTAATAACATGAGATAATCTGAAAGCCCCATTGGAACAAAGACAAGACAAATACAAAGAATAGACGGGGAAAACCCTGGCCACCATGGGGATCGAACCCATGACCTCTGCGTACGGCACCCATCGCCTTGCCATGAAAGTAAGCATTCTATCAACCGAGCTTACTACACTCCCCATGGGGCTTCATACTATCTTATGTCATTACCTTCCTTTTATAAACATATAGTATTTTGAATGGCATATGGGGATGGGGCTGATAGGGGTGTGTAGGGTGGCTAATAAAGTTGTGTGGCGTTTGTTTCAAGTTGTCTTATATTGTTCATTGTATTTCTGGATTTATTGTATGAGGATGGAATCCTTTTGTGTTCATTTTATTTCAAGGAATTATATTTTGAATGAAGGGTTTCTTTGAAAGAAATCATGAAAGAAGGAAATGGACGGATCTTTGTTTTTGTTCCATTTTGGGTGTTTTTGTCCTAATTATGTTTGTTTCTTTTTGGAGTTTGAATTCTCTTTCATACAACGGAATTATGTTTTCATTTTGTTTTTAACGATTACAAATACATCTTTATAAAGTCTGTACCTCATTACTACTTTACTGACACTATGATACGTGAAAATGAAAGATGTTATTGTCTTATATTATGTTGTTTTTTTTCTTCTTCTTATCAGTTTCTGCCAGACGGTGATGATCCGCAAACGTTGAGACTCGCTAACATTCAAAAGCAGGATGAAGGCGAATATCGCTGCATGGCAGGCAACATTAATGGTCTCCTGTACAGCTCTGCTTGGTTGACCATCCTTGAACCTGTTATTATTCCCAATTGTAAGTTTTCTTTCAGCGAAATATTATGTAGACATGAAATTAGGTTAATTAGATTATATCTCTTTCTTTACTTTCTTTTTTTCTTTTGTATGTTGTATTTGGCAGTACAACTTGAAAATTAGACCCAGAGAATTGTTCACTGGCTGGCTAGGCATTGTCCCTGGCGCAGACATGGACATTGAAAGATAAAGAATGAAGTTAACATTGCTGATGTCATTTCCAGCTATTTAAGCCCTGAAGAGATGCTGTTTATTGTCTTCCTCCTTTCCTTTTCCTTCAATCTCACAGCGCAAATTTTATTGAAAGTCTCTATATCAATTAATCTGACTAACGCAAATTGCTGGACTTCTTTTTTTTATTATTGATTTTGATAGAGATATTTCAGTTACCTTGTTCTGAATCTAAGGGACATAACAATAAAAATTTAGTCTCCTTTCTTTCAAATTTCAAAGCATCATCTTTTTCTATTACTATAATGTTGGTCTGTATCCACGACATGATAAGTTGGAAACCAGCATGTAAACTGATTCCTTTTTAATCCAATCAAAATTTGTGTCTCTTCCTTCAATGTTCTTCATATTATAGATGTGATTCTTCTGTTCACAGTGCCAACTGGTTCTTCCGGTATCTTCAACAACAACAAAGACAACAGTAAAGACAACAACAACATGGGGCCCCATGACAATGATAATGGTCTAGACTTAAATTCATTCGATTTGAGATCGCTTTTACTTCACGACAACAAAGGCGTCCAAGAAAAAACGGCGGTCGCCGTAAAAATGGCAGACGAAAAAACAAAAAGAATAAGAACAAACAACCCAAACACAAAATGACAAAACCACCTGTGACGACATCTACATTTCACACAACAACCGAACCCCTGAGTCTTCCTCAAGTAGTGAAACCACTTATGATTCTTCAACCACACCGATGATCTGGCGATATGATAACGAACCTACCTATGGTGGCTATCCTGACAATCGCTACAAGCCAAACGTTAACGAAGATTTTGATGACAATGATGAGAACAATGGTTCATCAGATGTTTCTAATGAAGGAAATCTTGGGAGAGCTAAGAAGACAGATGATGAAGGGGATTTTGAGGGCAACATCAGCGCCTGGAAGATCTACACTATTGTTGGGGCGGTCGGTGGTGTAATTCTTTGATTGGATTGGTGGCCATTACCATTGCTGTCTGCTGTCCTAAACAGGAGGGTGGAGTTTACAAATCCACCCCAGTGTAATTCGGACATTCGTACTATGATGAGATGAACATGGAGTTGAATGTCATGTGGTCCTAAACTTTCACTACTTAATTGCACTATGTTCTAGGGAGACATTAAAACTGCCTTTTGGTGTAATCACTGTGAAGTCGAGAAAGCTTTCTGGTGTTTTAAGCAAGACTTGAAGATTCAGAGGCAGTCAATATTCTATTTGGAATGCTTGGATTTCTGAATGTGGTGCTAGAAATAAAAGTCACAAATGATTTTTGAGCTGAAGTCAGTAAATTTCATAAAGGGCAGCAAGTTTTGTCAGATTTATGTTTCTGAGGCATTGGACAACTGTTGATAATATTTATGTTACATATTGCTACTGCCTGTATGTTCTTAAAAATCAATTTAGTTTCAAATTCCCAGGATGCCAGGGGCTGAGAAAGAGACACTTGATATGTCTTAGACATTTAATGCTTTCTTCTAAAAGATCTTTCCATATAATAGATTAAGTGCTGTTGAAAACTATTCAATGTAGCTAGGAATGATGTATATCGGGAAAACGTTTCTTAGGCATAAACTTTGCTAGAAGCATGACAGACTGATACATGAGTTTGTCAGAATATTTTTGGACAGTATGTAAGTAAGCTTTGAAAGAATTTCAATGCTGCCATGGAACACAAATTCAATCAAGTTTTGTCTCTTCAAAATAATATGTAAGCTTTTCTCTTCTTGTCAAATGCCATGAATATATTTGCTTTGATCGGGTTTGTGCATTGCCCCTATAAAAGCATGCCTATAAATGATGTATTTCATTCTAGTCTGTATCAAAAATGGTTTTGACATTCATCATTTTATAATCCTTGTTTTAAAAGGAACCGAAAAGAGATTGTGATGAAAGTATCTGCTGCAAAAAGGTTAGAATGAAATTACATCAAGCAGAGAGTAAACAAGTCATGCATATATATGCATGTCTCTTTTCTTTTGATGCTCTTTTAAGTGTGGCCCAATGATGGAGTTGTTTGTTGTTGAGGATGTGAGATCTGTCAGACAATCTTGTATTTAAACGCATATAAATCTGTTTCATGTTTGACATGAATTTCTTAACATTTTTCCTAATTACTATTACCATTAAATGCCCTTTTCTTTCTTCTTTTCACAGATCAATAACCTTAAGAACATTTTCATATTTCATAGTATGTCTGCCCTCATTTCATTTCAAAAGTATTTCCACAGTCCATAATGCAAGAAAGAAATTCATTTCAAAAGAGCAATGAGAATTCTATATAGTTTTTCCCATGCCTGTGTGATGTATGTCAACTTTGTATATTTTGAATATTTAACAAAGCTGTAAAAATGTTTGCATATATATATTTTATTGGGTTATCACATAAACCCAATGTTGGATCATGTGCTTGTGGAGAATTATTTTGTCACATCAATAATAATACTGGGTGTTCGGAAAAGTCACTGTACACTCATAGATTTATTAACAGACGTGTTTCAATACAGAATACAGGAGGTAAATATCAATGACAATTTAAACAATGTTGGAAGTGACCCCAAAAATATGTCATCAATACAGGCCAAACTCTCCATACCAATACCGTCAGCCCCTACTCCTCCCCTACGTCCGTATTATATGATTTAAAAAATGCACTGTGACATTCCGAACACCCTGTACTACAAGACAATGAATTTTTCAATATGTTTTTAAATTTATGAAATGTTAAATTGAATATAGAACAACAACAATCAAAACAACAATAAGGAAAAAACGCTCAACAGAGAAGACAAAGAAATCCCAAAACAAAAGAAGGGACAATTTGCTTCAACAGAGTTCCTCAACATCAATACTGCCTTGAAATTTAGGAGGAATATTGATTTTAGTTAGTCTCATTTACATAACATTTATATGCCTTTAGAAAAGAATGTCAACATTTTTGATAAAAAACTTTCCTTAAATTTATAAGTAGCATCTTATGATGCTTTTATTATTTTCAAATAAAGCACAAATGTCTTTTGACACACTTAATAGACTATAGACCGTAATGTATTTATAATCATGTTAACTCATAACATATTCATTACATCCTTATAACCATTCACATGTTGTAAATATAATGGAAAAAAAAAGATTAAAAAATTGTTTTTTTTAAATCATACTCTCATTTTCTATAGCCTTTACATAATATATTCTGTGTAACAGTTTTGTACTTTGTTTTGTAGTTGAGCCTTTTATCTTTCAACGTAATCATCTTTATTTCATGTAGTTAGGGACAGATCTGCCATTGATTTTTTTTTAGAATTCTTCATAGAACTGGTTAAACTTTTTATTTAGAAAAACAAGTTCCTCCTCCTTAATCAGTCTTACCTTGTCATCCCACCCTTCCACCTTCTCTCGCCTGCTTATCTTACCCCCACCCCTCTCTCTCTTTATTTATTCATAATACATGTACAAATATTTAAATCAATGTGTTTAGTTTTTGAAATTCTCATCTCAATTTTGTATTTTTCATATTTAAGTATATTGACTTTTGATTGTTAGCCCAGAGATATTTTCAAACTTTTGAAAAAGAAGAAAGGATAAATACTTGCTGTACCCACATTAACGGCTTTGTGCACATGTTGACATTCGTGATACCAATCTTAAGTGTAGTTTTGAATCCTCATTAATATCTTGGCAAAGTTTAGAAGATGCTGGCCTCTCAAACTCGGAGTCTGGTTTTGATTGTCAGCTAGAAATCGTGAAATATTTGTGATAGTGTTTCAAGTCAAAACATCTTCTCTGAATCTTGGCAAGCAAGGTTTGAAATCAAAACCTGTCAGAGATGGACTAAAACTTCAGGATGCCAGAAATGGAATGACAACAAAGATACCTTCGCTATTTTCAGAGAAATTACGGCAAAGTTAAAAATATACAATTCATAACCAAGATTATGGGAAAACAAATCTTTTACAACATGAAACCTAAAATTTGTGTTAGATATATATACGTGAAACAAGTATGCACGAATTATGCCTTTTGCTTCTGATAAGATAATAAATGTAAGTTAATATGATTGAAAATATTTGCATCTAGTCATTGATTCAAATGCCTTTGATATGTTTAAATAGAATTACTTTTGTCCAGTTTAAATTGAGAGACAAACTGATTTTATTTGCAATTCAGACCTGGTAAAAATTTTGCGCCATCCTGTCTGGCAAATATTTATTGTATTTGACTGGCTGAACATGTGTGTTTATGAGTAAATGAGTTGAGACTTGAAATAATGTGAATCAACACGTGTGTGATAGAAATTTACGTCTCATCATTATAAGCGAAATTTCCTTTAAATTAGCTGTAAGATATGTGAAAGGAAAAGCAACAAATTTTATTTTGTGTTTTTTTTATGGGTTCTTTCCAATAACTGTATGTTGTTTTAGTTTTTGTTTTGTTTTGTTTTTACTGCCATTGCTATCTTTTTAGGATACAAAATATTTGTACGTTTGATTTTTAACACATTATTATGTATTTCAAAGGAATATAACAAAATAATGCTAGTAGAACAAAACTTATTTGTTGGCTCAGAGAAAGGAAAGGGATCGAGGTCAATAATGAGAGAGAAAATAGAAAGAATTAGAGAGAGAGAGAGAGAGAGAGAGAGAGAGAGAGAGAGAGAGAGAGAGAGAGAGAGAGAGAGAGAGAGAGAGAGAGAGAGAGAGAGAGAGAGAGAGAGAGAGAGAGAGAGACAGACAGACAGACAGACAGACAGACAGACAGACAGACAGACAGACAGACAGACAGACAGAGACAGAGACAGAAACAGAGAGAGACAAAGAGAGACAGACAGACACACAGACAGAGAGACAGAGACAGAGAGAAAGAGAGAGAGACAGAGAAGGAGAGGGGAGAGAGACAGATAGAGAGAGAGACACAGAGAGACAGACGGATAGACTGAAAAGAGTCAGAGAGAGCCAAAGAGGATGAGTAAATCAACAAAGAAATTAAAAGAAAACCAGTCATGGAATGTTATAAGAATATGATTAACCTTAGAGACAAAGAATTCACAATTTACATCCATGCAGTATGTTTTTGTGCCTGTTACTAAGTGGGACTAGCATGGGACCAAGGAGCGAAGCATTTTGAGCGTTACAACCAGGCAAAAACCTTACAATCAACGCTATAAAATTACAAAACAATAATGTGACAGTAAGCGTAAGAAATCACCAAAGAATAACAGGCCCAGAAGAGCTAAGGTATTAGTAACTTCTGTTTCTTTTTAAATTGTGCTTATTATCCTCAAAATTACACTTTCAGATCATTCTGAATTTTGTATGCATGAATAGTTGTTGTAAAGTTGTAACAAATCTATTGCGCTATTTCTTGGATTATGATTGTCTTGTCCCAGACATGATGGTATAACAGAAGAAAATTACCCATTGGAAGTTGGGTCAGGGAGAGATTAACCATGTATATCGATGTATTTATAGGTTAGGACTTACGTCAATTTTGCTTCTTTACAAACTCGAAGCTTCCTGTAAGAGGAAGTCAAATTGCACAAATATTTTTCAGTCTACCAGAGAATTGGGGTTGTTGCGGCCTTATGGAGAAGCATTCCATCGAGAATGTTTTCGTAACCAAATCGATAACATTCTCGGTGATTTGGTTATGACTGAGTTTTCAGATTCAATCAAGACTATTTCACAATTGGTCCAGGAGCGTGAATTGTAATATCGTTTAATAATTAGTTGGTATGTTACCATAATGTTTTTAGTTTTGATGGCCTATCGTCTTTTTTCTTTGATATTTTCATCCATTTTAATGCACTAATTGAAGGATAATTTTATCAATCTCATTCATACTTTTCTTCAAGTTACTCATTTTGTATGGAAAAATACTCTTTGAAAAAACTCATTGAAAATTTCTTTTTTCAACATATCTTTGAAAAGCAACTAAGAGAAAATACAAATTGTAGATGCTGTATTTTATTTTGTTTATAATCTGAAAGCAAGAAATCCTGTTGATAAAAATGAGCTTTAAAAAATATTAATATCAATATCATCAATTCAAAACCTACCCTTCTAAAATTCATGAATATTGAATAAATTTGTGTTTGTTTGCCCATTAACGTACTTGAGTTGGATTGGGGTTTTTTTCAACTGTCGTCAATACATATTATTTTTGTAACGTTTAAGTTTCAGATCCTGCCTTACAAGCCGATTTCTTTGGTACATATCACAATGTTGGTATTGCCATCCAGACACACCATGGCACACTCGCGGAGGTATACACACATGCACACACACAACATACACATACTCAAAAAATGCTGAGGCACACACAAACATAGTGTGAGGCATGCTTCTAAATTTATCAAGTAAAGATATAATACATAGGCCTACATAGTATTATTTATGTTGGTTACACATACATACATACATACATACATACATACATACATACATACATACATACATACATACATACATACATACATACATACATATATACATACATACATACATAGATACATACATACATACATACATACATTCATACATACATACATACATACATACATACATACATACATACATACATACATACATACATACATACATACATACATACATTACATACATACATACATACATACATACATACATACATACTTACCTTCGTACATACATACATAATTATGTAAATACATACATACATATATATACCACTGTACGTATGAATGTATGTACATATGTACATAATACATACATACATGCATAGAGAAATAAATCTGCATATATACATACATATACATACATATGTATGAACGTACATAAATGCATACATACATACCTACATACATACATGCATACATACATGCATGCACACATACACGTGTCCATACATCTATCCATCATCCATACACACACACATACATACATACATACATACATACATACATACATACATACATACATACATACATACATACATACATACATACATACATATATATATACATACATACATACATACATACATACATACATACATACATATACATACATACATACATATGTACATATGTACACACACACATGTTCATACATACACACATTATGATATACACATTATATTTACATGCATTCAAACATACACATGTACGTACCTACATACGTACATGCTTACGCACATACTGAGGGCGACCATCCCCTACGAGGCGTGTCCCTAGGTTGCGGATAGGGGGAAGACCTTTAGATATAAAGGTTAGCTGTGAATAAATAATAAGCAGTCGTGGACAAAACTGGCATTAGTCATAGAGGGCGAGGTGGGATTGTTGAATGAGAACTCAGTCCTTAGAAAATACCCCAATAGGTTCGGTGAAATCACTAGCAGGCGAACAGAGGCGCCTCCCCACCACCCCCCCCGGGCAGGGTAAAGCCTGTCAGCTCAGTAAAGCGGTTTAACTAGGAGTAGGAAACTCTAATCTCAAACCAAGGTTAGACAGAACTTTATAGCTCGGAAGAGCAACCGGTCTAGGAGTGAACCTCCAAAAATAGATCCTGGCCGTCCAAGTCTGGGGGTTGGGCGTCATGTTACGGAAACAGCAATGAAGGAAAACAAAAGCACAACGGCGAGCAATGGACTTCTAGAGTCATCACAAGATACTTATACGAATGGCAGTGAAGGTAATGAATATACTATATATTGTATCAATGGCAGTAGTGAAAGCCGTCAGGAAGCTACTGACAGGAATATGGGGAGTTCTGTTCGTCACAAAATCAAGACCAAAGTAGGGTTCTGGAATGTTAGAACCATGAACAGCACCGGTAAATTAGCAGCACAAATAACATCGGAAATGAGGTGCTACAGTTTAGATGTTCTAGGCATCAATGAATGCATGTGGACAGGAGCTGGAAAGATAAAAACAAACTCAAGTGAAACTGTTCTCTATTCTGGAAGGGATGATAATGAACACGCAGATGGTGTAGCCATCATATTGAACAAAGGAAGAGAAAAAATATGATGGAATGGAAACCCATCAACAACAGATTGATAAAGTTAAGAATGAAAGGAAAGCACGTCAATGTTTCGATTATACAATGTTACAGCCCCACAAACGAAAGTAAGGATGAAGACAAAGATGATTTTTACGACCAACTAACGGCTGAATTGGAGAAAAATACCAAAGCATGATACAAAAATTATAATGGGCGACCTAAATGCAAAGGTTGGTTGCAACAATAGTACAAATGAAAAGAAAAAGATGTGGCGGGCAACGGAGAAAAACTAATTGGACTTTGGCAACACTAACGATTTTGTTATTGGTGGAACTTTGTTTCCTCACAAGGAGATTCACAAGCTTACATGGTGTTCACCAAATAGAAGGGATAGAAACCAGATCGATCATCTTCTCATAAATGGAACATGGAGAAGATCCCTTCTTGATGTGAAAATAAAAAAGATGACGTTGGAAGTGACAACCATCTAATGGTTGCAAATCTAAAAATCAAACTTAAAAAAACAAATACAACAGGAAAAGGCAGAGAACGATATGGCATGAAATAATTAAAGATCCTAGTACAGCTAAAACTTTTATGATAAACTTGAAGAATAGGTTTCAGGTGCTGACTGATATTGATGATGACAAACCATGTGATGGAAATGAAATCAACAGCAAATGGAACACTATCAAACATGCCTACTTAGAGACAGCTAAAACATGCTTAGGAACAAAAGACACAAAAGGAAAGAATGGATATCAAATGACACATGGAAAACAATTGAAAAGAGGAAGGAAATTTAGAAGAAAATACTGATGCAAAATCAAGCAGATTGAAAGAAAGATTGTCAACTCAATACCAGGAAATAAACAATGAAGTCAAAAGGAGTGCAAGACAAGACAAAAGATCATTCATGGACAGACTTGCCAATGAAGCAGGAGAAGCATCACGAGTGGGAGACCAATGCAGAATTTATAAAATTGCAAAAGTAATAAGTGGAAAATATCAAGGAAATTCGGACCCGCCTATACACTCACCTAATTTTCCAAACGCTTTCTCGATGGAGGCTATCGATTGCCTTTTCAAAATCAATGAAGTTTATAAACAGTTGTCTCTACCATTCATTGCATTGCTCTATAATGTTTCTTAATGTGAAAATTTGATCCAAGCAGTTTCTTCCTTTCCTAAACCCTGCCTGTTCATTTCTTATGTAGGTATCAACGGCATTTAATCTTCGTTGTATTATTACTTTGCAAGAACTTTACTAGGGATAGACAGGAGCGTTATTCCTCTCCAGTTATTGCAGCCACGCAAATTGCCTTTTTTAAAATCTTTATTCCATTCATCCGGTGTTTTCTTTTCTGTTCATATTTTGGAAAAGAATGGATACAGTATTCTTGCTGCAAAAGCGGGTTCAGCTTTAAAAGTTCAGCGTTTAAGTTGTCTATGCCTGGGGCTTTTCCATTCTTTAGAGTTTTACTAGCTACTGTTATTTCATTTAAGCTAGGTGGTTCTATACTTATATTCAAATCTTCTCGTGTCTCTTCAATGTTTGCTTTTATTGGAGCTGGTGGCCTGTTTAAAATTTCCATAAAATGTTCGGTCCATCTTGCATCTTTTTCAGCCTCACTCGTGAGAAGTTCTCCTTGTTTGTTTGTAACTAGTACTAACTTTGAACTGTACAAAATACATTCTGAAGATCATGGTTTGTTTGTAACTTGTACTGACTTTGAACTGTACAAAATTCATTCTGAAGGTCATATGAAATGGTTTTGTAATCAAGCCCATGAGAGTAAAACATATTTTGTTTAAAGAGATTGTGTCATATAAATGATCTACCTGAAAAAGTAACTTCCCAGGTGCGAATATTTGCGGATGACTGTCTAATCTATTGTAGTATCCAGTCAAGTCAAGATTATGTCATCTTAAAGGAAAATTTAAACTCTTTAGAAAAATGGGCCAGCGACTGGGGTATGCGCTTCAATGCCAAAAAAATGCCACATTTTGAGCATAAAGAAGAAATCTAGTCACAAATACCAGCTAAAGAATACAATATTAGAAAAAGTGAAGAAAAGTCCCCATCTTGGAATAATAATATCTGAGAATCAGAAATAGCGAAACCAAATCACAAAGATCACGAAAAAAGCAAGCTCTCCCACTGATTTCCCTTCGAAGAAATCTGACATATTGTCCCTTAGACTGCAGGCGAAATGCACATATGTCGCTTGTGAGATCTACAGAAAATCTTTCTTCATCCGTACCATCATTGATTGGAACCACCTCGATGAACATACCATCAACTCAACATTGAATCGAAATTTTCAGAGAAAGACTGTCACGCCTATAAACTGTCCGTTGTGATTACGTCAATATTGGCTTCTAGAACGCACTATTCACCACATACAGATTCAGAGAAAATCGAAACTATGCTTCATAAAAAGCCTCCCTAAATAAGATAAAATGACATTGTAATCATTGAGTCTCTGTTTATGAGTATTTAGTTTTTCAAAAATGTGTATACTATTGCAATTAGATTTATTATCAAAATGATATGGGATATAAGATAGTAAAAAGAAAAATGTAGTAAGACCAAGGCCATGTTCTGTTTGGTTTTCTGGTGCCAGGATCCACCTGTAAATTATTGCAATACACCGAGAAGGTACTACTATGATTTCTTTGCAATACACCCATCGATACCCACACACACACACACACACACACACACACACACACACACACACACACACACACACACACACCAATTTCACACTACACTAACTTCTCTGCAGGGCCTTTCACTATTAGGTTTCGCTGCTAGTGATATCATGGGCAGCCTCTCACTTTTCTCATGTGTTGCCCTCTCGCAATGGGAACCAAGAAAGCTAAGTTATACAAAAATATTCCCGTAATAGGGTCAAAGGTTGGGGTATTCTCTTTTTTATATGTAAAAAAAAAAATTAAGTTCTGGAGCCAGGCACTAGTCCATCCTCGAATTCCTTGCCAACTGTAGTTTATCGAGATCCTCGAAATTCTACGTCCTTCTCTCTCTCTCTCTCTCTCTCTCTCTGGTGCACGCGTGCCCGCTAACAGACCAATTTTATTTCTCTCTCTCTCTCTCTCTCTCTCTCTCTCTCTGTCTCTGTCTCTGTCTCTGTCTCTCTCTGTCTCTGTCTCTGTCTCTGTCTCTGTCTCTGTCTCTCTCTCTCTCTCTCTCTCTCTCTCTCTCTCTCTCTCTCTCTCTCTCTCTCTCTCTCTCTCTCTCTCTCTCTCTCACACACACACACACTCTCTCTCTCTCTCTCTCTCTCTCACTCTCTCTCTCTCTCTCTCTCTCTCTCTCTCTCTATCTATCTATCTATCTATCTTTCTCTCTCTCTCTCTATCTATCTATCTATCTCTATCTATCTCTCTCTATCTATCTCTTCTCTCTCTCTCTCTCTCTCTCTCTCTCTCTCTCTCTCTCTCTCTCTCTCTCTCTCTCTCTCTCTCTCTCTCTCTCTATCTCTATCTATCTATCTCTATCTCTATCTCTCTCTCTCTTTCTCTCTCTCTTCTCTTTCTCTCTCTTTCTCTCTCTTTCTTTCTCTCTCTCTCTCTCTCGCTCTCTCACTCCTGTTCACGGGGGTGAAGAATCGTCGAGCAAATTGTGTCTCAAGCATTTACATAAGTACAATGTAATGTTATTATATTGTACATCGTGTTGAATGATTTACATCAGTTGTCTTAAAGTATGATATTATGACACTGACTGTTCCCCTCAAACATTCTGGAAGATGTCTAGTCTTTTCTTAAATATCCGAAAGTCAGTGAAATAGAAGTATATCTCTCGTCATAAATTAATGCTTGAAGCCTTTAAAAAGATGAATTACGATACATTTTGCTTTTAGCGTGCATTTTTTAAATAGCTGATTAAGTTGGTCCAATTTGTATTCTCTCATGGGGAGGCGCATGTTTCGCTAAATATGAACATTTCAGATTGATTAAACGTAGATTTAGTTGGTTTTTTTAACAGAGGAGGCGTCAAGTTATAACAACGCCATCGCGTATTCTGATTTATCGGTCAGTGGATTATTCAGCATTTTATAGTATGGCTCTTTAAGTCGAGGGGAGTTATCGTCATGAACCAATCAAAATGCACATAGCAATCATGCTGCGAAGTCATGACTCGGCAGCTGATACCATGATATTGTCTAAATATTTATCATGGCTCCCCACTTCTCACTGCTGCTTTGGGAGTGGGATAGGTTTCATATTCTTATTTTGAACGAGAACGTTTTCCTTCAGATAATAAAAAGATACTCTTATAGAGAGAAAAGTCAGTCAACTGTTACATTGCTTGTGCGAATATTATGCTTACTCTCGTTATTGAAAGTGAGGTCGACATAATCAGATTAATGTTCCTATCCATCCTGATGAAGATAATATTATTATGTATGATATGATTGATCAACGCTGGGTGTGAAGGACATTTCAACGTCCAAGTTTACTGCACAAGCAGCATACCAACCTGGCAACTCCAAACACCAAACAAGTATCCTGGTGGCAGAAATAAGCATAATATTAACATCTGTGGACTATTTTCATGTTTTGCTGTTAAACATGTCCATTGCTTCCGACTTCATATGTCATACTAGAGCAGTGTTCCTCAACAGGTGGGTCGCGACACCCAGGGGGTCGCGAACGCGTTTCAGGGGGTCGCGAAGGTCCTCGAAATTTTGATTTATTGGTCCATATTTCAATACAATATACATGTAATTTCGCAATCAGTTGTAATACGTTACGGTAATCTCTGTAGACTTATTTATAAAACATGTATTACATCAGTTATTTCCACATCTTGGCTATCGAATACATGTGTTATCTCTGAATGTGCATAATTATAATTTTGAATCAGTGCAGTTTTTTATGCGGGCATGTTGTGGAAAATTGGGGTTGGATGGGACGATTTTACCGGTGTGGGTGTGTGTGGGGGGGGGGTGGAGGAAAGGTGGGGGGGAATTCGGTGAGAGTTGGGGGGGGGGGGTCGTAAGGTAAAAAATTTCGAACGGGGTCGCTGAATGAAACTAGTTGAGGAACACTGTACTAGAGAGTGTAATATACCTTGTGAATCTTCTAATAAGTGATGCTACTATAAATGTCTAATCTGAATAAGAGAGAACATTCAAATAAACGTAGACACCTGCTAGCAAGATTGTCTCTGGAATTCGTTTCGTTTTGTACTTGGATGAATCTTTCTTTTTTAAACCCATCGATTCCATTCATGGCCTATGCTGACACGGCGTCGCTTCCACGAAAGTCCTCACGATTTGCAGCTAATCTTCCAACCTCTGTTCCTGTAATGTCCAGCCAGTCTGTTACATCTTGTTTCCATCAGCTTGTTGGTCTCCCTCTGCCCCTCTTTCCCTCTGTTATCGCTTCTAATATTCGTTTGTCCATTGCTTCGTGTTTCATTGTGTCTACAAAATATTTGAGTTTCCGCTTCTTTTTGTTGTTGAGAAGCCATTTGGGTTGGACCTTTATTCTTTCATGGACTTTTTCATTCTTTAATTGTTCGATCCAGGATATCCTCAAGCCCTTAGTGAAAAAACACAGTGAAAAAGAAAGGTCTGAGGCTCAACGTAAAGAAGACAAAAATAATAAATATAGACAATGCGATCAGGAGGCAAAAATATAAATAAAAGAAGAAAGAATGGAAAGAGTCAACAGTTTTGAGTTTCTAGGAGCCATAAAGAAGCCAATGGAAAAACAGCTACAGAAATAAGACGACATCGCAATGGTAAACATCAAATTGAAAACGATGGAAAAGTCCAAGGAAGGGACAATAATCTTAAGAAACATTATCTTCCCAACAGCAACACATTGATGCGATGCGTAGACACTGAACACAGAGGACAGTAGTGAAATAACAGCCTTAGAAATTGATGTTACCGAAGGGGTCCCTAGGAACTCGCAACTTTCACACGCTTAGAAATTGATGTTACCGAAGGGGTCCTGGGGAACTCGCAGCTTTCACACGCTTTCGATGATGATGTTACCGAAAAGTAGAATCGGAAAAAAAACGAAAAAAAAACATCATTAGTTAGAAAATAAGATCATGGCAGACCATTAGGATTGTACAACTATAGTCAAATTTAGCCTGGTGTTGACAAGACACGACTTAGACTGTTCCACAGCACTCGGGTGACTTCAACTTGGAATCTTAACCAACGTAAGAACATTAACAGCGCTCAGAGGTTAATCTAGTATTGATGATGAGCCCTATGGAAATATATTTTATTATTAAGAAAAAAGATTCCAAAGATGTTCAAAGAAAATAACTAGAAATGAATGAATTCAAAACTGAGGAATTTAAAATAGACGACCGTGACACAGATGAATGAAAAATGCAATTATAGCGTTCAACTCTTTTGAAAACACATTTCAGAGTAGAAACATTAACACTAACACTAGATGAAAGACTATTTTATGATTATGCTGAAACACATTGTTTCTGTACAACAGCAAAATATGGACCACCGATGCAAATACACCTCTCCCCCCAACAAAAATAAACAAACAAAACAACAGATTTATTTTCTTTCCATAACTCTTTCCCCCGAAGACTACTAGTAGTAGAGTGGCATTACGTCAGTACGGTTACCTAAGGACCAAAAGAGAAGTCATGTAAATAAACGAACCTATTTGTGTCAATAAGTCATGATATGGCCCTGGAAGCTATCTGAAAATAGTCCATCTTGTAATAAATATGATCCATTTGTATGAACTGTGCATTTTGATTGATTGATGACAAAACATTTCCAAATTTTCCTTAAATAACATCAACACGGCCACTGTATCAAGCTTAGCTACATTTAACAGCAAAGCAACCACTCACTTTAAGACAAAATACGATCACAACAGATTCTATGGTATGGAACAAAGAACATTTATTTTGATTGAAATGGGAGCTTGCATTGAAATGTTTATTGAAATAAAGAGGACTTATAACAGACACATCAAACAAAACTGACTAGCTGTACTGATGTTCTAGCCGTTTTGATTTTACATCACTCTGCGTGTGAAATGGCCAAAAACGGGGTAAAATGATCAGGTCTACGAAATCACAAAAATTTAAACAAAAAAGGAACCTCATTATCAGACAAAGAGCCTTTAACTTGAACTGGGTCAGGAAACTGATCTTCTGTGGTTTTTTTGCGGGATTTTTAAACCTTTGTGTCACAATACGAACGAGAAAAGCTAAAGCAACGTGGATCAGCGTGATTGGTGAGGCGGGTGAACAGTAGTTTGTGAAGCTGAACACGAGTTTGTAAT
>JAXRKP010000025.1:674451-684451 GCA_037039925.1 Doris montereyensis | reverse complement strand
ACAAGGAACAGAGAGAAAAAAATCCGGCTTCCCGTGGGAATGTAGTTAGCTCGGTTGGTACCACGCTTTCTTTTCATCCACGAGGCGATGGGTGCCGGCGCAGAGGTCGCGGGTTCGATCCCCATGGTGGCCTGGATTTTTTTTCTGCCTATTCCTTGTATTTGTCTGGTTTTCTTCCTATGGGGTTTTCATATTATCTTGTGTGATTACCTTATCTAGTACATAGTGACTTTTCGCATCTGTCTTCATTTACTCTTGTAATTTTGTAGATATATGAGAGAAAAAAGGTGTTGGCTATTTTCATGTTATTCTTTAGGCAAAAATCTATTAGTCTCTCTCCATTTGGATAAGTTGTTGTCTCTCCTTCTTTTACCTATTACTCCTCCTTATGTTTCTACATGTTTGCCTACTCTAGCGTTTAGATCGTCTAAAACCATTAGTTCCTGTGTGGGTTTGAGATTCTTTGCAGATATTTGTAACTCGTTTTCAAAGATATATTTTTCTTCTTTGATTGCGTTTTCGTTTGGTCCATAAGCTATTAATAATTTAATTTCTCTTTCGTTTGGTTTAATGTTTACCTCTAATAGCCGTGGGCTTATAAATTTCAAACTTCCTAGTAGCTTTTCATGCCTTGTATGCACCAGGAGGTTTACTCCTGCTCCAGCATTATCTTTGACATCTACTCCAGAAGATTGGTTTGGTCATACATTTTTTATTTCTTGTCCTTTTTTTCTTTGTTTCTGTAATGGTAAAAATATATACTTTGAATTTTTCCATTTCTTTAACTAATTCTAATTCTTTTTTCATGCATTGCCCTGATATTCCATGTTCCAAAAACCACAGTCCGTGTTCGTTTCATTTTCGCCTTCATGAGATCAAGCCGGGTATATCATCATATGTGTTCTTTGAATCTGCTTGTTTTGGATGAGCAGGTGATTAGCCCACTGTACCCTAGGTAGATGGTGGGGCTGCCACCTTACGGCCCCCTACCGGGCCTTGTTATTTTTCTGTCAGGGTTAACTCCATTAGCCTTTGGTCGATATGACTGTTTGCCAGGCAATAGGTTATATTTCTGTCAGGGTTACCTTGATTATTCTGTGGCCACCCAAGACCTGCCTGCAAGGCAGCAGGAGATTCGTGGAGGGCGGGACTGCCTAATCCCCGTACAGGTGCTTACTTGTCCACTGCCCGTATTGCATTTTTCCGACCTAAATTGGTAACCACCACCACATACATAAAAACAAAGAATCTTGACACTGATAGTTTTTGCAATATCAATTGAGAATTACAACTTTTAAACGAAAACACACGACGCATCAACAACGATACACATCTACAACACAACGCTTTCACACCTTTTCAATCAACACTGTCCAAGAGTCTCAAAAAGATCACTATAAGACCAAATACCCAGAGAGTACTCAGATGAAATTCGATCACTGAAGCATACGTTCAGAAAAGCAGAGAACAACTGTAAGAAATTGAGATTAGAAGTCCTCAAACAAATATAGGGGGAGCTTCGAAAGCAAAGGAATGCGGCCATCAGCTCCAGCTCGGTCCTTCTATCTAAAAAGTCAGATCAGCACGACCCAGAACAATAGAAGCAATATATATATAGATTCATCAACAACATAACAAACAAAGAAACAACACGTAAAAAATTACAATCAATTGATCCACCTGACCAGCCAACCATTTTGCATCGTTTTCAACACAAAAATTTCAGACAACAGAACGAACCTGGACTCATCAGCAACAACAACACACGGAAATACAACAGAAAGCCTGCAGACATCAAATCTAGTCCTGATCGACCAACTCCCTTCCAGACGTTTGAACCGGCAACGCGAGGATGAAATTATGAACATCATAACAAATGTAATAATACTTCATGTTCGTTAGACCCCATACCAACATGGATAGTTAAGAAATGTACTAATGTTCTCACCCCTATACTAACTGTCATTGTAAATAGTAGCCTTGCACACAGACGTTCCCGTTGAATTGAAAAGAGCAATTGTAACACAACTGCTTAAAAAAACCCTCATTAGATGAAAACGAACTAGAACCAGTTTCAAATCTCTCCTTTATTTTAAAAAATATTCAAAAAGGTTGTTGCTTTGAGAATAAATTCCCATCTTTCTTCCAATTCATTATTTTTAAAATTTTCAGTCAGTTTATAAAAATAAACATAGCACGGAACAAACTGCGCTCATTAGAGTTTTTAATGACCTAGTTAGTTATGTAAATGATTTAGAAAATCGTTGTTTTATTTTATTGGATTTAAGCGCAGCCTTTGATACAATTGATCAAACAATTTTGATAAACCGTTTTGAGAAATGTTTTCAATTTTGATAGTACTGTTTTAGAATGGTTTAGATCTTATTTGACCCAGCGATCTCAACTGGTCATGATTGACAATAAATTTGAATCACAATCTTTCAACTTGAAATTTGGGATCCCTCAGGGTTCAGTTTTAGGCCCTCTCTTATACACACTATTACACGCAGCCATTAAGCAATATTATTAATAACTTTGAACTTGACCACCATATGTATGCAGACGATACTCAGATTTATTTCCCTTTGGTCTCTAATAATGAACAGAATGTTTTATGCGAAGTTGAAAATTGTGTCAGGGTGATAAAAGACTGGATGACAAACAATAAATTGAAACTCAATGAAGACAAAACCGAAATAATAAAATTCCAAAGAAAAGCATTGAATAACAGCATTGTATGTGAGTCTATAAATATAGCTGGCACTCAAGTTAACGTGTCTGCTGATAAGGTTCGTAACTTAGGAGTGATTCTTGACAAAGAACTTACGATGAAAGACCATGTCGTTCATGTCATAAAAACATGTAATTACCATCTTCGCAATATTGGCAGAATAAGACCATTGCTTGATCTAGAAACAACTAAAATCTTAATGTCATCTTTTATTTTAAGTAGGATTGATTATTGTAACGCTCTTTTAGTTGGCTGTCCGAAATATATGATTGAAAGATTACAGAAAGTCCAGAATAAGGCAGCAAGATTGACCACTTTAACTAAAACATCTGACCATATTACACCTGTATTAAAATATCTCCATTGGCTGCCAGTCAAATACCGCATTGATTTAAAAATTGTATGTCATGCTTATAAATGCTTTCACGACATGTCTCCTGCCTACCTCAAAGAACTATTAGAAATGTACAAACCTGTTAGATCATTGAGATCTTCTGATGCCCTTTTAATGTCTGTTACCCGTAAATCTTCTGCCTTTCATAATAAATCCTTTAGTGTGGTAGCTCCTGTCTTATGGAACAGCCTCAGTTTTAAAACCAGATCAAGCCCATCTTTTAATTCTTTCAAAAGAAGTCTAAAAACTGAGTTATTCACTGTTGCATTTTAAAACTTTTTATATATAATATATTTATGATGTTATGTACACATGAATTGTTTTTAGGATGTGATGTATGTTTGTAATGATTTAATCGTATAATTTAAATGTTGTCACAATGCTTTAATGATTTGTAATCCATCTATTTTGTAAAGCGCTTCTGAGCACCTTTTATTATCATTATTATTATTATTATTATCATTATCATTATCATTATTGTTATTATTGCGATTATTATCCTTATCATTATTATCATTATCATCATTATTATTATCTAATATTATTAGATTATTATCTTTATCATTATTATTATCATTATTCTTATTATTTATTACTATCTTCTGATTCTTCGTTAACTTTGTTAAACGTTAATTAGATTCTGCTTCTTCTTAGAACAATTCTTTCATTATCACATTACTTTCTTCTTCTTCTTCTTCTTCTTCTTCTTCTTCTTCTTCTTCTCTAACCATCAGTCCTTCTTCTTCTTCTTCTTCTTGAGTTAAAACCTTCTTTTCTCTTCATTTCTTGTTCTTCTCTTCTAAGGAACGATTCTTCTATCTTCTTCTTTCTTCTTGGACATTCCACATTCCATGGTGTGGTCTCGTGAGGAACAGGAAGGAAGGAGATGTTCTTCTTCTTCTTCTCAATCTTCTTCTTCAGATAATACTTCTAATCTTACAGTCAAATAGTTGCCCTTCTTCTTCACTTCTTCTTCTTCTTCTTCTCAGATCTTCTTCTGACAGCTTCTTCTTTCTTCTTCTTCTTCTTCTTCTTCTTCTTCTTCTTCTTCTTCTTCTTCTTCTTATTATCAAAGAATTATTATTCCTAAATCATTAGAGATTGTATTATTATTATTATTATTATTATTATTATTATTATTAACTTATTATTATTATTATTATTATTAAGCTTTGTATTATTACTATTATTGATTACCATTATTTGATTATTCATTATTTTATTATTATTAGTAGTATGAGAGATGATAGTTTTATCATCATTATTAGTATTAGAAGTAGTAGTAGTAGTATTAGTAGTAGCAGTTTTAGTAGTAGTAGTATGAGTAGTATAGTTTAGTAGTGTAGTAGTAGCAGTAGTATCATTATTATTATCATTATTATTATTATTATTATTATTATTATCATCATCATCATCATCATCATCATCATCATTATCATCATCATCATCATCATTATCATTTGTTACAATACATGTATTATTATTAGTAGTAGTATTAAAATCATTATCATTATCATTATAGATCACTTCTCAACGGTTATCAATTATCACTATCATTATCATTATCATTATCATTACCATTATCATTATCATTATCTTTTTAATATTTTTAATGGACGATTTTTATTATGTTTATTATTAAATTACATGTAGATCAAGACTGTTATCAGATTACTTTCTTTATATTATTCCGGGCATTATTATTATTATTATTAGTAGTAGTAGTAGTAGTAGTAGTAGTAGAGTAGTAGTAGTAGTAGTAGTAGTAGTCAGTAGTAGTAGAAGTAGTTCCTAGGAAGTAGTAGTAGTAGTTGTAGTAGTAGTAGTAGTAGTAGTAGTAGTTGTAGTAGTAATAGAAGTAGTTATAGTAGTTATCTAGTAGTAGTAGTAGTAGTAGTAGTAGAAGTAGTAGTAGTAGTAGTAGTAGTAGTACAAGTAGTAGTAGCAATAGTAGCAGTAGTTCTAGTAGCAGTAATAGTAGGAGTAGTAGGCAGTAGTAGTAGTATTAGTAGTAGTAGTAGTAATAGTAGAAGTAGTAGTAGTAGCAGTAGTAGTAGTAGCAGTAGTTCTAGTAGTAGTAGTAATAGTAGTAGTAGCAGTAGTTAGAAGTAGTAGTAATAGCAGCAGCAGCAGTATTAGTAGTAGTAGTAATAGTAATAGTAGTAGTAGAATCCAGTAGTAGTAGTAGTAGTAGTAGTAGTAGTAGTAGTTTTAGTAATAGTAGTAGAATAGTAGTAGTAGTAACTAGCAGTAGTAGTAAGTAGTAGAATAGAATGACACAAATAATATGAAAGCCCCAGGAACAGAGACGAGACAAACACAAGGAATAGACAGAAAAAATCATGGCCGCTATGGGGATCGTCACTGTGTAACTGTTGAAAGGCGGTTTTGCCCGAAACTTTTCATCACTTTGTAACTGTCTCTGTTCTACCTATTAGGTTTTACATTCAATTTCGTATTTCCTCTTTACTAGGAATAGTAATAGTAGTAGTAGTGGTAGTAGTTGTAGTAGTAGTAGTAGTAGTTTTATTTGGTAGAGTAGTAGTAATATAGTAGTAGTAGTAGTAGTAGTAGTAGTTTAGTAGTAGTAGTAGTGGAAGTAGTTTAGTAGTAGTAGTAGTAGTAGTAGTAGTAGTAGTAGAAGTAGTAATAGTAGTAGTAGTAGTAGTTTAAAGTAGTAGTAGTAAAGTAGTAGTAGTAGTAGTACGCTTTTATTAGTAGTAGTAGTAGTAGTATCATTATTACAATGCCTTCTTTATCCTTTAAATATATACTAAAGATTCAGATATTTTATCAGCGCAAAACCAAGTTGTTTTCTTCATTTGTTCAACATTGATGTCAAAGAGTTTTTTTACTTTTCTTTTTCTTAGTCAACGCTCTTGTTGTGCTTTCTTTGCTGCTGCGTTCACTAGTTATTAACTTTATTCCTTTGTTTCCGCTCTACGGCTTTGAGAACAGGGATTTAGGACACACCACCGACACTATTCAAATCGAGTAATCAGACAAATGGAGCTTTTAAAAATAATCTTTTGAATTTGCAAGAGAATGAAGAGGTATATCAAATTCTAGTTTTGGGAATCGGAGTCAATGGTAAGGTAAATCTCAACCCAAAGGCCGGTGTGAGTTCAAGCCTCGCCAACAATTTAAAAAGTCTTCTCGAGTTTTTTCGAGTAAAATCTACCCCCTCCCTGGCCCAGGTAGGTGGATCGAAACCTAGACCCATTGAAGACGGACGATAAAAAGGGGGCCCCGGTGCTGATCACAACACTGTGCACGTTAAAGATCCCTTGGATGTTTACACTCAGGGCAGTCCGGGCAAATAGCATCTTACCAAGAAAATCCGAGATCAGAAAGGGTTGTGTATGTGGGGTAAATGCAAATAATTCACCATATTATTTGGGTAAAAAACGAAATCACCATACTTGTAGATGTGGGTAAAAAACAAAACATTTTTTGTAAACGAAATCACCATACTTGTAGATATGGGTAAAATCAAAACATTTTTGTAAACGAAATCACCATACTTGTAGATCTGGGAAATACCAATCAAAACATTTTTTTTAAACGAAATCACCATACTTGTAGATAAAGGTAAAATCAAATCAATTTTTAAAAAATCTTGTAGAAGTGGGTAAATCACGAAATCACATTGTAGATGTGGGTAAAATCAAATCAATTTTTTTAAACGAAATCACCTTGTAAAACAAATCATTAATTGTAAACGATTCACCACACTTGTAGAAGTGGGTAAAATCAAATCAAAGAAATCATTTTATGGGTAAAATCAAATCTTCTTTTAAACGAAATCACCACACTTGTAGAAGTGGGTAAAATCAAATCAATTCTTTTTTCAACGAAATCACCATACTTGTAGATGTGGGTAAAATCAAATCAATTCTTTTTAAACGAAATCACCACACTTGCCGAAGTGGGTAAAATCAAATCGTTTTTTTAACGAAATCACCATAGTTGTAGATGTGATAAAATCAAATCAATTCTTTTAACGAATCAAATCATTTAAAATCAAATCAAAACGAAATCACCATAGTTGATGTAGATGAGATGTGTGTAAAATCAAATTAAGAAATCATCACTGTGCAAATCAAAATCACCATAGTTGTAGATGTGAGCCCAATCAAATAAAACTTTTGTTTCACGACATCACCAATTAGATTGTAGATGTGGATGTAAAATCAAATAAAAAATTTTTAACGACATCACCATAGTTGTGGATGTGGGTAAAATCAAATAAAAATTTTTAACGACATCACCATAGTTGAGGATGGGTAAATCGAATCAATTTTTTTTAAACTGTCAGAGGTTTGCATGCTGTCAATGACAGAGTGCCATCTCGATGTCTGATGTCGACGTGATATAGACTTCCATTCTCTCTTTTTCTGCCAATATTGGAGAAGCAATGACAGATTGCCATCTCGATGTCTGAGGTCAACGTGATATAGCCTTCTATTCTCTCTTCCTTCTGCTTATATTGGGAGGCAATGACAGAGTGCCATCTCGTCTGAGGTCAGATATAGCCTTCTATTCACTCTCCTTTCTGCTTATATTGGGGAAGCAACGACAGATTGCCATCTCGATGTCTAACGTCAACGTGATATAGCCTTCTATTCTCTCTCCTTTCTGCTTATATTGGGGGAGGCAATGATAGAGAGGAGAGAAGAAACAAATCAGTAGAGCTTGAAAAATACTTCGAAAATGTTAGGACAACCAACTGTTTCTTTTGATGATGTATTAAAACAAACAAGTATGCAAGTCAAAAGAATGCGTCTCATGTGCTCAGCTCCCAATCGAGACAAATAGTAGGATTAGGAGATTTTTACATATGAAAACATCTCGACATCGTTATTTTTATTCATTTCTCCCTTTTGCCGTGCGTGACTGTAATTCCACCTGTCAAGAATAATTAATAATCCACTTGCTTGTATCCATGTATTATATCGTCTTTAACATTTCAAGTGTGACAGGCCTGTGACTGAATGAAACAGAATATGCATTATATTTTTTTATTATGTTGGTTAATATTTCTGTTATGATTACTTATAGTTAGCATATTGTATCGACAAACACAATGCAATTTCCTGTTTAAGGATCAACAAAGGTTATTTTATCTTGTTCTCTTTTTATATGTTCACAGACTTTCTCATTCGATATCCTTTCCGTCCGTTTTATTGTACCCACTCCTCTGATTATCGACATTTTGAAACCATTTATTTTATCTTCATTTACACTAGCCGTCTAGGTTTCATAGACAAATGGGGCGTTTTATACAAAGGTAACAGTCAAGGTTATGAGCCATTTTGTAAACTTTACAATACAATTGTTTTCGCTTTCTTAACTTGGACGATAGTCTTCGTGTATAAGGAGACAATCTTCATTTATTTAGCATTTAGGTTTTGATTGGTGTTATCATCCTCCTTCATTAATGTAAAATTTGAATTTTGATTATATTGTTTAAGATTTTTACGCAAATTTTAAAATTAACCTTTAAATTTGTTAATTTACTATTTATTTAGCCTCAAATTTTTATTACATTTGTTTTAATTTAGCTTTCAGACGTTGGTCTTTATGACATTTCTTTATTTTGTCTGTACATATTAGTTTTGATCTATTACTTAGTCCCTGCACAGATTTTGATTTTATTCCTTCGTTTGATTTATAGATTCTGAGTTTATTCCCTTACTTTGTCTTTAAATTTGGTTTTGCTCCTTTTCTTTGTCTATAAATGTTGATTTCAGTTTTTATATGTCAATCAATGTTTATATTACTCCGTATATGTTGTCAAAACATTGTCCTATGCTTTGTCAATAAATTTGTATTTCAATGCTTTAATTTGTCTATTATTTTGATTCGAATACAGTATTTTGTCAAAAATCTTGATTTCAATCCTTTATTTAATCTATAAGTTTTGATGTCAGTCATGTTTGTAGTTTTGTTGTGGGAGGGCCACCGAAGGGTGTTTGGTGGGTTTCTTTCATAAATTTTGATTTCAATCTCTATTTCGTGCATACATTTTTATTTCAATATTTCGTTTGGTCTGAATTGTTATTTTGATCTTTTATCACGTAAAATAATTTTGATTTCAATCCTTGTCATTTGTTACTAGTCGACATTAACATAGCAGCCATATTAATGTTGTCTGATCCCTTTTCTGATTTTTAATAACACGCAAAAAAACAAACATGGGGGAAATGAGCCAGTTAGTGGCACATACAACAAAGCGTTTTCCCTGTTACCATCTCCTCCACACTGTGGCTATACGAATCTTAATGTGTTCGTAACAAGCCGCTATTTCACGTCTGGACCTACGCATATATACAATTATTGTCATTGCTAGAAACGTCGATTAAATGTTGACGCAGAATGCGTTTAAACCAATGTGAGGAATGCAGCTTTACGATTAAGACAATGGAAATGGTAAGAGCGGGGCTTGTTATTGAACGTCCGTGAGAAATGATATATGAACACTTTCGATCTTACAAAGCCAACACTGAGGGGGTCAGCATTAAGTAAGCAGAGTATCGCCCACCAGATGGCGCTAAACAAGTAAAACGTTCTGATGGTATGACGTATTAAAAATCGGTTCCAAATTGGTGACGTCGTCAGTAATACTATGAGAAGGGAGCAAACTGGATCAATCATTTTCTTCTCAAACATGTAGGCAAAATATTACAGAGAAAGCAAACTAAACAATGTAGAAACATTTTGGTTTTAGCCAACAATCAATCTTTATCTAAAAACAGTTTTACATACAAATCGGTTGAGAACTTTGGAGAGGTGTTACATGTTAATTTCTTAAAACAACACAAGTTTTGGCTTCAATCACGTGATGAGGTAGTGATGAGGTAGTGCTCACCAAG
>JAXRKP010000025.1:654451-659451 GCA_037039925.1 Doris montereyensis | reverse complement strand
GCTTACTATAGCGTGTGTCACTGATCAACATGGTAATTATAACAAAGCTTACTATAGCGTGTGTCACTGATCAACATGGTAATTATAATAGAACTTACAATAGCGTGTGTCACTGATCAACATGGTAATTATAATAGAACTTACGATAGCGTGTGTCACTGATCAACATGGTAATTATAATAGAACTTACGATAGCGTGTGTCACTGATCAACATGGTAATTATAATAGAACTTACGATAGCGTGTGTCACTGATCAACATGGTAATTATAATAGAACTTACAATAGCGTGTGTCACTGATCAACATGGTAATTATAATAGAACGTACGATAGCGTGTGTCACTGATCAACATGGTAATTATAATAGAACTTACGATAGCGTGTGTCACTGATCAACATGGTAATTATAATAGAACTTACAATAGCGTGTGTCACTGATCAACATGGTAATTATAATAGAACTTACAATAGCGTATCTCAATGATCAAAATAGTAACCATAACAAAGCTTACAATAGTGTGTGCTAATTATCAACATGGTAATTATAATAAAGCTTACAATAACGTGTGCTAATTATCAACATGGTAATTATAATAAAGCTTACAATAACGTGTGCTAATTATCAACATGGTAATTATAATAAAGCTTACAATAACGTGTGCTAATTATCAACATGGTAATTATAATAAAGCTTACAATAACGTGTGCTAATTATCAACATGGTAATTATAATAAAGCTTACAATAACGTGTGCTAATTATCAACATGGTAATTATAATAAAACTTACAATAACGTGTGCTAATTATCAACATGGTAATTATAATAAAACTTACAATAACGTGTGCTAATTATCAACATGGTAATTATAATAAAACTTACAATAACGTGTGCTAATTATCAACATGGTAATTATAATAAAACTTACAATAACGTGTGCTAATTATCAACATGGTAATTATAATAAAACTTACAATAACGTGTGCCATTGATGAACGTGGTAATCTAAATGAAACTTTCAACGTCTTTCACAGCCGTTAACTGGAAATTCGACCAATCACAGGAAACAGTGTACATGAGCTTCAACTTGTTGGATCTGTCAATGCGACTCGACCCTGATGGCACATTTATGTTGACCATTAAACCAAAGATCACAGTGCTGAAGAATATTGACGGTATATGTGGAAATATGAATGGAGACCCTAAAGGTGAGATTCCCAGTCTCTTGTTATAACGACTTTTTGGGGTTCTGTTCGAATTCCATCTTAATGATGATTAGATCTAGGCATCGTCTATCCCTTGCATGCAGGATGTAACCGTCCGTAGAGATGCCTTCCAGTGTTCCCTGCTTTCCTCTGCCACGTTGCGCCCATTTATTTTCTTTTATATCATCATACCATCTTGTCGGTGGTCTTCCTTGGTTAATGTCTCCATTTCTTGGCTGACATTCTGTACATCTTTTTGTCCATCTGATGTCTTTAAATCTTGCTATATAGCCAGCCCATTTCCATTTTTGTCTGAGTTAGTGTTTGAGAACACCACTAACCCCTGGGTTTTTTTTGTTATACTCTCATTTCGATGCAAGAGCTCTCCATTGCTCTCATGGGCGGTCGGTAAGCATTGCTAGTAAGTCCTACTTCTTTCCTCTCACTTTTTCTCCCATCTTTTATCTTGCTGTTTCCTCGTTTTTACCCTGAAATCACCGCATATAGTGGACGGGGTAAATTTCAATGAGACACACATACTCTCTGCATTGCTTTCTGTGTAGCATTTGTAGCATGAATCCATTATCTTTTTTCTGTCATTTGTTGTTTCGCCCGTTTGCTCAAACATATAAAAGATTGTTTTTCTTTCTCCAAGTTTGTAGATTTCTTTTAGGTCTTTTCATTCCCCAATCACTTCTTTGGTTGTTGCTTTCTTTCCAAACATTCATTCTTCTTTTCTTGTTCACTGTCTTGTTGAGCTAGATCTATGTGTATTAGGATTTTTCCATTTTTTTTTGTGTGTGTTTTCTTTCTTTCTAAATGTTTTTCGTTTATCATGAAGTTCTTTAATTCCTCTGTTTTCATGTGATTTTACTTTATTCTATCTCTCGTTGTCAGGTTCTATCTTGATCTTCTTTAAACGCTAAGAGTGTCATTCGTATGAAGATTTTTTCTTCAAGCACCAAGGAAATGGGATGTAATATTACTTTTCACTTTGTCTGATTTACTAAAGAAGAAAAAAGAGACTTCAGCAATGTATTCATATTTGTGTACATCTTATACTCATTGGTGATATTCTTTTCTCTTCATTATAGATGAACTCGGACTTCAAACAAACCTTGGGGCTGAGCGTGTTTTCGACTCCTTCACAAACGCTGATCTGCCAGTAAGCTTCATTATACTGCTCGTTTGTATCAGCAGTACACACAGTAAAAACGCCCCCCACCCACCCCTCTGTCCTTTCCAATATGTTTTATTGAAAATATGGGTAGGAATACGGTGGCGATATTCAGTGAAAGGAGAAAGAGGTGCCTATATAATGATAAGGAAAAAATTGATAAGGAAGATGTGTAACTTAATACCTTATAAGAACTAACAGTGTGAATCATTTATTTTTTCAATTCATTTTTATCTATTCATCTGGTAGAGTGCTCAAAATTACTGTAAAGAAGAAAACGTCTAGGAAAAAATTACCAAAACCTGAACAAATAAGATATTGAAAAAACTTTTAAAAAACAACAAAAAAACAACAAAAACACAACACCCAAAGCAAATTAAAACAGAACAAATTTTATAAAAGAAGGCTGACAAGAGTTGAACATAGGAACATAGGAAACAAGCATTCAGTCCACGTGTAATGGACAACGATAGACGAGTAGACATTAGTACAGTATACATGAGAAGGATGAAGACAGGTGAATGGACATTAGTACAGTTACACACGTCGGAGACAACGACGGACGAGTAAAAATGAATACAGTACACGTGGGATAAATGAAAACAGGCGAGTAGACATTTATGCAGCCCACATGTGAAAGACAACAATAGACGAGTAAATATTAGTATAGTACACGGATGAAGATAGCTGAGTAGATATTAGTGCAGTACACATGTGAAAGACAACAATAGACGAGTAAATATTAGTATAGTACACGGATGAAGATAGCTGTGTAGATATTAGTGCAGTACACATGTTAAAGACAACAATAGACGAGTAAATATTAGTATAGTACACGGATGAAGATAGCTGTGTAGATATTAGTGCAGTACACATGTGAAAGACAACAATAGACGAGTAAATATTAGTATAGTACACGGATGAAGATAGCTGAGTAGATATTAGTGCAGTACACATATGATGGACAACAATAGACGATTTGACATTGGTACAGTACACGTGGGATAAATAAAAATAAGCGAGTAGACATTAGCACAGTACATATGGGATGGGCGTGGCGCCGGTGGCCGAGCGGTTAGGCTGCCGGACTGGGGATCATGAAATCCCGAGTTTGAATCCTAGCAAAAGCCAGGTCCGACGTTATGTTCCTTGGGAAAGGCACTTGACACGCATTTTCGCCACTCTACTCGGGTGCAACTGGGTACAAGTACTAGCTTTGGAGTAAAACTCCTGCGTCAGACTAGCGTCCTGGCCAGGAGGTGATTATTGTCACTTGTTCCGCTTCACGCTATAGAAACCGGATAAGCTCTGGCTCTATAGGGCCTTGAAGGAACTTTACTTATGAGATGGGCGAAGAAAGGCGAGTAGGCATTAGTAAAGTACACATGTGATGGACAACGATAGACGAGATTAATACAGTACATGTGTGATGGACGACGATAGTCGAGATTAATACAGTACATGTGTGATGGACGACGATAGTCGAGTAAACATTAGTACAGTACAGGTGTGATGGACGACGATAGTCGAAATTAATACAGTACATGTGTGATGGACGACGATAGTCGAGTAGACATTAATACAGTCCATGTGTGATGGACGACGATAGACGAGATTAATACAGTACATGTGTGATGGACGACGATAGTCGAGTAAACATTAGTACAGTACACGTGTGATGGACAACGGTAGTCGAGTAGACATTAGTACAGTACACGTGTGATGGACAACGGTAGTCGAGTAGACATTAGTACAGTACACGTGTGATGGACAACGATAGTCGAGTAAACATTAGTACAGTACACGTGTGATGGACAATGATAGTCGAGTAGACATTAGTACAGTACACGTGTGATGGACAACGATAGTCGAGTAGACATTAATACAGTACACATGTGATGGACAACAATAGTCGAGTAAACATTAGTACAGTACACGTGTGATGGACAACGATAGTCGAGTAGACATTAGTACAGTACACGTGTGATAGACAACGATAGTCGAGTAGACATTAGTACAGTACACCTGTGATGGACAACAATAGTCGAGTAGACATTAATACAGTACACATGTGATGGACAACGATAGTCGAGTAAACATTAGTACAGTACACGTGTGATGGACAACGATAGTCGAGTAGACATTAGTACAGTACACGTGTGATGGACAACGATAGTCGAGTAGACATTAGTACAGTACACATGTGATGGACAACAATAGACGAGTAGACATTAGTACAGTACACGTGTGATGGACAACGATAGTCGAGTAGACATTAGTACAGTAGACGTGTGATGGACAACGATAGTCGAGTAGACATTAGTACAGTACACGTGTGATGGACAACGATAGTACAATAACATTAGTACAGTACACGTGTGAGGACAACGATAGTAGAGTAGACATTAGTACAGTAGACGTGTGATTGACAACGATAGTCGAGTAGACATCAATACAGTACACATGTGATGGACAACAATAGTCGAGTAGACATTAGTAAGGTACACGTGTGATGGACAACGATAGTAGAATAAACATTAGTACAGTACACGTGTGATTGACAACGATAGTAGAATAAACATTAGTACAGTACACGTGTGATTGACAACGATAGTAGAAT
>JAXRKP010000025.1:619451-649451 GCA_037039925.1 Doris montereyensis | reverse complement strand
CTTCATCATTATGATGTGAAGAAGAATCTTCATGAACACAAATGTTTTTGTTTTGTGCTCTGAATAGTCATAAACAATTTTTAAAAACGCAAAGAAAGAAAAAGAGCAACATATGCCATCATGATGGCCTTTCAGGAGTAGGCCATCACTGATCTGCACTTGCATCTTACACTGTTATTTGTTATCTTCCTTAGACATGATGTTTCAGTATTTTACCTGTTAGAGAGAGTTAATTTGCGGTAAATTGTCATCTTTTATTAAATGATATAGGCATTGCGTAAGTATAAATTATTTCGTGAGAGCACAGTTTGTTTCCAGATTTTGAAAAGTTGGCAGCTATGTAAAGGGAGTGCTTGATCATGTCTACTCATAGAAATCTTTTGGCAGCTTTTCATGTATGCTTTACCTTTTCTGATTAATTGAATTTCATTTCAAATGCTAAGCTGTTTATACCTCAAACTTGGATACAAAATCAGATGTTGGCTAAATTAGGAGTAGTACAGGAGTCAGATTGTAATCTTCTTTCAATGAATTCAAACTAGATTTACTCATTTACTCTCAATCTTATTTTGTGCGATCAGTTATTTTTAAAAAAGAATTTCAATGAGTCTCTTTACTTTTTTTTCAATATTGCTGTTTGATGTAAAAACTTTTGCTTAACTCAGCTATAATTGGTTTACACAACCATACACAATACAATCTACTATTTCATTGCAGTACTTGTGGCACAATGGGTTTATGGGATTGCACCCCTAGCCCTGAAAAGTGTTTGGTTACCTGTAAAGTACTGGAAGGATCTCACGTTACCACCTTTGATGGACATTTGTATGCTGTGAAAAATCCCTGTGGGATATTTACGCTGGTGGAAGTAAGTCTCATGACATTATTATTGTTATAACACGGGAAATAATTGTATAAGCAGATTTGTGATTTTTATACTCTCAAAAATTGTTCATATATAATGCTACAAGACATTTGTCAGGATGGCTTTCTATACTATGCTCTTTATGGAATCTGTAATGGAGATTTTCTATGCTATTTGCCCTATTGCGTTTGTCAGGGCAGCTTTCTATGCTTTTTGCCGTGCCTATTGAATTTGCCAGGTAGGCTTTCTATGCTATTTGGCCTATTGCGTTTGTCAGGGAGGCTTTTTGTGCTATTTCTCTGCCTATTAAATTTAGCTGAAAGGACTGAATGGAATTGCTTGGGGGAGGGGGAGAGGGGTAAACAATGTAAAGTCACGAAACTGCACTTATGTGGGGGTACAGACTATAAATCTATCTTCATCTTTATCTTCATGTTTATATTTAAAACTTGACAGTAATTTTGATTCCTGTTTTCTACAGAGCCACGATGGAAAGTTGATAATAACAATGGAAACAAAAGCATGCCTACTGAATAACATTGGTCAAAGGTTGTGTCCAACTAAAATTGTCATCAGATACAATGGCAAGGAACATTCCTTTGATGTGGCACATGGAGGAATTTCTATCACAAATGGTTTCACACCATATCTACACATCAGGTAAGGGTGTAGTCATGCCATGTATCCCATAACCCTGCAGGTTTGTGGGGGTGCTGCACTATAGACTGTTACACCAGTTTCTTCCAGTTTTCTCAGATATGAGCCAGTGTTTTGGAGAGGGTCTTCCTTTTTCAGTCCATTATGTCATCTTCGCATCCCTTTTTCTGTCTTCCTCTTCTCCTTGTTCCCTCAAGGGTGCCTTGTAAGATCAGTTTGGAAAGGCCATATGATCTTGTGCTAGAAGTATGGCCGTACCAAGTCAACTCCCTGTTGCCTCCTTGCTGATTGAAGTGTCGCGATAGCAGAAGACTGACCCAATGAGAGACTAGTAATAGACTGCTGTCAATATGGTTGAAGGAGAGGGTGGGGTAGTATACTGAAAGTTAGCTAGGCTAATGCTTAAAAGGGTTGGCATGAAAAGTAAGGGATGGGAGTGCTGCAAATGGTGTAGTGGGGGTGGGGGGGACGACACTGCTGATGTATCTCCCTGTTAGTGCTATGGCGTTACTGCCTCTCACTCAATCTTGTCTTGTCAAGGCAAAGTAATTACAGCGTAGGTTGGTATCAAGATGGGAGTTAGTATTCATCACCTCTGGTCTCAAGACCTTATATTTGTTGGTATTGAGTAATGGCTTGAGTAAACCCAGGCCTACTTTATGGCACATGAGCTGGAATTTATCTGTTTTTATAATGTGAAACTGAGCAGGAAATGACAATCACCTCTTAGACTGGGCGCTAGTCTGTCACAGATTTTTACTCCCAGGCTGGTTCTGGTATCCATTTGCACCTGGGCCGAGTTGGGAAAATACGTCTTAAGTTTCCTTCCCAAGCAGCACAAGGTCAGACCTAACATTGATATGGTTCGTACCAATGACTTCATGATCACAAGTTCAGACCTAGCATTGATGTGGTTCGTACCAATGGCTCATGATCACGAGGTCAGACCTAGTATTGATATGGTTCGTACCAATGACTTCATGATCACAAGTTCAGACCTAGCATTGATGTGGTTCGTACCAATGGCTTATGATCACGAGGTCAGACCTAGTATTGATATGGTTCGTACCAATGACTTCATGATCACAAGTCCAGCAACCTAGCCTCTAGGCCGCTGATGCCACAATTGCAGTGAAGTGATGGATGAAATGAAATACATGTATAACAAGGATGATAATAATGATGAAGACGATTGTTATGATTATGATAAAGAGAAACACAAATAATTCATTTGACAACCTTTTAATCTTTCTGATAATTTTGTTTTGATTAAATTTTTGTGCTTGTTAAATACGATCTGTCATAATGGTCAAATAAACGGAAATAGTTGTATCAACCTATCGTGATGAAACTGTATTTTGTTTGCTTATTTTCCACATCATAGGCAAGTGTCCGAAAACTTCATTGTTGCTGATATCAATCAAGGCATAATCAGAGTCATTGTATCGACTTCTGGGGCTATCCATATCAGGATGAAAAGCAACATATACCGCACCTCCGTAAGTAACATTACTCTACATCAAGTTAGACCTATCTTTTGTGGCATTAATCAAGGGAAACCAAAATGAGTTATGATGGTATAATGGAAGTAAGGGTGATCTTGTAATCACAAAATCAATCACTGTAAGTTGCTTTGACTCAGTCTGTGTGTTTTAGCTTATAATCTCTATAACTTTGGTTCGATAGCCTGACTGGTCAAGGTCTTTCATTGTTTTACTATAAGGAAAGATAGTTAAGTCATCACTAGGTTCAGGTGTAAAAGAGTACCAGTGATAGGTGGATAAGGAACTTGTGGCAGTGCTAGTATGAAGCACATAACAGGCAACAGTACTGTATGCTCCCCAAGGAACTGAGAGGGCCTTTGAATAAAAGGGCCTCCTGGGGACACAAAGGATGTGAAGTTGGTGAGCCAGCACCTGTGCTGGGATAGTGCTGGGATACATACTATAAATCCATTTTTATCTTTCAAACACAGATCGGTTCTTGAGTCTTCAGTTCTTGATTTATTTGTTGCATTAAAAAAACATTTTTTGGTCAATTTGCTGTCTCATAAAAGATGTCTTTTTTTATGTTTCCAGGTCTTTGGCATATGTGGTAATATGGATGGAAATAAAGATAATGACTACATAGCACCGACCAATGTACTGATACCAACTCAAGATTTTATTAAGCTTTTCACGACATGTGATGAAGACAATATTGAAATTGTAGATTACTAAACACCTACAACTACTGTAAGTTTATGTCATATGCTTCTGACTATAGATAAGTTTTGTTTTTCCTGTCTAAGTAGCAATGGAATTGGCAAATAAGAAGAAAAAAAATCATTTAAAATGCGTTTACAAATTGACTACAAATCAATCTATATTCTATGTATGCTATATCATATTTTATATGAGAAATGGATAGTTTGAAAGTATTTCAAAACAGTTTTTTTCTATAAGCTGTGTGTCTCTCTTTATAGTGGGTTATTTTGAGCTCCAAGAGAGCGTTTGAAACAGCAACCATGCCTACTAAGCCTCAGGTGACTGATGATCTTAAAGCGAAATGTGTGGCTTAATCTCTTTAGTAATCAGTAGACTCCATTAAATACTTTGGGTATTATTCCTAAATATTTTGTCAAAGATGCAAAATGTATGTATATATTATGTTCTTCTTTATCAATTATTCCACTACTTTTCAAAGACATGCATCCCCTTAGTTTTCAAAACTATTAATCATTTTATGCAGCACATTGTTATAAAACAACCAAAGTTCTTAGTTGTTTACAAATAGATTTTATTTATTTCTGTCTTAAAGGATTCAATGTGCCAAGAGTTGTACTCAGCTTCCATTCCCCGTCTTCAAGAATAAGCCTGGATGACTATGCCAGACTTTGTAACAGTGCCACAGAAAAAGAAACAAAATGTAACATCATATTGTCATTTGCCCTGGAACTAAACATCAATGTGGATGAACAGTTCCCTTCAGTTGCCGGATGCTGTGAGTTGTGAAGATTTAATTTTTTATTGTAATCATGAAGACTTAAGTTCATCCTTTGATGATGAACACAGTTTTGTTCTTTAATCTATAAAGACTTATTTTTTCTTTGTTATAAAGACCAAATTCCTCTTTTAGGTATTGACTTATTTTTCTTTCAGGTATGAAGACTTTTTCTTTAGTTATGAAGACTTATTCTTACTTTTAGTTGTGAAGACTAATTTCTTCTTTTAGTAATGGAGACTTATTTTTACTTTTTAGTTATGAAGACTGACTTCTTCTTTATTTATGAAAACTTTTTTTTTTCTTTTTTCACATTTTGGATGGGTTAGTTGCTTATTATATTATATTGGATTTTGACTTATTTTGGTTTAATATGGTCTCCTTTCTCTAAGGTTGGAGGTTGTCTTTCTTGTCCTTTTTTGAACATTTTTTTAACAAGTGTGTAATGTAAAATAAGAGTGAAAGAAAATTATTTGAGCTGGACTATTTTGAAGGAAGCATTGATAATATGTGTATATGAAGTACACTTTCTTGTAAAACTAGGCATGGTGTGTGTACATAGGATGAGCCTTGTATTATTAAATGTAGACATGTATTGTGCTCAAAATATTCTAAAATCTGATAAAATCATATTTCTTTTTTCTTTTGCTTTATTTAAGTTCTGTCTGGCTGTGGTTTTGTCTTTTGTTGAAGTATGGTAATGTTGGATATCAATAAAACATGTTGCAAGACTTTGTATGCACCATTGTTTATAATAATTTGTAATGTTTATTTTTCTTACCAGTTTCCCAGTGTGTTAGGCAGGAAATTAATGTATGCAAAGCTCACTGTCGAGACTTAATGTATCCAGAATGTGAAGATGAAGTGATCTATGACTGTGGCTGCTCTGTAAATGAGTACCGCAGTGAAAGTGCCGAATGCGTTACACAAGGACAATGTGGTTGCTATGACTTCACAGTTCCTGATATCCATATTCAGCCAGACGCATTGTATCCTCGAGGATGTAAATCTTGGTAAGACCGCATTGAAAACACTGGTTCCTCGAGGTCTTAACTTTTGGCTAGGTTTGCTGGCGACATTTAAAAATAAAATCTTATCTATGGTTCACTAAAGATGTTGAAATTTAAAACTATAATAAAACATATCACAATAAGTGGTTTAAAAGGAACTTAAGTGCAAGAGAATTTACTTGATGTTTGAAGGGGAAAAAAGACTTTCGATTCAACTTGATTTTTTTCATTTAAAATAACTAAAAAGACATTGCATTGGTTTTTATCCTCTTTTTCCTCTTCGTAAGTAACTGATTAACTCCATTTTTGAGTATTACTGTGAGCGTGTATAATTTTGAATTAACCCGAATTTGTTAATCTCGTTTTGATTTTAAAGTAATGTCTTTAATTATGTTTTTAAAGTCTTCAGTGCTATTGCTGAATTAAGTTTCCAAGTTTTTAAATTCTCAATTGTTTATCCTTTTATTTAAGACTAAAATCAAGGATTAAGGGGGGGGGGGGGGCACCTGGACTGGGACCAAAAGGTTGATTTTCTGTCCTTTGCATATTTGGGTAAAACAATCATTTATCTACAAGTTTATGGCAGAAAAATGTCCATATGACGTTAATAATTTCTTTACAAAATATTTTGTAGGCGAGGGAAGGTAAAAACAATAAAAATTTTGACGTAAATTACTCTAACACTGACTGAGAAAATGGCAATAAAACCTGTATATTGGCGGTAATCGCCAAATGTGGCAACACATGATTTGACCTCGTTTTGCCGACACCGATATACGCGGCTCCCATCGCTGTGTGATATAAGAGGCGTTGCGTGTCAGTGTGTATGTAAACACGCACAAGCATAGGATATAGAGGGAAAAACAAAAAACTGGTCATTTTGACATCTTTTTTACAACAGTGCACATCTAAACCTAGATTTATAATCCTATTTACATAAGTAGCAATGCCAGAGACTATCGAAAGAATAAGGGCGCTGCTACAAGGGAAACCCATCTGAAGCACTTGTTTTGTGTTATTTTCTGTTGATGTTTTTATTTGCATTTTTCTCGAAATGTAGTTTTTCCACACTAAAATTCTATCTCCTCCGCCATTTACAGAACGATTTGTATTATATGTGGCACACAGGTTCCTCTTGTCAATGTTAATAGAATGGCGTCAGGTTTTTTAATATATTGTAAACTTTTTGAGAAATTATTTTTTTGTCATAAAAAACGCCGTTTTTGTACACTCACGATATACAGTATTTAAAAAATTCATTAAAAAAAAACTATCCAAAATATTTTAAAAAACCGACGTCGCTCTTTAGATATGAATGGAAAAGACGATCGGCACAGGTTTTGAGTGATTTTATTCATAACTAAGGGAGGAGATAGATTTTGAAAATTGGGTCAAAATCAAAGATGGCGGCCGTTTCTATGGCAACCAAGGACGCAACAAACTTTTCAATGATATAGGATGACTGTATTTTGACAGTTACTTATGTACATACTAAAAGCGAAAAAAATCACATCAGGTGCCCCTCCCCCTCCCCTCCCCTCCTTAAGAAAAGTATATCTCCTAACCATCTGTTGCTGATTAATTCTATAAAATTTTGTGTTTCATATTTCAGTATCTGTCATAACAGTAGCTTAGAGTGCAGAGACAGTTGCGAAGAGGTGATTTGTCCTCAGTCTCAGGCCTCCAAGAGTGAGGCTCTAGCTAACGGCCGACCTACAGAATGTGCAAGCATGATGTGTCCTAAACCATATTATGTAGAGCCCACTTGCATTAATGTGGAGACCAGTTCACAACTGTGCTTCTGCGAATATGGTTACTTCCAAACACAGGTACTGAATTAATGTCTTTATAACAAGGTTAGTCATGGTGAAACACATTAAATATGTTTTGCACAGATACTGGCAAAAGATATCTCAAGACGTCAATAGTGGAGCTGTAATGGGATGAGTGTTAATACATTCTTATACACCTCTCTTGATGCTGTCGTTACAATCATGTGACTAAAACGATGACAATTATATGTCTTTGAAAAGAAAAAGAATTCTATTTCTTTGAATAAAAATCCACCGAATGATAATTAAACTGCTTTTTTTCCCATTTAAAACAAATGCTGTTTGTTCCAAAAATTTTATAACTTTATACAATTTATATAACCTATCAATGTTGATCTTGTTATGAGGCTATTAAACAAAATACATGTCATTTTTTTATCAGTAACCTAGGTGTTAGTGAAATTAAAGAAAACTTTTCATGGAGGGTGAGAAGAAAATACTTTTACATAGGACATGAAAGTAAAAGGTGTGATTCAGGTATTTTGAAAATTTCGTTCAATTTTCATCAATCATTACATTGGAATGCATTTTATAAAATTTAAAAAAGCAAGAAAATTCTTGTCATTTCTTGTCATTTACACAATCCACTGTAATTTTAGAGCAACGATAATGCTGTCATCATACTTGAGCAAAGCTCTTTTCTAGTGAATTATGGTTTGGGGTTTTATTCCTTGTCAATGATGTGTCTTTTGTAAAAATCCGTTTCAGTGTGCTGAAAGATAATTATTGCAAGCAGGAGATACATAGGGTTCAGATCCCATGATAAACATGCAAAACCCTCTTTCTGATCTAAGTGAGGCTATATCTAGCAGTAAGTCTCAACGGAGCTAATTAAAAAAGTTTGAAAATTCCTCGCCTGCGCCTTTGTGTCGGAGATATCTTATAGCCGTCGGTAGCGCTACCTCGAATCATGAAATCACCCCTCACACTATTCTTAGCTAAACAAATAAACATCTAGACAAATAAACACTAGGTGAAAATATATACGGCATGAAAGGATCAAAGAATGTTGGCAATGAAACATATGACTCTGCTAGGAAATGGACAGTGATGGGCTTTAAGTCGAAGCATTTTTTTTTTTTTAATAACTTCACGTCGTAAGTTAGATAAAGTTATGGATCCTTAATTGTAGCTCTAAATAGTATATTGCGACAAGAGATATCCGGTTGTTGATCCAGGAATGACCTTCTCTTTGATTTAACCATTTGTTGTGGTGACGAGCATTAATAAATGTATTTTAATCTATTCAAACTGAAGAGCTACTTTATATTTTCCTTTTTTTCTTTATTTATCCAGTTAGGAGAATGTGTTGAGAAATGTCCTTGCTACAATGGAATTGAATGGTACAGACATGGTCAAACCTTTGAAACTAATTGCCAAGAATTGTGAGTAAATTGTCCAGTACGATAAGCATTCAATGTAAAATTAACCTTATGTCCGCTTTTATTTTGTGTTTTCAAAGATCCTGAACAATCATTTGAAACACTAATAAGTGAAATCATTTGAAGGCCGCAGTGCAAGAATGATCAAAGTCAGTTTTTACACTTTTGAGAGAATCAAATTTTAAGTTGCAAGTTCAGGACAATAAACTATGAGCCCTGGACAATGTTGCAAAGGTGATAATTTTTAAGAAATTTAAAAATTGACTTAATCGCTTTTCCACAGTGGCCCTAATTTCTTTACTTGTCTCTTTCCAGGACTTGCAACCATGGCTCGTTTGAAGTCCAGGAATCACAAAACTGTAGTGGTAAGGACAATTGAATGAAACCATATGATTGTTACATGTTTATATGCATGATGTTGATAGCAATTGTCAGATTATGATAGATAAATAGACGAATTTATAGACAGATAGTTCGATGATAGTTAGTTTTTATTGCGTTAATCAAATGCAATGCTGTGATATGTTTCATGCATGAGTTAATCTGTAGAAGTTTGTTGTTTTGAAATTTTATGGCCATATACAATATCTACTGGGTTTGTTTCTTTTTTATATGTCACCATGACCATACCAATTTTCCCTGTTCAGGGACAAATAAAGTATTATGATTTTGATTCTGATCATGATAGAAAAGAGAGTGCATCAAATTTACATCACAAATAACATGTTCCTCCAGCCATAAAGTTAAAGGAGATAACTTGTCATACAAAACAATATTTTATGTTAAGTAGAATATCTGACACTAAGTTTTTTCTCTTTTTTATTCATTGAATAATGGAAAACAAATTTATAAGGCAATAGTTGATATTTTGTAGTCATCACACTAGCTTGACAGAAAACGTAAAACATGATAATGACATTGTTGAAACTAAAACAATTTTCATTGTTTATGAAGAGGAGTAGACTAATTTTATTTTCTCTCTCAATTTCACATCAATGTATCTTATGATATCACTCATTCTATGTTTTCTTAAATGAAACTGAAGTGTTCTCCTTTCCCAAGGAATATGTCTCCTTACTGGATCTGAGCTGAAAATCAAACAGTTTGACTCCGCCACTTTAAATCCATTTTCGATTGACGGCATGTGTGAATTGATTGCCTTCAAGATGGACAATGGTTTCACTGTTTCTTTCAAACCCGTTGAATGTGGCTCAGCTGGTATGTAAACTTTGATAAGAATATGTATAAAAAGGATTTGACTGTTCTCTATTAATTTAAAAGAACATTAATACCAGCAATAACAATTTTCTTTTTCAATTACCTTTATTTAATAATTACATTTTATAAGGCATCCACTTAATTATTCCTTTTGTTTTTTGGCTACCTTTTATTTATGTTAATGTCCCATGGTTTAAGATAAAATTTGATTTAAAATATCCTCTTTTGGCAAGCATATTTTTTAATTATACCATTTTTACAAACATTTCGTTGGCCCAGAATTGTATTGTTTACCTACACATTTGACAATTTTTTCTCATCTGAGATCAATAAAATTATCTCATCTTATCTTATAATCATTATCGGATTCACAGTCATCAATTGTCCTGTCTCACAAACATTCAATCCAATTTTGGTGTATGTCTTTCACAAATTTCTCTTGCATTTTTCCTTACTCCAGACTCTGTCCAGCTGAGACTTCTAGAGCCTTTTTTCTCAAAATTAGTTTATGTGTAGTTACGAGTATTATTCTGATTCTACAATTCATTTCTAGAAAGAGAAATAATACTTGACAATTTTATTTTTCGTTTTTAACCAAGATTGTTTCTGCTCTGTTTACCTTGTCTTTCTGTCATTGTTGATTCTTAAGTGTAGATGAAAGTGTCAGGAATGGCAAATCCAATAAACATTCAAAGAAAAAAAGGAGAGAAATGTTTTCTTACGTCCATGTACACACTCGAATGCAGATTCATTACTTTTCCATCAGTTTACTTTATCGTAGGCCCTCTAAGTTCAAATCCATCTCAACTTTTGTGGCTGTAAACAAGCAGGCATCCTTTTTGATAGGCATCTGACTTATGAAATATTTCTTGAACGGCTTTGCTTTTTACTTTGTGTTGATTGGCTTTGTCATAAACGTTTTCTTCTCCCTTAGGAACGGTCTGTATCTACATGATCAACATTTACACTCCTTACTTGGAGGATCCAATACAACTGAGAACAACAAAACCTTCAAGTGTGATGGTCAATGACAATGAATATGTCGACAACGTTGGACCTCACATTAAGATTGTTGACACCAATTACTACCTCAGCATCTACCTTGATGATCTATTCGTTGTGCAATGGAACAGAGGTAAGTCTAGTTGCAATTCATTACCGCCAGCCTTGTGGTGGTCAGGTTGTCAGACATTGAATTGTGTCTTGTGCAAATGGGTATCAGCATCGGCCAAGGAATAAAACCTATGACAGACTAGTGTCTTGTCAAAGAGGTAATGTTTTATCCCCGTCTCCAATATGTTATAAAATCTACGATAGGCTCTAGCATCATGGGCTGTCAAAGGCTTGATGAAACTTGCCCTTACTGTCTTATTTATATGCTCATACTTCCACTTCCCAATTCATGTTATCACAGTGGCCTCACTATGATAAATAGAAGTAAACTAAAGTACCCATTCTTAGGAGATTAGTATAGGGTAACCAGGAGTAGAATCTGGATTTTCTAGGCATGCTGCATAATGTAGTGGTTTACCTCTGCTTTCCACTCTGACTTTACTTGTGCCAAGTCTGAGAAGACCTAGCTACCCATTTCCTTTTTGATAAATAGTGTCGAATGATAAATAATAAGTTAATTCAAGTCTTCAACTGATATCACATGTACAATTTTCAGGTCTCACATTGAGGATTGAAGTATCTGCTCAACTGCTGAGACAGACATCAGGTCTATGTGGCAACTTCAGTTTAGATACGGCAGATGACATGACTGGTTCAGACTTTTTGCCAAAGCAAAGTTTGGCTTATCTGGCCAAAAGTTGGATTACTAACTCAGAATGCCAGATGGGTGTTACACCCACCACAACTGTTGTCTGTGAAGAGGTAAGTACTCCACTTTTCACTGATTTTTTGTTTGTTTTTCATTTACAAAGTAAAACATCGTTTAGATGATGAAAAGGAAAAGAATGTCAATGGAGATAATTGACAAAGTGATAGCTTATGTAGCTTACGGTAGACTTTGAATATGCTAGACCCAACACAATACTAGTTCATTTTTCTGAAATTAGGTTGATTCTCTGTCTACTTTCACACCCACCTCTTTTGTCGACTCATTTACTCTCACTCTCTCTCACGTTCATGCTTGCTCACTCACTCAATTGTGATTTTTCAGATTGGAGATTTTTCAGATTTTTGTTTTAAAGTATTTTCAGAAATGGAACTGATATAAGTAATTTAAACAAATGTTTTAATCTTTATAGGGCATTGTATTTAAAAGGGGGAATTATTAAACACTCCCTAAACCTCAACTAAAAATTGTTTTTCTTTTCTCACCAAAGACCTCAGTACGTCATGCATGGGCCACTAAGAAATGTAGCGTCATCACAGATGGAGACGGTCCCTTCGCGGCTTGTGCCCGTCATGGAGCTGGGTCTAGTTACTATGGCAACTGCGTGAATCAGGCCTGCAAGTAAGATGCCTAGCATTAGAAGATTTAGTTATAATTCTCAATAGGGAGTAGGGAAGGGGCATGGGTGGGAATTAGCGTTTGCAGGGGTGGGAGGAGGGGCTGGAGATGAAGAGGTAAGATCCACCATGCCCTCTGAGATCAGAGAGTAAATTCCTCCTTACCACACCTATTCCAAACACAAAAATAGGTGAGAAAGCCTTCTCGTTCAATGGACCTAAAATCTGTAACTCTCTTCCAACCGCCATCAAGAACATCCAAGACACTCATCATGTTCACTTCAACCTGTCCACCAATCTCTTTCACATATCTTTTATCTTGCTGTTGTTTCCTCTCAATTCACTGTGAGATAACCACATATGGTGGATACGGAAACTTGCTATTAAACGAATAAACAAACCCTTTGGAGAAGACAGCACAGCTGCCTGTTGTGCGCTTTGGTGAGCTCCTTTTTAACAAAAAAAATTTAGCCAGTCACTCGTTCACACCTGGTTCAAGTGAGGAAGTAGGTTTTGAGTGGCACAGTGTTGTGAAAGATTTTAGATTTCAAAACCATGCTACCATGATTACAAATTCACAGGTCTTTTAACAGTGCCACTTGTCTGATTATTGTAACAAATGAAAACAGCAATATTGATGTATGTGGGGATCTCATAATAGGATTTGTCTCATCCATGTAAGCTGCTATGGGCTCTCCCCATTTTATTCTTTGTCTTTAGTTATTCCGAATGCTGATCATAATTTGTGGGATTTGATTGCTTAGGAGCTTTGATTGTTGTATTGCTAATCTCTTGAATTAGACCCATTTTGCTTATCACTTTCCCTGTACCCTTTCAATTATCATCCATTGTACTTCGCTTATCTTTTCTTTTGTTTATCATTTTCCTTGCTCTCTTTTGCTTATTACCTTCGTTGAACTTTTTTGCTTATCACTTTCCTTGAATTCTTTTGCTTATCCCCTTCCTTGAACTTTTTTGCTCATCACTTACCTTGAACTCTTTTGCTTATCACTTTCCTTGAACTCTTTTGCTTATCACTTTCCTTGAACTCTTTTGCTTATCACTTTCCTTGAACTCTTTTGCTTATCACTTTCCTTGAACTCATTTATATCACCTTCCTTGAACTCTTTTGCTTATCACTTTCCTTGAACTCTTTGCTTATCACTTTCCTTGAACTCTTTTGCTTATCACTTTCCTTGAACCCTTTTGCTTACCATTTTCCTTAAACTCTTTTTGTTTATCACTTTCCTTGAACCCTTTTGCTTGTAACTTTCTTTGAACCCTTTTGCTTGTCACAGTTCTTGAACCCTTTTGCTTGTCATTTTCCTTGAACCCTTTTGCTTGTCACTATTCTTGTACCTTTTTGCCTATCACACATACCTTGTACCCTTTCAGCTGTGACACTGGAGGAGATTGTGAGTGTTTGTGTGACGCCCTTGCTGCCTATGCTGCCTTCTGTAACGAGAAAGGAACTCCGGCCAGATGGAGGCATCAAAGATTGTGTCGTGAGTGATCCCTTTATATCTCTCCCCTTGCTCACTTGCGCGCTCTCTCTCTATCTTTCTATTTTTCTGTCTGTTTATCTGACTATTAATCTGTCTACCTCTCTCTTTTGATTTAACCGTCATGCAGTGACAATGTAGTCATGTTTTTCTGTTTACTGCATTATTTCCTAGCCATGCGGTGACATTACTGCATCATTTCCTAGCCATGCGGTGACATTACTGCATCATTTCCTAGCCATGCGGTGACATTACTGCATCATTTCCTAGCCGTGCAGTGACTTTACTGCATCATTTCCTAGCCGTGCAGTGACTTTACTGCATCATTCCCTAGTCGTGCAGTGACTTTACTGCATCATTCCTAGCCGTGCAGTGACTTTACTGCATCATTTCCAAGCCGTGCAGTGACTTTACTGCATCATTTCCTAGCCGTGCAGTGACTTTACTGCATCATTCCTAACCGTGCAGTGACATTACTGCATCATTCCCTAGTCCGTGCAGTGACATTACTGCATCATTCCCTAACCGTGCAGTGACTTTCCTGCAACATTTCTCAACCATACACTGACAATGTAGTCTTGTTTTTCTGTTGACTGCATCATTTCCTAACCATGCAGTAACAATGTAGTCTTGTTTTGTTTTGTTTACTGCATCATTTATCAGCCATACACTGACAATGAAGTCTTGTTGTTGTGTTTACTGCATCATTTCTCAGCCATGTAGTGTGACCATGTATTTTTGTTTCTTTGTTTTCTATATCACTTACCTGTTTTTCTGTTTTCTCTTTTTCCCAGCCATGCAGTGTGACCATGGGTCTGTCTACTTGCCATGTGGAGACAACTGCCCACAGGCTTGTGGAGCTAGCAACATGACTGACAATGCTTTGTGCGATGTTCTCACCTGCAGTGAAGGATGTTATTGTCCAGAGGGCTATGTGAGATCAAGTAAGTTATATGGAATAATGATATTATCATAGTAAAATGTTAGGCACATAATTGTATAGCTAGTTGTATATTCTGTTCTGATACCTTTTCATCTTTTAATAGCTAGTTTTCAAGTTATTGCTATTTTCATATATTTTTTTAAAGAAACGCCCTTGTATGTATAATAGAAATAAAGTAATGAAGTCATGTCCACCCTAAACTTTCGTGAGGGTAAGTGCCACCCTTACGTTGAGGTCTTCAATGAAATGATGACCGGTGAAACATTGAAACCCTAAAGACACAGTGCACAGGAAGTGATTTCAACACGAAGCTGCATAAGCTTTGGATGAATTGACATTTTATACAATCTTAATAATAGAGGAATAGATTGATACAGAGATTTAAAAAGGAGAAATATAGAAATAAAAAGCTATTAATGTAAATTAATAGGTCTCTTACGGAAGTACAACGTGGTGAAAAACATCCCTGGGCTAGCCAGAGTTTTGAATTAGTGTAGTGAATACAAACTCACAGCACTAACGATATCGTCACAACGCTCCATTAGGTACATAAACTACAGATTCGAACTTGTCTGTAACTGTAAGACTAGATTAATTGCATGTCAACCTCGTTCACCTAGATACATATCTCATCTTTTCCTTGTTATAAATCATACACATCTAGGAATTGCAGACTTCCTTGAAAACAGTTTGTCTTTTTTTTTTTTACAAAAATTTTTTAAAAACTGTTCACACTTGCTTTTGCTTTCTTATCAATATATAATTTCATTTGCTGCCTTTAAAAAAAAAAGATGATTACCAGAAACATGGGAGTGCCAAATCACACAGCCACTTAGGGACAGTATTCAATGATTTTTTCTCCTTTTTTACAATGAGTTGCTTATCATGTCAAATTACAGCAGCATTGGTAAAGCCATTTCATAATTCATCACGGAAATGGGCATGGTATATATTGCTCATTTACAAGACAATAGGTGGACCACTAGGAGCACAGGAAAGAAACAGAAGTGGCTGGAGATAAGCAAGACGACCTAGAAGAAGATGGAAATAAAGACAATATCCAGGTATGGGCAACCTGGCTGAGAAGAAAGGCAAAAAGGCAGACAAGAGTGAAGGGATCTGGTGCAGGTGTAGTAGAAAGCCACAATCTAGAACTAGAAGGACATGATTCATTGTAAGAGTGTTTTACAATTCAGACAATTGTACCAACTTTGTATTCTATTGTATTGTATTATTATTTCAATGTGACTTTTTATTTTTCAGACTTGAACAACATGGCCGAATCTATGTGCATTCCTTCAACTGAGTGTCCATGTGTTGACGAATACGGCAGAGTCATTCCACGAGGGCAGTTTGTAACTATCAATTGTCAAACATGGTAGGTGACTTTAAGTATGTGAAAAATCAGCGAATATTTCTGTGTCAAAGAGTTAGTGAGTTAGATCAAACAGATATGTAGGGAGAGATATAAAATAAGAAACAGTAAGATAGATAAATGGATAGATAGTAACTTAATGCAATTCCGCTCAAAAGTCTTGTGACTTTTCCACGTGGGCTGCTCTGTATAATATAGTTGCAGTAATGTGCTTCCATTCCTGTCTGTTTTTGTGCAATAGTAAGATAGACAGAAAAATAGATGATAGAATAGCTTGACTGATAGATTGATTGATAGATAGACATTAGAAGAGAGGATAGACCAAACTAAAATATAGAATCAAGGGCAAACGTAGTTGACCATGTATAATGCTTATAAAGCAACATATAAGAGGCACTTTCTTTTATCCACTTCAACAGTGAATGCATGGAAGGTTCACTGGAATGTACTGAGAAAGCTGTCAAAAGAATTGTACAGAGGACCAATATCATTGTGATGATGGCCGTTGCATTCCTGATATATACGTCTGTGATGGTGTACCTCATTGCCTTGATGCTAAGGATGAATTCCATTGTGAAGGTGAGTTTACGATATAATGCCAAAGCAAATTCTGCCAGATTAAACCCTTTATTTTTTCCATAAGAATTTTTTGTGGCACACATTATGATGGTGATTGGTTTTCCTTTGGTTTTTGGTTGGGTTTTTTTTTTTTTTTTTTTGGGCGGGGGAGGGGGGTAAAAAGAATATAGCAGCTTTGGTGGGGTGTCCTTAATGCCAAGTATATTGGAATAATACAGTCAGCTGAAACGAGATGCTGCTGAAGACTCTTATATATCTCCTATAGACAGTACATAAGAAGCGAGGGGAAGAGTGCTACACCACACCAAGTACTATGTAGATCTGCTGACTATTGTAAAGAGAAGGAGCTAAATGGATAATGACATATTATAAGATTGAATAACCTACAAAGATCTACAGAGGAAAAGAGGAAGACAGAAAAAGAGATAGTGAGATGATATAACGGAGCGACCAGGGCAAAGGCCAAAGACCAAGAAAACTAGAAGCTTCTTGGTACGACAGTCAATTTTGCAGCATCCCTAGACCTGGAAGGTTATATAATGCATTATATGATATTGGAATTCTAGGTTGCTGATGATTTGCATTTATCTTTCGCAGCTTGTATCGTTCCTAGCTTTCTAAGTTTCTGTTTTCATCATTTTCCTTCTCCAATGTGGAAATCCCTTCACATTGGCTACGGTTAAAGTTTCAATTCTGTGTCATGTTTTGACCTTAAATCATTCACACTTTGAAAGACTTAATTAAGGTTTGATCCCGGGATGAATGAAATTGACATATGGAAATATCCTGAGGCTGGAGTTAAATTTATCTTCAATTGACACTGTCTGTTCCAGGAGAGATGTGCAGAGGCTATCCTTGCAAAAATGGTCAATGCGTTGGAAACAACACAGTATGTGATAGTAAACTGGATTGTTTGGATGGGAGTGATGAGGAGAACTGTGGTAAGTATTACTTGCTGTAAGCTTTGAATTGAGGTTTAGCATTATAACTAGCTTAGGAAAAGAACTGTTTAAAGCTTCGAATGTTAAATCTGTTGTTAATTGTACTACATTATATAAAAATTGAACGACAGACGTTTCATGTTAATCCAGTTTCACTGAATGTTTTAATTGACTAGTTAGCGTTTCAAGTATTACATTGAAGTCATGCCCTGCTAGCATTTAAGTTCTCACATATAATATTTTTTTCTGTTATGATTTTGATCATATAACATCAAAGGGGTTAAAATTCACACGACTTTCATTTGTAGTAGACATAATGTTGATAATATCATGTTATCACATTTATCATATATTATCATGATATTTGTTTTAGGTATGATATTGGTTACATTACATTTTAGTGTGTATTAAAACAGTCGTCGTATTGTCTAATACCAATGTTAACTTTTGTCAAATTATCAAATGACATTTCCATTCATGGAGGAACAAAAACTAAGATACTAAAATAGGTCTCTAAAATGAATTGGTTATGATAGCTAGATAGACATAAAGAAGAGATCAGAAAATGGATTTATTTTTTCAATTGTTCTTGACTGTGATGATGGCCTTTTGATGAAACACGTTGTTTCTGTTGTCTTTTGCGAACTTCAGATATTGAATGTCGACCAGATGAATACAGATGCCCTGAAGGAAAGTTTTGCATCCCAGAAGCATATGTATGTGATGGTGTTATAGACTGTTGGTATGGAGGAGATGAAGAGGGGTGTAAACGTGAGTTTCTTCATTTTATATAATTTGATCTTAACTTTTCTTTGGTCGGAGTTTGAGGGTTTTTAAACATTACAATTCATTACAATCATTCCATGACTAAGGCTTCATTATTGTTTAGAAGGCACAAAAATGATGACTTGAAATCTGTAGTTTTCTGTAGTTCATCAGCACAGCACTAAATTTTCAATGTGTTATTTTCTTTCTTTAAATCATCAGTAGGTGCAACATGATTTTAAGGGAGGATATATGGGTTTAAAGATAATTAAGATGCAACATTATTGATATCGATTTTACGCCTGACATTTAATTTTCAGTCACATTTGTCTTTTAATTGAGATAAATTTTTGTTGACTAAATTTCACAACTTTTTTTTATCCCCTCTATGGTATGAAGTATGTCCTAAAAATGAGACACATTGCAACCAGACCTACTGCATTCCCAAAGACTATATCTGTGATGGACACGATGACTGTGGAGACGGTTCAGACGAAGTTGGCTGCAGTAAGTTTGAAATGCAATTTACTATTTAGAATTTAATCCAATCCTAGTACAACGGGCTCAGAGAAGTAGCAGTAAGATACTTTGATTAGCTTCTCAAAGATGACTGGGAAATCCTTTCATAAAAATGGACTAAGAGTAAACAGAACTAAGCTTCATTATAGTTGGGAGTATGAACTGGAACAGCAAATACATAGTCGCCTTAGATAAACTTGGTTTATTGTATGTGTCTTGTAACGACCATGCCTGCTGTTAAATGTTTTTTTTTAAATTTGTGCTGCACCTGGCATTTCAATTTCTTTAGAGAAAAGAATATAGACTCACCTGGCATTTCAATTTCTTTAGAGAAAAGAATATAGACTCACCTGGCATTTCAATTTCTTTAGAGAAAGAACATAGACTCACCTAGCATTTCAATTTCTTTAGAGAAAAGAATATAGACTCATCTGGCTTACGCTAGATGCAACAGGAGTGGAGTCACCCATATTGCCCAAGTGAGCAAATAGGGTAAATTTTCTTGCCCAAAAAAAAAAACGAAATGCCTGAAGTGGGGCTCAAACCAAGTACTTCTAGATCACAGTGCAATGCCTTTAGCCACTCGGCCATCTCGTTCCCTGCTGTTAAGTTATATTACACGACTATTTTTTGTTTTAAGCTTGTTACTGTAAAATGGAGTTTTTGTTTTATTAGACTAGTATTGTATGTGTATAGAGATTCATTAATTGCTTTAATGTGACTCTAACTACATGTATTTAATATGTACTCAGTAAAGTAAATTAAAAAAAAATTGTAATCATAAATGAAAATTGCTTTAAAAAATGTTCATTCCAATTGAGATTATTTTTCACATAGTTAAATTTGAATCTTTGATTTAGAAGACATAGTGTAGCTAAGAGATAAAACGAAGAAATGTAGAAATTTTCTGAAGATCTTGCAACAATGTTATATTTTTTTGGTACAGTTGCCTAATACACTTTATACGTTTGTATCCACAGCTACTCCACCAACAACAACTCCACTAAGTAAGAATATACAGAAATCATCTCCTTGATTTACACATGTGATCCATGGTTATGGAAAAAATTTAGAAAAATGCATGTGTACAGATAGATAGAAAGACAGATAGATAGAGAGGTTGAGAGATATAGATAGATGAACAGATAGATATATAGATAGATAGAAAGAGACGCTGCTTTTTGTACGAAAGCAAGTCTTCATTGTAGCAATGTTAATATATATAATATATAACAATATTTATGAATTGTTTTTTTTAACTCCCAGAGGAGGTGTCTTTTAGAATAATTCTATGGGTAATCATGATATTAATAACTTTTTTTAACTCTCTTTCTCTCTTTTTTCTCTCTCTCTCTCTCTCTCTCTCTCTCTCTCTCTCTCTCTCTCTCTCTCTCTCTCTCTCTCTCTCTCTCTCTCTCTCTCTCTCTCTCTCTCTCTCTCTCTCTCTCTCTCTCTCTCTCTCTCTCTCTCTCTCTCTCTCTCTCTCTCTCTCTCTCTCTCTCTCTCTCTCTCTCTCTCTCTCTCTCTCTCTCTCTCTCTCTCTCTCTCTCTCTCACTCTCTCTCGCTCTCTCTCTCTCTCTCTCTCTCTCTCTCTCTCTCTCTCTCTCTCTCTCTCTCTCTCTCTCTCTCTCTCTCTCTCTCTCACTCTCCTCTCTCTCTCTCTCTCTCTCTCTCTCTCTCTCTCTCTCTCTCTCTCTCTCTCTCTCTCTCTCTCTCTCTCTCTCTCTCTCTCTCCTCTCTCTCTCTCTCTCTCTCTCTCTCTCTCTCTCTCTCTCTCTCTCTCTCTCTCTCTCTCTCTCTCTCTCTCTCTCTCTCTCTCTCTCACTCTCTCTCTCTCTCTCTCTCTCTCTCTCTCTCTCTCTCTCTCTCTCTCTCTCTCACACACTTTCTCGATATCCAACTTAAAGAGAGAATGATAGAATTTGTAGTAACCTGTTAGTGGGCCTGGGCAAGACTCGCTTTTCTATTACTTTTTTTTCCAACTACTTTTTTATTCCAACTACCGTCTTCTCTGGTCTCACGTTATTCAAGTACTGGCTTTGATGAGTACCACGAGACCGCCTTGTGAACAGCAAATATGAAAACTGAAGCCTGTACGCCTGGGTGATGGAAACCCTCACACATTCATAGCAGTGAATACTGAAGGTCTCGAGACTGATCAGATTTGAATATTACATCTCAAAGCCTTGCATTCGTTGGTATTGAGTAATGGTTCAAGTAGCGCCCAGGCCTGCTTACTTTGGTTTCTATGTTAAATTCCCGTTTTTGATACAATATTTTCTTAAATAAAAAGGCTTAAACTGTGTTCTTTTTATGTGATTTCAGTTGTCTGTGACCATACTGAGTTGGTGTTCAATGCTCCTAGCCGCTTTTTGAACCTTGAGGGAAAGGGTGATGTGGATAGCATTTTCACGGCTGATGGATGGATTCCGTCTTTTTTACCTGGAACTGTTACAGGATCACTGGAAGGGTCTGGGGAGAAAATACTCCAAGAGATATCTTTTTTGGTGCTTAGTGGAGAAAATACCAAAGTCGACATTTCAGTGGAAAGCCCTGAAGGTCAAAGAGATATTCAGGTAAGAACTTATGTAAATAAGGTAGACCTTAGATGTACTGACAAATTGTATGAAAGCATGTCATTCAACCTTTAATCGCAAATCCAAACAAGCGTTGTCCTGTGTCTTTTTTTTGCATTCTTTTAACGTCCAAGGAACCAAGAACATTCACTATACCTTTAAAAAAAAAAAATAATAACAATATTAATAATAATCAAACAATAATGATAATAATAACTATTGTAATAATGATTCTAATAATTGTTTGATAATAATGATAACAAATTGAATAAATTAATAATAATAATAATAGTAATAATAATAATAATAATAATAGTAATAATTATAGCAATGATAAGGATGATGATAATAATAATGATAACTTTAAAACAACAGTAATAATAAGATATTCATTATTATAATAATGATACTGCTAAATAATATACTAATAATACTTTTACTTCTAATACCTCTACTACTAATAATAACCATAACAACAACATAGTAATGACAGTTATATATCGACGATGAAATTCACAAACCATGTAAGTCTTAAATTAGTAACACCTTGTTTTGTCTTTTTTAACATTAGGGAGCCCCTATGCCTCCTCTAGTAAAGGGTTCGGAGCACAAGAACCAATAGAAACCCATATAATAACCATATAAGCAATCTGTGTATCCCTATTGGCTCTAGTCTATGACATTTGCACACTGTGTATGTTTGTGAAAATAGATTAAAAAGCGCAGCATCATGTTCTTTGATTTTCTCAAAACATAAAAATTTGGACTTGCACAGTTTGCGACTTTCACCATTGATATAGTATTTATAGATCACATTTCCAATATTGATTTATGATCTATTCACTAAGAATAATACAACAAATTCATAACGTATTAGCCATTATTGAGTGGATATGCTACATTGATTAGCACGTCCATCTTGCCTCTGTATCTTTTACATCTCTCCTTTTATCGCCTGTTCTTGTCTCTAAACAAGCAAAATTGTATCAAGCTGCAGTCTCTCAATGCTGGCTTGTGATCAAAATCTCAAATATTTTGTCTTCAAATGTTGTTGTCTAGAAAAGTATTTTGATGTAAGCTGGAAAAAAAAAAGATAAGCTATCTTAAGTGTTCTGTAGAGAGGGAGGTGAAACAGATATACATTTTCTTCATAGCATGGTGATGATTCAAATTTTAATCGTTTTGAGTTATTAACAGGGTGTCTAGCAGGGTCGGAAAGGTCGGAACAATATTGGATTTTTTTAATCCTTACGGTGTACATATTGGAAATGGTTGGACATTGATGTGAAGTGTAGGAAAAAGTGTAGAACGTAAAACAGTGTTGAAATTTTAATAATCAAAAGCAAAACCTGTTTGTCAACATTGCATTTCAATGGGGAAATCCATTCAAGTACAATCTGAACCAGCACTTCTAGTATTGAGCATATCCATATCAGGCTCATTTTTGCATTGAACTATATGCTATTGATATTTTTGGCATCAGGAGGTTGCTTCATTGCCTTGGTAGCATTATTTGCCTTGAGGTAGGAAATTTGAAGTTGATGTTTGGATTATTGATTAATTCCCCTCCCCCACACACACACACGCACACACACATTTGCAATATGAATGACATTGTACTTATTTTCCAAATTTCATAGGAGCACATGGTCACCTCAGACATGTGGCCGTTTTCTGGTACCTTCAATGCACCATTTGAAAAATTTACTATCACCACAAGTGCAATTATATCAAAACTGGTCGTCAGGACTTGCTATGAACTTCCAGGTAGACCATTTGTTATTTGAGGTTTTATAATTAAGCCACTTTTCATTAGTTGTATGCTTTGTTTTTTAGGCAGTGGCAACAGACGTCAACTAATTTTTTAATGTTTTAATAAACGTATTTGACATAGTTAAAAATTTGCAGCATGTTAGCTTTCTCATATGCCTGTTCATGCAAATTATCACATTTCAAAGAAATGTACAGGACACTGTTTGTATTTTATCATTTTTAAAAATTTTGTTTGTTATTGGTATTGTTGTTTTTCACTGTTGTTTTTTTTTGGGGGGGGTTGTTATATTCCGTTGTATTTGTGTCACTTAGAAGAACTTCTTTGTATGCGTCTTCAAATTACTTATTTCAGAAACGACAACACCTCTGCCAACCACAACACCTGAAGAAGGTAAATTCTGACATAAGATTGTGTTGGCTTGATAGTTTTTAGTTTAGTTAAGATTTTTCTTTACTTAATGATTTTATTTTCCCCTCGCTATTTAGAATATTTCTTTTAATTCCATTATTTTGCACAAATGGGAAATTTACGCCTGAGTAGCGTGCACCGACATGAATTGGTCCAAATTTGTAGATTGTTTTCTAAGCGATCATGTTAAGTGAACATTTCCTCACCGCACGGCTATGCAGGTTAGTGCTGTGTGCGTTCCTTTAGTTCGCCAGCAGCACAATTAATCACTTGTGAGTGACCGCCCAGGGGAATTCCTCCGGCGCGCATCAGGTTTCCCGGTTATTGCGCTGATATCGGCGTGATATCATTTGTTTTGCCCTGTTATTGCACGGATGCCACTGAAGCAAACATCATTTTATCACTATATCTGAATAATTACGTTTCTGTGCTTTCAGACTGTGCTATTTCCATTGCTAGGGTATTCTTCCTTGTGTTACAATGATTATTTTAAAGTACAGTCTTTTTATCCACTAAGCGATTAATTATCATTAGCTAATATCTAAATATCTTCACTTGGTTAAGTCAAAATTAATTGTCTTTGTTTCAATCAAATATGCTTTTATTGTTGTTCAATCTGTGAAAATCGTGCACATAACCCACCCATATAACGTGAGTTGTGAATATTTTTCTTATCTATAGCAGGATTTCCTTATGATGGCTCATTCCATTGTTTCACATAACAGTCTTGTTAATGACTTGTGCCGTGCCTGTGGTGAACATGTTTTAAAATGTCAGCAGACGACAGTATTATTCTAAACCTTCATGCGTTTGTTTTAAAGACGACCTTTTATTATATTTTGATATAAACATTGACACTGACATGGAAGGTTGTCACTCTTCATTTGTGTGCTTAAATTGCAAGAAGAGAATAAACAATTTGAAAAAGAGGACAAATAGTAGCAGTGCTCTGACAACAGCCATAAATTTAATGCAAACGTCCCAACACAATTGGGTGAGTTTTAATGCAGACCTTACCAAGCAAGAATTTTCTGTTTGCCGTCACCACACACAGCTTTGTCTAGGCCTGATAGTGATATATAATAAACAAAAGCAACAGACATCATCAGATACTCCAGCAACACCAAGTCGACAGCCAACATACCCTACAGTCACTACAAACATGACAGATGAGCCAACGTCAAGCATCACAACACGATCAGCAGAGGCCTTGTTTACATCAGAGATGACAGATACACTAACTCAAAGCAATACAACAGAATCAACAAATCAGATCAGTAATTCACATACAGGCACTGAAGATACTTTCATCAACAATTCTGTCATTTCCCCACAAGCATTTCATCCATTCTACACCAATCAAACAAAATCCACAGATGACAGACTGTGCAACATCTCCTATTACTAATATCTGTGCACTCAAGCTTCCACACACACAACAGGCACTACTCACATATAAGGAAGAAGTTCTACTCACAAACTTAGTAAAAAGAAAATTAGCACAATCACAAAGCAACAATATTCAGTGTAAAACAAAAGGCCAATCCATCTACCCGACTAAAGTGACAAAACAGGAAATCGTCAGTAATTGTAGCATCACACAGAAAACAATCATTGGCATTAAAAAGGTTAGACAACATATAGCAGGTCCATCACACGAAGCAATTCGAAACCAACACACACATGAAATAAAGAGAAATAGCCCGTCTTCAAAACAAAACATATGTAAACAGGCAGGTGTTTCATGCAGGTTGCGTTTATCTTCTAGATTCACTTTGGCCATGAAAGAAACTGTGGGGTTAACATGGTCTCAGGAAAGAGTGCTCCGACAATTCTTGAAAGAAGGCGGTGTTCACCTTGCCAATGAAAAGTCACAGCTGCAGTTCGCAAAGAGCTTGTTGCAGATGATGTAATCATCAAGTCCAGGCCTTTTACGGACTCAAATGGTGCACTCACAGAAGCTCCCCTTGCTGCTATCAAGAATCTTCCAAAATTTATCTCTAAGATTCTTGATGAGTAGCAAGAAAAACTCACTTGGCATGATGGGAATGTTCCACCAGATGAGATATGGATCAAGGCAGGAGCAGACCATGGAAAAGGAAGCTTAAAACTCTCCTTAGCCGTGGCCAATACCACACATCCAAATTCCAAATTCAATAGCATTTTGGTAGCAATGGCTTGAACAAAAGATAACAGAAAAAATCTGGATATGTTTTTTGAAGAACTCAAGACACCACTGAAAGTCTAGACGGTATGATGCGGAAAGGAGAAAGATTAGATTATTTATTTTTGGCGATTGTGATTTTTTGACAAAGGCTTGTGGCCTTTCTGGTGCCTGTGGTACATACGCCTGTAGATCTTTAACAGACCTCCATAGCGACTACCAGAGATACATCCTGCATGGTCAAGGCCTAAAGAAGCATGCATCTGCATTCAACAACTGCATTCACCCACCAATACTCAACATTCCTTTACATAGAGTAGTACCACAATACCTACATTGCCTCCTGGGAATTACTCTTTAACGCCACAGGCTTTTAGAGAATGCTGCAGATGAAATAGACAGGCTCATATATGGAGATAGTGCTTGCAAAAATGAAGATTTCAAAAACTTTAAAACGTATGGGGGTAATTGGTTAAAACACAACAAATTAGTTGCTAGATCTAACTTTTATCAGTGTAACGTTATAGTGGCATCTCAGTCTCAGGAAGAAGAAAAAATGGGATGGAAGATGAAATTTGAATTGGTTGCAAATGAATTAGAAAAGCTAGAGAAAGCTGAGCTTAGTACACAATGTGGACCTGTCTGCAGCACTCTCGACAACATCTTACAGAAAAATAAAATCACGCCCCAGTCATACCATAGTAGAAGTTTCATAGGCAATCACTGCAATCGGTATTGTACAAACAATGTGTATACACAGATCACAAAACAAATCGTATCAAGAACATTGAAATGTACAGACAACGTGAACGTACTGGACAAATCATTTCATATCAGAAGTCAATTTAATAGCATAAATGAAGCATTTAGTCAAGTTCATTCACTCATTTCATACACACGGCCAATAGATGAAAACACTATAGCTCTCATTCACACCAAAAAAGACAAGTACATGAAACTGTACCGTAAATTGTTCCCTACAAGCATCCTTCCTAAACATCATATCTTAAAAAGACACTGCATTCCTTTTATTGAACAACACAGACTAGGGTTAGGTTTATTAGGTGAACAGAGTGGGAGCTTATTCATTCAACAGTTGCAAAATTAGAGAAGAGGGCAAATACAATAAGAAATGAATTATCACAATTACACACAGTCATGAATACCAGTCTTTTACAAACATCACAACGACCACTAGTGCCACCGAAAAAGAAAAGAAAATCATAAAACTAAAACATTTTCAACACATACACCGTAGCATCTCTCACTACGGCTTTATTGTGTGGCAACTGTACATTTTATGTGGTGAACTGTGACTAAGTATCTCGCTTATTTAACGAAACACAATGATGGGTATGTCCTTACAAACTGTTTGACAATAGTCATCTATATCGCATAGCAATATGTTGCATAACGTTATTGTTTTTCAAGGAAGCAGAAATAACATTATATTTTCCAAGGAATGTTCATGTACTGGATAATACAACTATGCCTATAAAGACAATTGAGTTAGTAAAACGCACACAAGGTCAATGAGGAGCTGAGTGTTCTCAATCGACAGCGCCATGGTGTGTGCATTAGAGGTGACCGTATGGAAATGCCAATTATAAGAAAACCAGACGTGGGCGGGAATTACAGTAATTGCAGTTAAAATGGTAAATTCTTCTTTTTTATTGTATACTTTAAAAAAAAGAAACATTTGCCAAAATGTACATAAATCGACATGAAAGAAGTAAGATGATGCCATTAAATATGTCAAACTTTGCCCGGTTTGTACCTATTAATATAGTTATCATGTGATAAAGTGTCTGATTAAGAGTGTGTCAGGACAAGAAATAAACTTTGATCTTTATGTTTTTAGTCAAATGAAAGTGTATTCTTCCGTATTGTGATGTTTGTAGTTGTTTTCAATAGGCCATGTTATGCAACCTACGCCGAGAATAACAGCACCCTTAAGCGTGCGCCCGCTCCGAACTCTCGCTGCCCTCTCACCGAGGTCAACCTCGGCAGTCGGCGAGAAACTAAACGACCGCTCCTGCACAGCCGTGTCTGGTGTAACAACAGTTGCTTTCAATTTTCAAGAGTTCATAAATTTTGACTCGCCGCTAGTTTGAGCAGTTACATAGTAATAGTAATAATTCATTTATAAAGCGCACAAATCTATCTAAATAGTCTAAGGCGCTGAGAATAAAACTTATGTACAAAAACAAAAAACGTATAACATTATTGGAAAAAGGAAAAAGTAGTGTAATTACAACTTCAGATGTTTGTTTATAAGGGAAATTGTTTGCATCGAAGGGAAAATACTTATTCATATGTAAATATATAACATAACATATCTTTGTTATCTCTTATTTTGGCTCTAGAAATCTGTGAAGATGGCTATGGACCAATGACTGGTAATGGCTTTGGACCACTCAACTCTGAAAATGCCATCTTTGATCTCGAAAATGCTATCTACGTTCCAACCCAAGGTGCTTCTTATATCGACCTTCAAATTGGAATTAAGCCAAGAGTGGTGGGCGTAGATGTGACAACAATCATCTTTGGCCTGACCCACATCTCAACAGCTGATGTGACAGAATATGGCGCCAACGACACGTTGTATGAGGTAATGTAATTTACCTTAAATTATCAGTGTTTTCTGGAATATTAAGATCTGTCATGCAAGTTAACATTAGTTCTAGCAGTCAGTCTTGTTTTTTTATTTGAAAAAGTTGGCAGTTATGTAGTTCAAAGACTGACTTAGTATTTCAATGTCTTCAAAAGATATGTACAGATTGGATTTGGTTTCGATTTTGTCCACACCCCAACTAAGGTGATCTCAGGGGTCTTGGTATGATTTTTTATTTTGCCTGGACTGCCCTATAAACAGCCAAGAGATTTTTAACGTGCACAGTGTTGTGATCCACACGCGGGACCTCTTTTTATCATCCATCTCCGATAGGACTAGGCGTTGATCCACCTATCTAGACCAGGGGGTAGGTTTTACTCGAAGAAACTAGAGGAAACTGTTCAACCTGCAGAGGCTCAAACCCATGACGTTTTGGTTGAGAGACTTAAGATTGCTTTATTGAAATTTACCCTGTCCACCTTAGGGTGATGTTTGAGAGGCCGCCACCTTGCCTCTTAACTACCGAGTCCCGAGATACATTTTATGTTCATGATATGACCCTTCACTATAAATTTACAATAAGGCTGTATCTATTCTGTATTGAATATCAGTTAAGACTAAATCCATTTCATATTGAATATCAATCATGACGAAATTCACTTCATATTGAATATTAATTATTTTTCTCCTGTATTTTCTTATGCTTTGATAGACAACTGTCATCTTACAAGGAAAAAGCAATTGGGTCTACAAGCCAACTTACTCAGAATCCGTTAAAAGTATCATCTTTAAATTTTATGTCATTCCCTCTTCTGCTATTGATTACCTCGGTGCTACAGGCTGTATTCAAGGTAACATTTGGTGACCATACTACTATGAAATCTTATTAAGCATAAATCTTTATTGAAAATAAGAAAAGATTTGTTATTTATATCTACAAATAAAAATTCACTTTTATGCTAACTGTTTACATTTATTTAATTGTCATCATTTTCAATGACAAAAAGACTGATTTTATGCTAATAATTTGATAAGATAGTAGTAACACGCCACCTACCAGCATATTGTTCTCAAGAAATAAAATTTGTTCTATATAAATTGAACCCTTTACAACACACTTGTATAGGCCAAGAACGTGATTTTTAGCAGACATCTAACTTGTCAAAGATGTCTTTTTTCATAGACTTCAAATCTGAAGGCATTTGAATTAACCCTCTCTACAGCAGATTGCCCAAAGTTGGCAGAGACATCTGAATAATCGCCTAATGCTCTTGACCTGGTCACCCAAGTTGAAATGACTGCTATTTCAGTACAATGGCAGAGATGACTTTGTGAAATTCTTTTATTAAACAATTTAGGTTAATAATTGTCAATCAAATCAACGATGTGTGACAAACCAATGTAGTGTTGGTTTTTTTAGAAACTTTCACTGATTC
>JAXRKP010000025.1:564451-614451 GCA_037039925.1 Doris montereyensis | reverse complement strand
TATTTCTTCTTCATCTTCTTCTTCTTCTTCTTCTTCTTCTTCTTCTTCTTCTTCTTCTTCTTCTTCTGCTTTTTCTTCTTCTTCTTCTCGTCTTCTTCTTTTTCTTAATGGGTCTGGGTTGTTTTGAAGTTTGTGAGAGCCCATTAAATATTGTGACCAACATGCTTTGCTAAGCCTCAGGTGGCTGAATGTTGGCTATGGAAATCTGCAGTTTGATTCTCTGATGATTGGGAGACCCAATAGATACAATGGATATACAGAAGATCCTCAATGGATGCCAAGTCTCAATTGGCCTTCAAAGCACAGAGATCATGCCCTACAGGCGCGATTTGCTACTAGGTTGCGTAATTTAAGCCCCTAGCCATTTTTGGGCTGACATCCATGCAAATCTACAACCGAGGACACGAATCAATTTTGTAAGCATTAATAATGTTAATGCAGGTTTTCCAATCATCTTCTTTTCTGAATCGCAGAATTATTAATTAAATTACTATTAAATATGACTTCACCCATTATGCCACTTCGTTATTGTCCTGTATTTCGATGTTTGTAGCCTCTTTTTAAATTGCTTTCTCCTCTCTTCTTTTCTTTTCAGTCATTTACCAGTGATGGCGGGAAGAAAGGATTTGTCCTTGACATTGGTATGAATTTGTTTTAGTTTGATAATCATTAGTTCTTAAACTTTTAATGCACTCACTAACATGCATATTTAGTAAACTATATAACAGAGCAGTGAATGATCCAACATTGTTTTTAATTTTTAGTAGCTCTCTTATATTCTTATTGATGACTCTTCAGCTAAGTTTGAATTTTATGCATGTTTATTTTTTTATATGCTGTGATGTCCTAATATGATTATTTTAACTCTATGGTTGCTTCAAGCCTTTTAATGTAAACAAAGTACAAAAAGAGACAAAAAGAAGAAAGGAAGAAAAAAAGTATTTTTGCTTTGAAAATTACAATTATTCACAATATGTTAATTCAAGGCAGTCTCAATTTTTAAGTAAAGAGCATCTTGGATCTTCAACATCCTATATTTCTTTGCTAACTTCGCCTGTAGTTCAAATATTGGATCAGAAGCTGTAGAAATTGTGCTTTTAAATGAGGACTGGTGTTGTTTCATTTCAAAGCAGAATTAACAATAGTAAATCTCAAAATGAAATAGTGGAGAATGGTCTGAAATAGCTTATTCCATTTAATATTTTTTTCTTGCCTTCCCATTCAAGACAGCAAATTTTCCCTGTGCCTCTTTAATGTAACGCTTCCCCGAACCATTGCTAATTTGGATCCCCTCCCCTTCCCCCTAAAAGAAATCCACAAGCAAGAAGGCACAGGGTTCTAATTCATCTCAACACATGGTAGAGTTCATAAAAATGGTTGAACTCCTCTTACATACAGTCTAAGTTGATAACCACTGTGTGCGACATTTTTTTTTAGCATTTATGATAAACTAAATGCCCCTCATGTTCATCAATGTCATTGCAATAATTTCTCACTTTCATTCTTTTTGTTTGTTTTCACACTGTCCACAGGATTGGGAGATCTACGAAATGGCAACCCGACGACTGTCATCGGTACGTTTGTGATCATTAGTCATATTTTCTCTTGTCTTATCCGTTTGTTTACTTTGGCAAGTTGACAAAGAGTCACAGATCAGTCATCTTAAATTAGTCTGAAACAGTCTGTAATAAAGATAGATTCATGATGGATTGATTATCCTTCGAATGTGGAATGACACACACTGTTGGTCAGTCACTGATTTTGCAAGACCAGTGATTCTTACATATACTCGTTTCTATTTTTGATCTATTTCTTTTATGATGGAATAACTTTTGTAGAGAATTTTGTTCCTGTGACTGTCACAGAATCATATGTAGGGAAGAACGCGCAATCAAATAGTAGGTGCAGGAAAAAACTGAATTTGTTTCCCATATTTAGAAATTTTGAATTTTAAAATTTCAATCCACTCTTTCATTTAATTGTTCAATAATTACGCTATCAGGAAGCCTGTTACAAAACATTGTTCATTTTGTTGCCAATAATGTACTGTCAAGTGTCGTAATTATTCTTTGTCATAAAGCATAAAGTGCCCAGAATTTATTTTTTTAACATCAAGAAGCATGTTAACAGCATTATTTACCATTCCTGAAACAACACTTTCTTATTTGATTGATTATCATTATGACAAATTTCTCATTTATCAAGTAAATTTCATATTTTGTCTATGTTTATCATAAGAAATTTTGCAATTTCAAGTGTTGGCTCGTAAGAGTAACTCAAAGAATCTAATTTGATATCTAAGAGGCAAAGAAAAATATGTGCTCTTAAGTTGATCTGTCAATAAGCATAGAAAATGATAGCATGTATGTTGAAGCTGATGCATTTGTCGAATGTTTAAGTCTTATCCTTATGTTTTAGATGGATTCAAAGAAACTAACTTGTATCTTTGCCTTTGCAGAAACCCTGAATTATGTGCTTCTGTATAAATTACCTGCAGCCACAAACATCCCAGAAAGGCTCCTTATCATTGCTGACACAATCGCTGGTGTTACATACACATCAGATAATGATAATGCTTTCACAGTTTATGATGTTAAGGTAGCCTATTTGTGCTTATAACTTAAAACCATGATTACATTTGTTTATGTTATGGTAGCCTATATGTGGTGATAACTTAAAACCATGATTACATTTGTTTATGTTATGGTAGCCTATATGTGGTGATAACTTAAAACCATGATCACATTTGTTTATGTTATGGTAGCCTATATGTGATAATAACTTAAAACCCTGATCACATTTTTTTATGTTAAGGTAGCCTATATGTGATGATAAGTTAAAACCCCGATCACATTTTTTTATGTCAAAGTAGCCTATAATATGTGATGATAAGTTAATACTCTGATCACATTTTTTTTATGTCAAGGTGGCCTATATGTGACGATAACCTAAAACCCTGATCACATTTTTTTAATGTTAAGGTAGCCAATATGTGATGATAAGTTAAAACCCTGATCACATTTTTTTTATGTTAAGGTAGCCGATATGTGATGATAAGTTAAAACCCTGATCACATTTTTTTTTTATGTCAAGGTGGCCTATATGTGACGATAACCTAAAACCCTGATCACATTTTTTTTATGTCAAGGTAGCCTATATGTGTTAATAAATTAAAACCCTGATTACATTTGTTCATGTCAAGGTAGCCAATATGTGTTAAGTTAAAACCCTGATCACATTTGTTTATGTCAAGGTAGCCGATATGTGATGATAAGTTAAAACCCTGATCATATTTTTTATGTTATGGTAGCCTATAGAATGTGATGATAAGTTAAAACCCTGATCAAATTTGTTTATGCTACGGTTGCCAATATGTGAAAAGTTAAAAGCTCAATCACATTTTTTTTATGTCAAGGTAGCCTATATGTGATGATAAGCTAAAACCCTGATCACATTTTTTTAATGTTCAGGTAGCTTATATGTGATGATAAATTGATCACATTTGTTCATGTTAAAGCTCATAGAAATCTTAGACTTTCAGTTTTGAGAAATGGAAAGATCTGGAAAGAGATTCTTGGGGAAACTAAAGCTCAAAATATTGAAAACTCAGCACTTATCTTGTCTCATAGCTGTTTTTCCAGTTTCAAGAAATAAGTTCTCGAATGGATGTCTTCTTTGCAAAATGTATCGACATGGAAGAAAATGCATGCCAAATACTGCTAAATCATGGAGTACTGTAGACATGCAGATAATTGTGTCATTAAAATAGAAATTAAAACCCGTCTCACACAAGGTTTCCGCATGCTCAACTCTATGGGCACTTTACTTATTTTGACACAAGGTAACAATATAATATTATATATATATATATATATATATATATATATATATATATATATATATATATATATATATATATATATATATATATATATATATATATATATATATATATATATATATATATATATATATATATATATATATATATATATATATATGTATGTATGTATATATATATAAGAACAAGATAAAACAGGGGTTGTGGTATGGTCATCCTTTGTAGAATTTTGTTGCTTCCCATCTATAATGTTATATTACTTTGCTCTTAGGATTCCATTGGGGAAACATTTGTACCAGGCAGTGATGAACCGGTTGGTTTTATTGCTCCTGATGAGACAGTCTTTATGAAACGAGTGTGTGGTAAGTTGATCTTGTTATAAATCTGGTAATATGGGAATAGGTAGATGGAAATCAGATAAAAGTGAAATATGGATGTGATATATATTATGCGCACCTGTGTGTGTTTTTCATCACTCAGGTTTTTAACCATTACTACATTTACAGTCAAAATCTTCTGTGCAGATATATATATATATATATATATATATATATATATATATATATATATATATATATATATATATATATATGTGTAAAAGTAAGTCCAGTTGAAAAGGTGTAAGCCTAAATACAATCTGCAAGGTCATGCAAAATTAGTGATATATGAAAAATGTATATGAAAATTATAGAGAATTCATAATGCAATAAACTGCATTTATTGTTTCAAATCACCAATGTCAAATATTCATGTTCTTTTTATTATATAGCTATTTATTAGCATTAAAAAAATTCCATTTCAAATTCATGTGACTTTAAAACACACAGCTGTGAGACCAGAGACAACTGTTACACCCCTGTAATAACAACCACTGCTTTCACGACTGTTCCTTCATTTCCTTCAACAGCTCAAACTACTGCTGGTAAAGACTTTTTTTTTTCTTTCTTTCTTTTTAATGTTTGAAATGATATTTTTCTATTTTGACAGTTCAAAGTTCATTTGAAAAGCGTTTTATGCAATATCAATGAACTATTTTACTTTTTACTGTCAATGATAACTGTTTAGTTTAGTAGTAAATTAGTGTTGTTCAACATTTTGTTTATCTCTTTATCTTTTTATCCAGTCATCTGTCTTGTTTATGGTGTTAAAAGTTCAAGTCAGGTGCAGCTTAGATTTACTTTGCCTTTCTATTAATTGTAATTATCGCTTTTTCTTCAATAAAGGTCACTGTTGTAGAGTTCATTTTCTTCTAAATTCTCAAAATTCATGTTCTACTTATTAATTCTGTTTATTATAATTATATGCACAAATTATATCATATACTCGTCTTGTCTTTCTAAAATGTTATTTTCTCATCCCACGATTTATAGGATCCACCCCATGTGCATATATCGAGACAGAGAGACCGCTTCGTAATGGTCAAAAATCACTTGTGCCCTCTGGTTCCAATCCTCCTACGTTATTTAATTTCAAAAACAACAATGGCAAAGTTGACAGATTCAGATTTAACAACAGTGATGGTGGAATCATCAGAATTTTGGCAAAGGAAGAGAAAGATATAGTTGTAAGTTATTTCAGCATTGATAATTAGAAAATTCAGTTTGGCAGAGTTTTTGATGAGAATATTTTGTATTACTAAATTGACATGAAGATCATCTTACTGGAAATATTTGCTTTATTTTCTGAATACAGCTACTTTAAGTCAAACATTTAAATTTGTTGAATTGACGTGAAGATCATCTTACTGGAAATCTTTGCTATCTTCTGAATACAGCTATTTTAGTCAAATATTTGTTTCTACCTATTAGTTTCAGAATAGTGATGGTGGCCGAGCAGTTAGGTTGCTGGACGGGGATTATGAGGTCCCAAGTTCGAATCCCAGCAAAACCAAGTCCGACATTGTGTTCCTTGGGAAAGACACTTAAAATGTATTTCCCCACCCTGCCTAGGTGCAAATGAGTACAAGCACTAGTTTCAGAGTAAAAACCTGCATCAGACAAGCGTCCTGACCAGGAGGTGATTATTGTCACCTGTACCGCTTCCCTCTATCAAAACCGGGATAAAATCCGGCTCTATGGGCCTTAAGGGTCTTGAAGGGATTTTGCTTTATAAGTTTCAGTGATTTGATATTTCTGTATCTTATTTCTCTTTCTTTCCATTGTGTTTGCTTTCCCTTCTACAGAAATACAAAAGTGATGGCGGACTAAAGGCCTTTTCTTTGCAAATGAGTAGGTGTTGAATATTTTAATATAATGAATTATAATGGAAACATTATACTGCTTAAGTCAATGGAGTGCTTTTGTAAATGCTTCAACTCCTGTTTCCATTATTATATTTTAAAAAATAATACTAGAATTTCTCCCTTTCTTTCTCTTCAAATTGACATTTAATAGTGAAAATATGAAGATTTGCTAACCTTTGACTCTGGCTTGATTTGGATAACTTGCATTTCCCAGTAGATTTTATTAAAGTATTAACCGTTACCTACAAAAAGATGAGTGACATGCTCGACACACATAAATCCTTTCGAATAGCAAAATAATAAAAGTGAGGTGTCTCAGCTTGATAATGTTAAAAAGTAGCATTGTCACAGGAGAAGAAATTTAGCAGTTACACAGAAGACTTATATTGAAGTTAAAATTTCCAGCCAAACTCAAATGCTTTGGCACTTGAAAAAAGTCAAAATGTACCATTTGCTTTGCTGTGTCATGTAAAATCAGGATTGATGCAGTCTTAACTTTATGTTTAAATGCTGTTCACGTCTAGCTTTTTGGCTGATGTCTCTTTGTTTTTGAATGATATGTATTTATATGGTATACGCTCACATAATTTACAAGCCTCGCGCACTCTACATTCCCACAAATACAGCTGTCCAATGATAGTGAGGAAGGCGGGTGACTTGTACGGTTCGCGTTTTAACAACAATTTTTATTAATAAGATATATTCAAATGTCTCACTGTCTGTATCAAACTGAATAATTTCTTACTGTCGACTTAACGATACCGTACCGTCTCCTGTAAAAATAAAAGGAAATAATAACGGAAACAATAGCATGAAAACAAAGCATTGTGTAAAATCAACAAACATCTGACACTGGGTTGAGATCTAATCACACATGGACAACCAAGAGCATAAACATGACCACGCAATTAAGGTCGAGCATACAATATAGATTACATAGTCTTTCTTATTTTGGTAATGAGGGACATGATAAAAGCACTCCTCTCAAATAGTAAACATAAATAATATCAAAGGCCTAGGTACATAACCAGGGGAAAATGACAAGTACATGTAAACAAAACAAAGGAAGTTAAGGATCAGGCTACTTCCGTCCTCTGAACAGAATTAACTTCAATTATATCTAGGTCTTATCGACTGATTCATTCAACTTAAAAGAATTTAAAAATAAATCTAAAGGGACCAATAACATGTTTGAAAACGCTGAGCTAAGGTAATATAAGACTCAAAAACTTGAAAACAGTTCACGTACACTAACGTGTTAAAGCATTGGAAATGAGTTTCAGACAAATTTACATTACAATATCTTATTGCTAACTACTAATTCTGTGGCAAGCAATAAAACAATGGTAGGAGTAATCCATCTAAAGGCTGAATGGTCAAGTGAATAATATTAATAAGAGAGGGCCAGCATCAGTTAAAATAAATTCGAAAGTAGAATAAAAGGAATATTGCGGGGTTTTTTTCATGAAAGGAAATACGTAGTGGAAAGGACTAATAATATGTAGGTTAGTCCAGAGTATTTAAAGGCAAGTGTACAAGCCATCAAGGTGACTTTAACAATGAGGAAAGGTATATTTGAAAGGGACTATACTATGGTTGTGGCAGGGGAAGGCTGAGTGTCAGTTGCAGTGTATTGACCAGCATGGAAATGAATATAAAATTACCATGTTTTATTGTTGTGATACTCGCAACAATATTGTTGTGAGTAATACAGCTGTAGTGATGAGCGTTTGCCCCTTCTACGAAATGTGCTTGTTTACGATAAACAATTGAATATACACTTATATGCGTTTCTTTAAAGTTGCAAAAACAATTGAGTACTTCAGGCATTCATTTATACATTTATAAATAAATAGGCGGCCACACTAAATAGGGAGGGAAAGGGTCAACAACGCTTCTATGGAAATACGTGTTCCATTGACCGATAGTCTTATTCTGGCTCTCAAAAGTATTGTCTAAGTGCTCTACAACTGCAAAGTGGGGTCAGGGGTTGGGGGGGGGGGGGGGACAATAAGAGAATATTAAACAGGGAGTCAGGGCCATATGCCTGCTGATCATGAAATAGGCAAAATAAACCGATGGCCAAGGTTCAAGCGAAGGAGGTAATGGGAGGTTATAGGAGGTTTAATGAATGAAGTTCACCTAATATAAGTTTGTTTCTTTTTCTTTTAAAGCTACATCTCAATTACCTCTCAATTTTGTTAAAAAGTGTCACTGCTGATACTTTGCAATTGCATGACAACAAAATATTTGCAGGTAACAGAATGTGAATATTGTCAACTTACCCCTCGGCAATTCTCAAACCCATATCTCACAACCAGATGCACACAGCAAGAAGAGAGTGAGCAAGGCAATAACCAGATTATATATAGTAGATCAGAAGGACATGTGGGGGTGTTATAGTCCAAGCAAATTGGCTCAAAAAGACATTTTATTCTTAGCTAGCAAAAAAGTTTCATGGCAACAAAAGTGGGGATAAAGTTCAAACTGATTTGCTTGACGAAAACATAACATTCATTGCTAGCAACGGTTTCACAAGGAGGACTGGCGAGGTGGGTGTGGGGGGGGTCGACAGTGATTGCTCGAAACGATCAAAACATAAACAATAAAAAAGATGAGTGTAAGGGGGGCGCAGACAGTGTAGGTAGATATATACAATCAAACGCACACTCAATATCAAACTGAAAACTTCTCAGATCTGAGACAGTGTCACATATATATATCAGTATTTTTTTTTTTTACTTTCAAGACTGTTGTTGTCTTTCCTTGAACATCGGCAAAAAAGAGATTTGCTGACAAACTAAAAGTGTAAGAAATTGAACTACATTCATTCTCACTAAGTTTTATCTTATTCAAGTACAAGCAAATTTAAATTCCTGATCTTTGTTTTCCTTGTAGATCCAGATGACTTACCCTCTGTGAAATTCCTAGGGACTATTATTGGTGAGTTTATAAAGGTTAAACACTAGGGACTATTATTGGCAAGTTTTTAGAAGTTGAACATTAGAGACTAATATTGGCAGGCTTATAGAGCTTAAACACTGGCGAATATTATTAGTGAGTTCATAGAAAGTAAACGCTTGTTGATCACTTTAAAAATTGAACGTTCATACAACATTTAGTTCATATATGTCATCTGTTTCATGATTCAAGATTCAATAGGCTTATGGTCCAAAATAGGCACATCGTTTTGTAAGTTACATGATGGGCCTAAAACAAGATAATAATAGAAATAATGTTCATGAATAATAAAAGATAATGGTGTAAAGACGTAGTGCTTAGTAAGATATCCATTATTGTTCCTTAAACAGGAAATTACAGTAAAGGCTGACATTAACATGATAATAATAATAATAGTTCTTTATTGTCCATAAATGGCAATTTGTTGTTTGGTTACACAGTTGAGACATAAGTTTCACAGTTGAGACATAAATTACACAGTTGAGATATAAAAAGCTACAAAAACACACGCACGTCTTACACATTCATACAAACAACATTTTCAACATAATCACATACACAGACTTCTAAGTACAAATGTGTAGGTACCTTTACAGACATAATGCGCATTATTCACAGTCCAATGGTTACGAACACAACAACATACCTCTGTCTCTCTGTCTCTCTCTCTCTCTCTCTCTCTCTCTCTCTCTCTCTCTCTCTCTCTCTCTCTCTCTCTCTCTCTCTCTCTCTCTCTCTCTCTCTCTCTCTCTCTCTCTCTCTCTCTCTCTCTCTCTCTCTCTCTCTCTCTCTCTCTCTCTCTCTCTCTCTCTCTCTCTCTCTCTCTCTCTCTCTCTCTCTCTCTCTCTCTCTCTCTCTCTCTCTCTCTCTCTCTCTCTCTCTCTCTCTCTCTCTCTCTCTCTCTCTCTCTCTCTCTCTCTCTCTCTCTCTCTCTCTCTCTCTCTCTCTCTCTCTCTCTCTCTCTCTCTCTCTCTCTCTCTCTCTCTCTCTCTCTCTCTCTCTCTCTCTCTCTCTCTCTCTCTCTCTCTCTCTCTCTCTCTCTCTCTCTCTCTCTCTCTCTCTCTTCTCTCTCTCTCTCTTCCAATGAGTATTTACTAGAAGAATAAGCATAAGTAATGACATATATAAATATAAAAAAGCCATAATCAAAGACTCTCTCTCTCTCTCTCTCTCTCTCTCTCTCTCTCTCTCTCTCTCTCTCTCTCTCTCTCTCTCTCTCTCTCTCTCTCTCTCTCTCTCTCTCTCTCTCTCTCTCTCTCTCTCTCCTCTCTCTCTCTCTCTCTCTCTCTCTCTCTCTCTCTCTCTCTCTCTCTCTCTCTCTCTCTCTCTCTCTCTCTCTCTCTCTCTCTCTCTCTCTCTCTCTCTCTCTCTCTTCCTCTTCCAATGAATATTTACTAGAAGAATAGCAGTGTCATAATATTTGAGAAACTCCACTTTAACTAGACTTTGCTCTTACGGAGCGAGTAGTTCACTGTCTTTATTGCAGTCATAAAAACAGGACGTAATTTTACACCGAAAACTTTTCTACAAGAGCCTAATAGATGTTGCCATAAATAAATTTCTAAAACTTTCTCGTTTGTATCCTAATGGAATGGGGCATTTTGATCTGTTTGAGAACTTAATTGGATGAACTGAGAATGGGACTTTTTTTTTTATGGACAATATTTTCCTTTAACAATTTGTAATAAAAATGCAGTCGAAATCAAGGAAACTTCATTTGCAAATTTTTTCAATATTATTTATTTTTGCCTCACTACTGTTTCTAGTATTCCAACCCCAACAAGCCAGCAAAAAACATGATACTTTGGAGGAAGATTTGTTAAAATAGCACCAGGAGCGTGTTTGCAAATGCAAAATATTTTAATTTATGCAGAAAAAATAAAACCTTATCAAGAGTGATCTGTTGTATTATATAGAGTATTGTTTGAGGGAGGGGGGGGGGCAGCAGATGGATTATTCCAAGCATATCGCATTTAAAGAACAGCTAAATCGTGTGGTCTTTTTTGTTGTTGTGGGAATACCTCCCTCTTTAATCTGCTCATCAACGGTATTCTTTTTACAGAGAAACTAAATCCAGTGGATGCTTTTGTGTTGAAATCAAGTCTGCCTGAGCAGCCAAACAGGTTGCTCCTAGTTGTTGAGACAACGGCTGCAGTTGAATATACATCTGAAATTAACGCACCATTTGATGTTTATGATCTTGAGGTTGGTATAAGATAATAATGAGATACAACTTTATTATTCGAAGTGGCACATTGCCCAAAATGGTAATTTAATTTGAATTATTGGATAGAGCAGTTTGTTCCCTTTACAATGATATGATAGAAAAGTTCAGTATCGATTCTTTGAACTTATAAACACGTTGTTAGAAACCATACACAAAATGGATGATTTTTGGTGGAAAATTGAGAGAAATTGTTTTCCTTTAAAACCTCGTTTATGAAACTTTGATGTGTAAGGAGATTTTTTAGAGTTTCTATGTGCAAACCTATGAACATTTAAAAATTCAAGATACTGCTGTTTCCATGACAACTAAATTTTCAAAAATGATTTTTTATAAATTTTTTCCTTTAATTTTGTCATGCTGAACTTGCTGTTGTTCATGCTGAACATGCTGAACCTTAAAATTGTGTAGTCCGACCTGTCCAATATGTAATCGGAAGGGACAGGCCATGTTTTTCTGTTTTAGACAGGTTTCCGTTTGAGACAGGTTTTATTCTAGGCAGTGGAAACAGTATAATTCTGTACAAATACTAATACGACGGGATTCTGCTTTGGACAGGTTTCTGTTTTAGCAGGTTTGACTGTATCACTTAAAAATTTTAAAAATTACCCTCAGGACCGGTTCCCCCTTAATTAAGTTGACTTCTTCCGGTCTAATCACTGAAAATGCCAACGTCGACCCTTTATATTTGTTTCAATAATTTGTAAACTTTATTTGAGGTCTGATTTAAAAGCCTCTTGTGATTACACAATTGACCTGACTTCCATCATAGTATGATAGATTACATTTATTACATTTTATTTTATGTCACATAATGTATAGCTTATTGAACGTTACAAACCTTTTTTTAAATGCAGGATTACGATGGGAGAGAATACCAAGGAGATGAAGAAATCCTCTTCATTGCTCCTGAAGATTCCACAGTGTTGTTGTCATCTTGTGGTGAGTGCCCAGGACTTGCAGTTTAACCTCTTTGCTCTCATATTGTAATACGTTCAAAGATATCTGATGAAAGGTCACATAATGAAAAGTTACTGAAAGCAGTAGGTATTTCGAACACCTCATTAGTTGACATATAAGCCACATTCTTTTATTTGGGGGGGGGGTCCTGAAAAGGCAGTTTTACCACAAGCGGGACAAAAAGTGTTTTATTGCACTACTGGATGGAGCAGTTGATTCCCGTGACATTCATACTATGACAAAGGCTAAGTATCAATTCTTTCACTTGTATACGATTTTTTTAGAAATGATACCTTGGCCTAACCTTCAACACATTGGTTGTACCATAAAAACCGGAACACAAGGAACACAGCGTCGGACCTGGCTTTGCTAGGATTCGAACTCGGGACCTCATTATTCCCAGTCTGGCAGCCTAACAGCTAAGATCGGCACACCTGTTATAAGAAAAATGCCATGAATATAAGGGATCTGGAGCAGTTGAAATAGGGTTGATATGAAATATTTGATAACCTCTCGCGATTGTATGATGTTTCAAAGTATAATATTATTCTTTTATAGGTTAAGATGCGAAAAAACATTAAAATAACAGAAAACAAAATTTATAATGCGATTTTCTCAAAATATTACTTTTTGACTGATATGCGAACGTCTTTTTTATTTATTGTCCTAATACCCCAAAATTTGGTATATAACATCTATAACGAGAAGAAAAAATTCACCCAGTTGTGATTTTCGATATCTCATCCAATTTTTGCGAAACAAATTTTTTTGCGATTAAATTTGCCCAAAATTGGAACGGTTTGCTATATGCATTTTTTAATAATTCATAAAATGAAAACCGTTTCATTTATCCAAAAAAGCTACTTGGTGTGGCTAGATATTGGATCGAATAACGTGTGTGCAAAGTTATAACCAAATTTGTATATAACTGAAAAAGCCTATTTGAAATGAATTTGTTGTTATTTTTGCAATGAAAATCCAAGATGGTGGCGTTCCCATGGCAACCATATCTTAAAAAAACAATTTTAATGTCTTTTTCAGCTAATTTAGACATACCGAGTACAATGATAGTGGTTAAAATTGTCTATATCAAATAATAATGAAAAACATACTCAGTAAGTATTGCATTGTGTCATCATATGAAACTTTGTCCTCATTTGAATATCTTTCAACGAAAAGAAGCTGACTCATTTGTGGGTAGTCTTATTTGGGATTGCTACACTATTAAAATACAGTAGACTTATAAGTGTGAAAACAAGCCTTTAAAAGAGCCTAGTTACAAGGTTTGCTGTGCGCACTATTTTCATGATAAGGCAATGGATGCCAACACAGAGGTTGCTTGTTCCATTTTGTCTGGTGCTTTTGCCTTGCCTTTGTCCCTAGTGGGTTTCAATAATTATATCATGGCCTATTCATCGCTAAAAGGCAGTAGACAGTACTTCAAGGTATTTAAAATGATGATCCATTAATGGCTAAATGTATAGTGTGTGGCTTGGTCAAATTTTACCAACAGTAATCTGGCTCATAAAAGCATTGCAATCACTTTATCTGTAAAATGTGAATGAGAACAGCTAAAGGTAGAGAAATAGCTTTATCCCCTCCATCTCTACACAAATACACATTTATTAACTTTCCATCGATCTTTTATCCTTCAGTCTTTATCTCTTTCTTTATCAGTTTCCATTCTGCCTTCTGGTGTATGGGTTCAGATGCCCAGAAATGATCTTTCTCCAGGCTGCCCTGTCCTGGCATTTTCTGTTTCCTTCCTTGAAAGTTAAATTTCTTTGCTGTAATGCCTCTTTTACATCTTCTTTCCACTTTCTCCGAGGTCTGCCTTTTAGTCTTTTACTTTGAGTTTTAGCACTATTTACTGATTTAGCTATTCCATTGCCGTTCATTCTGTTTACATGCCCAAACCATCTCAGTAGATTTATTTCTATCTTAGTTTTTATGCCATCTGCTTTGGTTTGATCTCTTAATGTTGTGTTTCTGATTTTGTCTCTTTTAGTTTTCCGTACTACTCTTCTTAGATATTTCATTTCAGCTGCTTATACTATACTGTTTCGTTGTCATAGAGGAGAGTAGGACAATAAACTGTGTTGTATACTGCCATTTTGGTTTTAGTTGACAATTCTTGTTTACCTACAAATGCCTTTCGTTGATGGTTATCCTTCAGTATGGCATCTTATTCAAAATCTTTTTGACTCTTCCAACTCTTTGGGAATGAATAAGCAATGTTTTGACTGGCACATTCTGCTGACATCTAAAATAAAATTCCTCTCTGCCTATGGCAAAGTTTTCATTCAGCCTGAATGACCTTAGGGAAATGAAGGTTTTAAAAAACTCTGATCTTTGCCAAAATTCTAATAAAATGATTAAAAAATATGTCTGATGGTGATATTTAACTTTGGTCCTTCTGACAAAAAGCTCATGACATTCCTTATTCTGCTATGCCACCCTTGTCATTACATAATCAATGGATAACACTTTTCCAGGCTTTAGCCAGTTATATGGCTTATTGGAGACTACAGTTTCAAGCTATCTGAGCAGCTTTTCCGGCTCCTCCAGTTTTCCTACTCATATTCTTCTCCTTATGCTGGTGGTGCTTGGGCAGCACCTACAGCCGACTCAGTGGATCACCATTGATTTCAATCAGATGCCCATTTTGTCCTCTGCCCCCACATCCAATAACTGGATCTTCATTTTTTTCTTCCTCTAGGTTTCTAACAGGCCCTACTCCTATTAATGCTATTTACTTTATATGAAGAAGTATCAGTATCAGGTGAACCTAAAATGAGAGTGTCTATTAATACTACTGACTACCTGTTTTCAAAACCAAAAAAAGCTCACTTGCGCTGAGTTTCAGGCTTTCTTAATATTACATGGTGGCATCCCTGATGATTACTTACTAGCAGTGACTAGCTCTGGGATGGGCAAACTACCGCCTGCAGGCCAACATTCTCTTGTGGCCCGTGGACACAAATTATACATAACCTGTTACATATCGTAAATGCAATATTTGTGAAAGTAGCTGCAAGGTAAAAGCTGTGACAAACAAATGTCATGTCTGGAGAAAAGGGAAAGACCAGCAGGGGATGGTTTTGGGAAATTGAGGTGGAGAGAGGGATGGGAGGAACCTGTATCACCTGTTTCATATGACGCAACAGAAACTGCTGGAATAAGCTGTGCCCCTAGGGCCTCATGGCCTTAGTGGAACCTTGATTTTTTCCCCTTGAAGAAATGCTTATCTTTATCATAAATTTCATTCTTTTCTTCCTTCAATAGAACCATTACTGACAAGTCCTGCAACCTCTTCATTTGCAACATCAACTCCAGGTACGTCTTACTGATTGGACAAATCTTATTTACATTGCTTTCTCCGTCTCTCTCTGGGCATGGTACTCCAAACCCAAATTTACTTTTTCCTTTAAGCATCTTTTTTTATTACACTATTAGAAAATAACTTTTTGTTTTGATTAGTTTAATACCCAAAATCAACTTGATACAGTATTTTTAAAGGTAGACACAGGGATTTGAAATTGTGTGTATATGCAACGTGTAAGTTTAAAGAACGGGAAGATACAATATATTTTTTTTGCAACCTTGGGAAGTAAATTGATGTTTGAAAATGACTTAGGCTTACAGATCTAGAATATATAATAACTTCAATCTACAAAATGAGGTCTATGACACGACTTCAAATCCATTAGAAAAATCTAAATTAACACTGTTGTACTGATGCAACCTTCTGTTGTTCTTTTTAGAAGACGGATATTTTTTTTTTGGGTAATGGCAAACTTATCCAGATATGTCAAAGGGCAAATATTTGTATTATAAAGAAATAGCCATAAAAAAGGCCATTTTAAACATTTCATTTTTAAAGACTAAATGTCTAATTAGCAATACAGTAATTATAAGCTGTACATAAAAATAACCTCAGACACAATGAATCTAAGATATGACGTTAACAAGGATACAATAGTAAATGTTTTTAAAAAATATATACGTGTGATATATGTATGATGAAAAATTTGTAGACAAAAACGCTCATTTTAACAATTGTTATATTTACCCTTAAAAAGAAATGTTTCGTTAAATTAGTTTTAAAAGAGCCCAGGGTTTTTTATGTTTGATATCCCGAGGAAGCGCATTCCAAATTTTTTAACCATATACTTTGAAAGATCTGTAGTAGTAAATTTTGAATTTTATTCTAGGGAGATATCAAATGAAGATCTCAGTGTATGGCAGTTGTGTTTTTTGTGAATAAAATTGTATAAATATAAAGGTGCTAAACCTTTTGGCATTTAAAAAGGACAATAGTTGCTATCTTGTAGTCTATCTTCTTCCTTGCTGACAGCAAATGTAAGGAGTTTAATAAAGGGATAACATGTTCTGATTTTCTTTTCTGTAGCACATAATCCAATAGTAGAATTATAAACTTTATATAGTTCATATGTAATTCATCATTGATACCTTCAACTGTTACAAAATAACCATATTATAGGAGGCATTCCTTTCTGAAAAACTGATGTATGTATAAAGTTTTATTTTTTAAGCTTTACCTTCCTACTCAAAGCCTGTTGCTGTCAAAATTATGTTTTCTTTGTCTTAGAGCTATGCCATAAATGTCAGTTCTAATCAGGTATGAATGTTTCAATGTGCTTACCTTTAATTCTCTGACTGCAAATGTTAAGAAAATTGTTATGATTTAAAGTGTGAAAAGAAGAAAACAATATACTTGACAAATTTGTCATTGTATGTCCTTGCTCATTAAGCTCTTTGTAAAGACAAACAATGATTACATGAGCCATGTTGAAAGTAATAAGTATAGACAAGTTATCAATGTTACAATCCTTTTGAGGATGAAGACGAAATGAATACAAGGGAAGAATCAAAGAAGAAAGCAAGCTGTGTATAAAGAAATTGTAATTTGCTTTCCCTACACGGTGAGACAATGGGTGCTGATCAAAAGTCACATTCAATTTTGTCCAATGTTAGGTATTTTTTCTGTTTACTCTCTTGAAAGTGTCTCATCTTTATTCTAATAAGGTCTTAAGTTGTATCTTGTCTATATTTTTTGTTATTTTGTGCTGCATAAATAAACTGAATTTTACAAATGTCTACTTCTAAATCTCATTAAAATTGTGCTGTTCCTTTTGTAGATTCATAAATTTTAAATATTGTTTTATCTTTATGCAAATGATTTCAGGGACATCCCAGTATGTGCCGTCTACGACATTGGTATCAGAAACCTCACCTTTATTTACCATTCCCTTCATAAGCTCAGGTTTGTTTCATTATGCCTTGAGAGCATAACAATTTTGTTGTTGTTGATAGGTTGATGATAGTATGTAAACGCTTTATTCATTTCTCTTAATAGTAAAGTAATACATCTGTCTTGAATGCAATTTTTCTTGTCCCTTCAATGTATCTAGTGTAATTCGCCTTCTTTTCTCGTTATTCGAAACCCTATCTATTCTTACAGGGTGCCCAGGCAGGTTGAATAAGTTAGATTTTGGTTGGATTGGCAGTGAGGTCAGATAAATGATTTTAGTCGGCTCAGAGGGGAAAGGGATGGATAAATAAAAATGTTGGTAGGATTAAGGCCTGAAAGCGTAAGCATCTGGGTATGTATATGAATTGACAACCGGGTATTTAAAGATAAGATGTAGATTACTGGAAATAATAATTTAGAACATGTTTAGAGTCGATACTAAGAAATGTCGTGTATGAGAAATATTAATCCAATAAAACTATAACTACATATGGTAATCGAGCACATGAATTTTGAAATTCTGTGGACTTAAAATTTTAAAAATATTATTATAAGACCTTCAAATACTTTTCAACTTGTGTGCATATTTTGCTCAGTCTTTACGACATTCACCTCATTGTTTGCTATCTAGAACCTAGATCTAGATTTTCTTGACTTCCGCAAACTGTTGAACTGTGCCAAGCTTTGAGTTTTGATTAGAATTATTTGAATCTTTGATTGAAGTTATGTGATTATTAGTTTTTAAATGCCGTTTCAATGGGGAAGTCTGAGTGTTGAGCAATGAACGTTTTCAAACTGGATAGCAGCGGACCTGAAGGACATTTGAAAATTCCTTTGTAAACAGTGTCATCAAAGCTACTTTCTTGTTTTTCAGGGATAAAGGCCTTAAGAGGGTGGGGTGGGTCCTGGAGTGAACATTTTCCTTTTTATTCCTTTCAGTTTAATTCATGTACAGATGTAACAAACATGGTGTGCTGAGTTAAGATATCTAGTTTGGGTTTTTTTGTCTGACGCTTCCGGTTGCCATGGTGACATGATGTGCTGAGTTAAAATATCAAGTATGGTTATATTTGTCTGATGCTTCCGTTTGTCATGGAAACGACCATCATCTTAGATTTTGCCCCCAAATTTTCAACAAGTTCAATATCGATAGGCTTCCACATTTTTTTTACAAATTTATTTCAGATTTTGCACACGTCTGAAAATTTGTTGTTTACACCCAACCATCATTCATACCAAATTTCATAAAGATAGAAAATAATGAACCGAAAACAACATTTTGAGGAAATCACACATAAGAGAAAATTTCTTTTATTATTTTAATTTTTTTATTTTCTCACCATAAACTTAAGAAAAAGTAGGATAATACTTTGAAAGGTCGTAAGACCTTAAAACGCTCTCAACTACTTCTTATCGACCCTGTTTCAATTGCCCTAGCTCCTTTGACATGCTGGGAGGGACCTTTTGATAACAGGTGTGCAGAATATGTTACATGTTATCTGGGAGATCTAAGGCAATGTTCAAGAGAATTCGTCAGAAGGTTTTTTTGGGTAGAGTATATTGTGATGACTAAAATGAGTACCAAATTGCAAGACTGGACAAAATTTCTGGTTTTAATGGTACAACAGCTATGTTGAAGATAGACCTGTATCGATTCTAAAAACTTTGTATGAATTCAAATAATGGATACTTAGTTTCTTTCATGATATCATTGTGAAGGGAATAAACTGCTCTATCAACTAATATTATAAAAATAGATTTGTCCCACTTTGGGCAAAAACGGCTTTCTCAAGACATCCCCATCCCCTTAACTGATCACAATGAATCGAAAAACACAAAACAACCATTGAATTTTAAATATACTGAACCATGCTGCTTCACTACATTATCACATTATCAATGATAAGAAAATTTAGAGCTTTGGTGTGTATAAAAATGTGGTGGGATATTTGACTTGGTTGTTAGGGTGGAATAACCTGGAACCCCTGTCTTAGTAATGTATACAGCTTATTAATCTATACATATTCTCCTCAGCTGTCATCACTTTGCAATCTCTGCAAATTTATCATCATGGTTATATATTTCATAACATAATGCGTTTTCAATCTCCAGAAACAACAGCTCCGTCAGGAGTGACAACTGCCCCATCTGCAGTAACCACAGCACCATCTGCTGTGACCACAGCTGTGTCACAATTAACCACAGCACCATCTGCAATAACCACAGGACCATCTGTAGTAACCACAGCACCATCTGTAGTAACCACAGCACCATCTGCTGTAACCACTGCACCATCTGCAATAACCACAGCACCGTCTGCTGTAACCACTGCACCATCTGCAATAACCACAGCACCATCTGCTGTAACCACTGCACCATCTGCAATAACCACAGCACCGTCTGCTGTAACCACTGCACCATCTGCAATAACCACAGCACCATCTGCTGTAACCACTGCACCATCTGCAATAACCACAGCACCGTCTGCTGCTACCACAGCAGTGTCACAATTAACCACAGCACCATCTGCCATTACTACAGGACCATCTGTAGTAACCACAGCACCATCTTTAGTAACCACAGCACCGTCTGCAGTAACCACAGGACCTTCTGCAGTAACCACAGCACCATCTGCTGTCACCACGGCTGTGTCACAATTAACCACAGCACCATCTGCCATAACTACAGGACCATCTGTGGTAACTACAGCACCATCAGCAATAACCACAGCACCGTCTGCAATAACCACAGCACCATCTGCACCGTAACCACAGCACCATCTGCAGTAACCACAGCACCATCTGCTGTCACCACGGCTGTGTCACAATTAACCACAGCACCATCTGCCATAACTACAGGACCATCTGTAGTAACTACAGCACCATCAGCAGTAACCACAGCACCGTCTGCAATAACCACAGCACCATCTGCCGTAACCACAGCACCATCTGCAGTAACCACAGCACCATCTGCTGTCACCACAGCTGTGTCACAATTAACCACAGCACCATCTGCCATAACTACAGGACCATCTGTAGTAACTACAGCACCATCAGCAGTAACCACAGCACCGTCTGCAATAACCACAGCACCATCTGCGTAACAACAGCACCATCTGAAGTAACCACAGCACCATCTGCTTTTACCACAGCTGTGTCACAATTAACCACAGCACCATCTGCCATAACTACAGGACCATCTGTAGTAACTACAGCACCATCTGCAGTAACCACGGCACCATCTTCAGTAACCACAGCACCATCTGCTGTAACCACAGCACCATCTGCAGTAACCACAGCACCGTCTGCTGTTACCACAGCTGTCTCACAATTAACCACAGCCCCATCTGCCATAACTACAGGACCATCTGTAGTAACTACAGCACCATCTGCAGTAACCACAGCACCATCTGCAGTAACCACAGCACCATCTGCCGTAACAACAGCACCATCTGAAGTAACCACAGCACCATCTGCTGTTACCACAGCTGTGTCACAATTAACCACAGCACCATCTGCCATAACTACAGGACCATCTGTAGTAACTACAGCACCATCTGCAGTAACCACGGCACCATCTTCAGTAACCACAGCACCATCTGCTGTAACCACAGCACCATCTGCAGTAACCACAGCACCATCTGCTGTTACCACAGCTGTCTCACAATTAACCACAGCCCCATCTGCCATAACTACAGGACCATCTTTAGTAACTACAGCACCATCTGCAGTAACCACAGCACCATCTGCAGTAACCACAGCACCATCTGCCGTAACCACAGCACCATCTGAAGTAACCACAGCACCATCTGCTTTTACCACAGCTGTGTCACAATTAACCACAGCACCATCTGCCATAACTACAGGACCATCTGTAGTAACTACAGCACCATCTGCAGTAACCACAGCACCATCTTCAGTAACCACAGCACCATCTGCTGTAACCACAGCACCATCTGCAGTAACCACAGCACCGTCTGCTGTTACCACAGCTGTGTCACAATTAACCACAGCACCATCTGCCATAACTACAGGACCATCTGTAGTAACTACAGCACCATCAGCAGTAACCACAGCACCGTCTGCAATAACCACAGCACCATCTGCCGTAACAACAGCACCATCTGAAGTAACCACAGCACCATCTGCTTTTACCACAGCTGTGTCACAATTAACCACAGCACCATCTGCCATAACTACAGGACCATCTGTAGTAACTACAGCACCATCTGCAGTAACCACGGCACCATCTTCAGTAACCACAGCACCATCTGCTGTAACCACAGCACCATCTGCAGTAACCACAGCACACCGTCTGCTGTTACCACAGCTGTCTCACAATTAACCACAGCCCCATCTGCCATAACTACAGGGCCATCTTTAGTAACTACAGCACCATCTGCAGTAACCACAGCACCATCTGCAGTAACCACAGGGCCATCTGCCGTAACCACAGCACCATCTGCAGTAACCACAGCACCATCTGCTGTCACCACGGCTGTGTCACAATTAACCACAGCACCATCTGCCATAACTACAGGACCATCTGTAGTAACTACAGCACCATCAGCAGTAACCACAGCACCGTCTGCAATAACCACAGCACCATCTGCCGTAACCACAGCACCATCTGCAGTAACCACAGCACCATCTGCTGTCACCACAGCTGTGTCACAATTAACCACAGCACCATCTGCCATAACTACAGGACCATCTGTAGTAACTACAGCACCATCAGCAGTAACCACAGCACCGTCTGCAATAACCTCAGCACCATCTGCCGTAACAACAGCACCATCTGAAGTAACCACAGCACCATCTGCTTTTACCACAGCTGTGTCACAATTAACCACAGCACCATCTGCCATAACTACAGGACCATCTGTAGTAACTACAGCACCATCTGCAGTAACCACGGCACCATCTTCAGTAACCACAGCACCATCTGCTGTAACCACAGCACCATCTGCAGTAACCACAGCACCGTCTGCTGTTACCACAGCTGTCTCACAATTAACCACAGCCCCATCTGCCATAACTACAGGGCCATCTTTAGTAACTACAGCACCATCTGCAGTAACCACAGCACCGTCTGCAGTAACCACAGCTCCATCTGGAGTAACCACAGCGCCATCTGCAGTAACCACAGCCCCATCAGCAGTAACCACAGCTCCATCTGCAGTAACCACAGCACCATCTGTAGTAACCACAGCCCCATCTGCAGTGACAACAGCGCCGTCTGCAGAGACAACAGCCCCATCTGCTGTAACAACAGCCCCATCTGCAGTGACAACAGCCCCATCTGCAGTGACCACAGCTCCATCTGCAGTGACAACAGCCCCATCTGCAGTAACAACAGCCCCATCTGCAGTAACAACAGCCCCATCTGCAGTAACCACAGCCCCATCTGCAGTGACAACAGCCCCATCTGCAGTCACTACAGCACCATCTGAAGTGACCACAGCCCCATCTGCAGTGACAACAGCCCCATCTGCAGTAACAACAGCCCCATCTGCAGTGACAACAGCCCCATCTGCAGTAACCACAGCCCCATCTGCAGTCACTACAGCCCCATCTGCAGTCACCACAGCACCATCTGAAGTGACCACAGCTCCATCAGCAGTAACAACAGCCCCATCTGCAGTGACAACAGCCCCATCTGCCGTAACCACAGCCCCATCTGCAGTGACCACAGCCCCATCTGCAGTGACTACAGCTCCATCTGCGGTGACAACAGCCCCATCTGCAGTGACCACAGCCCCATCTGCAGTGACAACGCTTCCATCTGAAACCTCACCTTTATTTACCATTCCCTTTTCAGGTTTGTTTCATAGATCTTGAAATTATCTGATTGCTTTTATCCATAAATTTATTATGGTTCTAAAGGCCTTATTTACTTATCATAGTAATATTATGTAATACGTCTGTCTTCAATACAGTTTATTTGTCACCTCAATGTATCTATTGAAACTCCCTTTCTTATTTCTTTCCTAGTAATACATACAGCTGATTCATCTTTAAATATTCTCCTAGGGTATTGTTGAAAAAAGAAACGATATATCTTCTCGTCTTTCTTTACATAATAATATTGTACATTTTCATCTCCAGAAACAACAGCACAAACCACTGCAGCATCTGCCGTAACCACAGCACCATCCGCAGTAACCACGGCTCCATCTGCAGTCACCACAGCTCCATCTGCAGTAACCACAGCACCATCTGCTGTTACAACAGCACCATCTGCAGTAACCACAGCTCCATCTGCAGTAACCACAGCGCCATCTGCAGTAACCACAGCCCCATCAGCAGTAACCACAGCACCATCTGCAGTAACCACAGCTCCATCTGCAGTAACCACAGCACCATCTGTAGTAACCACAGCCCCATCTGCAGTGACAACAGCGCCATCTGCAGTGACAACAGCCCCATCTGCAGTAACAACAGCCCCATCTGCAGTGACAACAGCCCCTTCTGCAGTGACCACAGCTCCATCTGCAGTAACAACAGCCCCATCTGCAGTAACAACAGCCCCATCTGCAGTGACAACAGCCCCATCTGCAGTAACCACAGCCCCATCTGCAGTGACAACAGCCCCATCTGCAGTCACTACAGCACCATCTGCAGTGACAACAGCCCCATCTGCAGTAACCACAGCCCCATCTGCAGTCACTACAGCCCCATCTGCAGTCACCACAGCACCATCTGAAGTGACCACAGCTCCATCAGCAGTAACAACAGCCCCATCTGCAGTGACAACAGCCCCATCTGCCGTAACCACAGCGCCATCTGCAGTGACAACAGCCCCATCTGTAGTGAGCACAGCCCCATCTGCAGTGACTACAGCTCCATCTGCGGTGACAACAGCCCCATCTGCAGTGACCACAGCCCCATCTGCGGTGACAACGCTTCCATCTGAAACCTCACCTTTATTTACCATTCCCTTTTCAGGTTTGTTTCATAGATCTTGAAATTATCTGATTGCTTTTATCCATAAATTTATTATGGTTCTAAAGGCCTTAATTACTTATCGTAGTAATATTAAGTAATACGTCTGTCTTCAATACAGTTTATTTGTCACCTCAATGTATCTATTGAAACTCCCTTTCTTATTTCTTTCCTAGTAATACATACAGCTGATTCATCTTTAAATATTCTCCTAGAGTATTGTTCAACAAAGAAACGATATATCTTCTCGTCTTTCTTTACATAATAATATTGTACATTTTTATCTCCAGAAACAACAGCACAAACCACTGCAGCATCTGCCGTAACCACAGCCCCATCTGCGGTCACCACAGCTCCATCTGCAGTCACCACAGCTCCATCTGCAGTTACAACAGCTCCATCTGCAGTGACGACAGCTCCATCTGCAGTCACCACAGGTCCATCTGCCATGACAACAGCTCCGTCTGCAGTGACAACAGCCCCATCTGCAATCACCACAGCTCCATCTGCAGTGACAACAGCTCCATCTGCCGTAACCACAGCTCCATCTGCAGTGACAACGGCTCCATCTGCAGTGACAACAGCTCCATCTGCCGTGACCACAGCTCCATCTGCAATCACCACGGCACCATCTGTAGTCACCACGGCTCCATCTGCAGTCACGACAGCTCCATCTGCACTAACAACAGCTCCCTCTGCAGTGACAACAGCTCCATCTGCTGCGACGACAGCTCCATCTGCAGTGACAACAGCTCCATCTGCCGTGACAACAGCTCCATCTGCCGTGACAACAGCTCCCTCTGCAGTGACAACAGGTCCATCTGCAGTGACAACAGCTCCATCTGCCGTGACAACAGCTCCCTCTGCAGTGACAACAGGTCCATCTGCAGTGACAACAACTCCATCTGCAATCACCACAGCTCCATCTGCAGTCACCACGGCTCCATCTGCAGTGACAACAGCTCCATCGGCAGTCACCACAGCTCCATCTGCAGTCACCACAGCTCCATCTGCAGTGACAACAGCTCCATCGGCAGTCACCACAGCTCCATCTGCCGTGACAACCGCTCCATCTGCCGTGACAACAGCTCCATCTGCAGTGACAACAGCTCCATCTGCAGTCACCACAGCTCCATCTGCAGTGACCACGGCACCATCTGTAGTTACAACAGCTCCATCTGCAGTGACAACAGCTCCATCTGCCGTGACCACAGCTCCATCTGCCATGACAACCGCTCCATCTGCCGTGACAACAGCTCCATCTGCAGTGACATCAGCTCCATCTGCAGTGACAACAGCTCCATCTGCAGTGACCACAGCACCATCTGCAGTGACCACAGCACCATCTGCAGTGACCACAGCACCATCTGCAGTAACCACAGCTCCATCTGCAGTGACAACAGCTCCATCTGCAGTTACAACAGCTCCATCTGCAGCCACTACAGCTCCATCTGCAGTGACAACAGCTCCATCCGCAGTGACAACAGCTCCATCTGCCGTGACAACAGCTCCATCTGCCGTGACAACAGCTCCATCTGTCGTGACAACAGCTCCATCTGCCGTGACAACAGCTCCCTCTGCAGTGACAACAGGTCCATCTGCAGTGACAACAGCTCCATCTGCCGTGACAACAGCTCCCTCTGCAGTGACAACAGGTCCATCTGCAGTGACAACAGCTCCATCTGCAGTTACCACAGCTCCATCTGCAGTCACCACGGCTCCATCTGCAGTCACCACAGCTCCATCTGCAGTCACCACAGCTCCATCTGCAGTTACCACAGCTCCATCTGCAGTGACAACAGCTCCATCTGCAGTGACAACAGCTCCATCTGCAGTCACCACAGCTTCATCTGCCGTGACAACCGCTCCATCTGCCGTGACAACAGCTCCATCTGCAGTGACAACAGCTTCATCTGCAGTGACAACAGCTCCATCTGCAGTCACCACAGCTCCATCTGCAGTGACCACAGCACCATCTGCAGTTACAACAGCTCCATCTGCAGTGACAACAGCTCCATCTGCAGTGACAACAGCTCCATCTGCAGTGACAACGACTCCATCTGCAGTGACCACAGCACCATCTGCAGTTACCACAGCTCCATCTGCAGTGACAACAGCTCCATCTGCAGTTACAACAGCTCCATCTGCAGCCACGACAGCTCCATCTGCAGTGACAACAGCTCCATCTGCCGTGACAACAGCTCCATCTGCCGTGACAACAGCTCCATCTGAAATTACCACAGGTAAGTGATTTTCTTTTCTTTTGAGTTGAGGTTTTTGCTTCGAGTATCGACATAAGTAACTGTCAAAATACTGTCATCCTTTATCATTGAAACGTTTGTAGTGTCCTTGGGTGCCATAGAAACGGCCGCCATCTTGAATTTGGACCCAATCTCCTCCCTTAGTTATGAATAAAATCACTTAAAATCTGTGCAGATCGTTTCTTCCATTCAATATCTAAAGTATCAAGTCGTTTTTTTTTTAAATTTTGGATAAATTTTTTTAATGAATTTTTCAAAATACTATATGTTGTGAATGTACAAAATCGGTATTTTTATTACACAAAAAAAAAATTCTCAAAAAGTTTACAATCTATATTTTAAAAAACGATGTCATTCTATTAACATTGACAAGAGGAACCTGTGTGCCAAGTATAATACAAATCGTTCAGTAAATGGCGGAGGAGATGGAATTTTTGTGTGAAAAAAAGTACATTTTGAGAAAAATGCAAGTAAAAAAATCAACAGAAAATAACACAAATCAAAAGCTTCAGACGGATTTCCCTTGTTGTAGCAGCCCCTTTACTCTTTTGACAGTCTCTGGCATTGTTACTAATGTAAAGAGGATTATAAATCTAGGTTTAAATGCGCACTGTTGTGAAAACAGACGTCACAATGACCAATTGTTTGTTTTTTCCCTCTATATCGTATGCTTGTGCGCGTGTTTACATACACATTGACGCGCGATACCTCTTACAGCACACAGCGATGGGCCAAAGCGACGAGCGCTGTCAGCAGAAGCGTGACCTTGGTGTTGCCACATTTGCCGATTAACCGCCAAAATACCGGTTTTTACTGCCATCTTCTGTCAGTCTTAGGGTCATTCATGTCAATAAATTCACTGTTTTTACCTACCGTCGCCTACAAAATATTTTGAACAAAACAAATATACGTCATATGGACATTTTTCTGCCATAAACTTATAGATAAATGCAAAGATCAGAAAATCAGCCTTTTGGTCCCAAACTCCCCAGTCCAGATGTCCCCCCCCCACATTAAATGTTTTATTCACTATCTTGATAATTAAGTAATACATCTTTCTTGAATACAGTTTAGTATGTCATCTAAAGGAAACTATTGAAATTTGCTTTCTTATTTCATTTCTAGTAATGTATACAACTGATTCGTCTTTAAATCTTTCCCAGGGGTATTGTCTAACAAGGAAAAGTTGTAAACCTGACATCACGTTTCTTTCCTTCATGATATTGTACATTTTTATCTCCAGAAACAACAGCACAAACAACTGCACCATCTGCCGTAACCACAGCACCATCTGCAATAACCACAGCTCCATCTGCAGTGACAACAGCTCCATCTGCAGTAACCACAGCTCCATCTGCAGTAACTACAGCTCCATCTGCAATAACCACAGCTCCATCTGCAATAACCACAGCTCCATCTGCAATAACCACAGCTCCATCTGCAATAACCACAGCTCCATCTGCAGTGACAACAGCTCCATCTGCAGTAACCACAGCTCCATCTGCAGTAACTACAGCTCCATCTGCAATAACCACAGCTCCATCTGCAGTAACTACAGCTCCATCTGCAGTAACCACAGCTCCATCTGCAATAACCACAGCTCCATCTGCAGTGACAACAGCTCCATCTGCAATAACCACAGCTCCATCTGCAATAACCACAGCTCCATCTGCAATAACCACAGCTCCATCTGCAATAACCACAGCTCCATCTGCAGTGACAACAGCTCCATCTGCAGTAACCACAGCTCCATCTGCAGTAACTACAGCTCCATCTGCAATAACCACAGCTCCATCTGCAGTAACTACAGCTCCATCTGCAGTAACCACAGCTCCATCTGCATTAACCACAGCTCCATCTGCAGTAACCACAGCTCCATCTGCAGTGACAACAGCTCCATCTGCAGTGACAACAGCTCCATCTGCCGTGACAACAGCTCCATCTGCCGTGACAACAGCTCCATCTGCAGTGACAACAGCTCCATCTGCAGTGACAACAGCTCCATCTGCAGTCACCACGGCACCATCTGTAGTCACCACGGCTCCATCTGCAGTCACCACGGCTCCATCTGCAGTCACCACTGCTCCATCTGCAGTGACAACAGCTCCATCTGCCATGACAACAGCTCCATCTGCCGTGACAACAGCTCCATCTGCAGTAACCACAGCTCCATCTGCAGTAACCACAGCTCCATCTGCAGTCACCACAGCTCCATCTGCAGTCACCACTGCTCCATCTGCAGTCACCACAACTCCATCTGCAGTGACAACAGCTCCATCTGCCGTGACAACCGCTCCATCTGCAGTGACAACAGCTCCATCTGCAGTCACCACTGCTCCATCTGCAGTGACAACAGCTCCATCTGTAGTGACAACAGCTCCATCCGCTGCAACTACAGCTCCATCTGCAGTAACCACAGCTCCATCTGCAGTAACCACTGCTCCATCTGCAGTAACTACAGCACCATCTGCAGTAACCACAGCTCCATCTGCAGTAACCACAGCTCCATCTGCAGTAACCACAGCTCCATCTGCAGTAACCACAGCTCCATCTGCAGTAACCACAGCTCCATCTGCAGTTACAACAGCTCCATCTGCAGTAACTACAGCACCATCTGCAGTAACCACAGCTCCATCTGCAGTAACCACAGCTCCATCTGCGGTAACCACAGCTCCATCTGCAGTAACCACAGCTCCATCTGCAGTAACCACAGCTCCATCTGCAGTGACAACAGCTCCATCTGCAGTTACAACAGCTCCATCTGCAGCAACTACAGCTCCATCGGCAGTGACAACAGCTCCATCTGCAGTGACAACAGCTCCATCTGCCGTGACAACAGCTCCATCGGCAGTGACAACAGCTCCATCTGCAGTGACAACAGCTCCATCTGCAGTCACCACAGCACCATCTGTAGTCACCACGGCTCCATCTGCAGTCACCACGGCTCCATCTGCAGTCACCACGGCTCCATCTGCAGTCACCACTGCTCCATCTGCAGTCACCACAGCTCCATCTGCAGTGACAACAGCTCCATCTGCAGTGACAACAGCTCCTTCTGCAGCAACTACAGCTCCATCTGCAGTGACAACAGCTCCATCTGCCGTGACAACAGCTCCATCTGCAGTGACAACAGCTCCATCTGCAGTCACCACAGCACCATCTGTAGTCACCACGGCTCCATCTGCAGTCACCACGGCTCCATCTGCAGTCACCACAGCTCCATCTGCAGTCACCACAGCTCCATCTGCAGTCACCACAGCACCATCTGCAGTTACAACAGCTCCATCTGCAGCCACTACAGCTCCATCGGCAGTGACAACAGCTCCATCTGCAGTTACAACAGCTCCATCTGCAGCCACTACAGCTCCATCAGCAGTGACAACAGCTCCATCTGCAGTGACAACAGCTCCATCTGCAGTCACAACAGCTCCATCTGCCTTGACAACCGCTCCATCTGCCGTGACAACGGCTCCATCTCTACATAACAACCGCTCCGTCTGCAGTAACAACAGCTCCATCTGCAATCACCACAGCTCCATCTGCAGTGACAACAGCTCCATCTGCCGTAACCACGGCTCCATCTGCAATTACCACAGCTCCATCTGCACTTACCACAGCTCCATCTGCAGTCACCACAGCTCCATCTGCACTTACCACAGCTCCATCTGCAGCCACTACAGCTCCATCGGCAGTGACAACAGCTCCATCTGCAGTTACAACAGCTCCATCTGCAGCCACTACAGCTCCATCGGCAGTGACAACAGCTCCATCTGCAGTCACAACAGCTCCATCTGCAGTCACAACGTCTCCATCTGCCATAACAACAGCTCCGTCTGCAGTAACAACAGCTCCATCTGCAGTGACAACAGCTCCATCTGCAGTTACCACAGCTCCATCTGCAGTCACCACGGCTCCATCTGCAATTACCACAGCTCCATCTGCACTTACCACAGCTCCATCTGCAGTCACCACAGCTCCATCTGCACTTACCACAGCTCCATCTGCAGCCACTACAGCTCCATCGGCAGTGACAACAGCTCCATCTGCTGTTACAACAGCTCCATCTGCAGCCACTACAGCTCCATCTGCAGTGACAACAGCTCCATCTGCAGTGACAACAGCTCCATCGGCAGTGACAACAGCTCCATCGGCAGTGACAACAGCTCCATCGGCAGTGACAACAGCTCCATCTGCAGTGACAACAGCTCCATCTGCAGTCACAACAGCTCCATCTGCCGTGACAACCGCTCCATCTGCCGTGACAACGGCTCCATCTGCCATAACAACCGCTCCGTCTGCAGTAACAACAGCTCCATCTGCAGTGACAACAGCTCCATCTGCAGTTACCACAGCTCCATCTGCAGTCACCACGGCTCCATCTGCAGTTACCACAGCTCCATCTGCAGTGACAACAGCTCCATCTGCAGCGACAACAGCTCCATCTGCAGTCACCACGGCTCCATCTGCAGTGACCACAGCACCATCTGCAGTGACCACAGGACCATCTGCAGTTACAACAGCTCCATCTGCCATAACAACCGCTCCGTCTGCAGTAACAACAGCTCCATCTGCAGTGACAACAGCTCCATCCGCAGTCACCACGGCTCCATCTGCACCACAGCTCCATCTGCAGTTACAGCTCCATCTGCAGTGACAACAGCGCCATCTGTAGTCACCACAGCTCCATCTGCAGTGACAGCAGCTGCCACAACCGCTCCATCTGTAGTGACCACAGCACCATCTGCAGTGACAACAGCTCCATCTGCAGTGACAACAGCTCCATCTGCAGTGACCACAGCTCCATCTGCAGTTACAACAGCTCCATCTGCCATGACAGCAGTCCATCTGACAACAGCTCCATCTGCAGTGACAACAGCTCCATCTGCACTTACCACAGCTCCATCTGCAGTGACAACTCCATCTGCAGCTCCATCTTTCTGACAACAGCTCCATCTGCAGTGACAACAGCTCCATCTGCACTTGACACAGCTCCATCTGCAGTTACCACAGCTCCGTCTTGCAGCTCCATCTGCAGTGACAACAGCTCCATCTGCAGTTACCACAGCTCCATCTGCAGTCACCAGCTCCATCTGCAGTTACAACAGCTCCATCTGCAGTGACAACAGCTCCATCTGCAGTCACCACAGCTCCATCTGCACTTACCACAGCTCCATCTGCAGTGACAACAGCTCCATCTGCAGTGACAACAGCTCCATCTGCAGTCACCACAGCTCCATCTGCAGTGACCACAGCTCCATCTGCAGTTACAACAGCTCCATCTGCAGTCACCACGGCTCCGTCTGCAGTCACCACAGCTCCATCTGCAGTTACCACAGCTCCATCTGCAGTGACAACAGCTCCATCTGCAGTCACCACAGCTCCATCTGCAGACAAACAGCTCCATCTGCCGTTACAACAGCTCCATCTGCAGTGACAACAGCTCCATCTGCAGTGACAACAGCTCCATCTGCAGTGACAACAGCTCCATCTGCAGTTACAACAGCTCCATCTGCACTGACAACAGCTCCATCTGCCGTGACAACAGCTCCATCTGCAGTGACAACAGCTCCATCTGCAGTTACCACAGCTCCATCTGCAGTCACCACAGCTCCATCTGCAGTTACCACAGCTCCATCTGCAGTTACAACAGCTCCATCTGCAGTTACAACAGCTCCATCAGCAGTGACAACAGCTCCATCTGCAGTGACAACAGCTCCATCTGCCGTGACAACAGCTCCATCTGCCGTGACAACAGCTCCATCTGAAATTACCACAGGTAAGTGATTTTCTTTTCTTTTGAGTTGAGGTTTTGCTTCAGTATCTACATTAGTAACTGTCAAAATACTGTCATCCTTTATCATTAAAGTTTGTAGTGTCCTTGGGTGCCATAGAAACGGCTGCCATCTTGAATTTGGACCCAATCTCTTCCCTTAGTTATGAATAAAATCACTTAAAATCTGTGCAGATCGTTTCTTCCATTCAATATCTAAAGTATCAAGTCGTTTTTTTAAATTTGGGATAAATTTTTTTGTGAATTTTTCAAAATACTATATGTTGTGAATGTACAAAATCGGTATTTTTATTACAAAAAAAAATAATTCTCAAAAAGTTTACAATCTATATTTTAAAAAACGATGTCATTCTATTAACATTGACAAGAGGAACCTGTGTACCAAGTATAATACAAATCGTTCCAGTGACTGGCGGAGGAGATAGAATTCTGAGTGTGAAAAAAATACATTTTTGAGAAAAATGCAAGTAAAAAAATCAACAAGAAAATAACACAAATCAAAAGCTTCAGACGGATTTCCTTGTTTGTAGCCCCTTTACTCTTTTGACCAGTCTCTGGCATTGTTACTAATGTAAGAGGATTATAAATCTAGGTTTAAATGCGTACTGTTGTGAAAACAGACCAGTTGTTTGTTTTTTCCTCTATGTCGTATGCTTATGCGTGTGTTTACATACACATTATTGTACTTGATACCTCTTACAGCACACAGCGATGGAGCCAGCGGCAAGCTGTCAGCATGACCTGTAGTGTTGCCACATTTGCCGATTAACAGCAAAATACGGTTTTTACTGCAATCTTCTGTCAGTCTTAGGGTCATTCATGTCAATAAATTCACTGTTTTTGCCTACCGTCGCCTGCAAAATATTTTGAACAAAAAACAAATTATCGTCATATGGACATTTTTCTGCCATAAACTTATAGATAAATGCAAAAGATCAGAAAATCAGCCTTTTGGTCCCAAACTCCCCAGTCCAGATGTCCCCCCCCCACATTAAATGTTTTATTCACTATCTTGATAATTAAGTAATACATCTTTCTTGAATACAGTTTAGTATGTCATCTTAAAAATTATTGAAATTTGCTTTTTTATTTCATTTCTAGTAATGTATACAGCTGATTCGTCTTTAAATCTTTCCCAGGGTATTGTCTAACAAGGAAAAGTTGTAAACCTGACATCACGTCTCTTTCCTTCATGATATTGTACATTTTTATCTCCAGAAACAACAGCACAAACAACTGCACCATCTGCCGTAACCACTGCACCTTCTGCAGTAACCACAGCTCCATCTGCAGTAACTACAGCTCCATCTGCAGTAACCACAGCCCCATCTGCAGTAACCACTGCTCCATCTGCCAGTAACCACAGCCCCATCTGCAGTAACCACAGCTCCATCTGCAGTAACCACAGCCCCATCTGCAGTAACCACTGCTCCATCTGCAGTAACCACAGCTCCATCTGCATTAACCACAGCTCCATCTGCAGTAACCACTGCTCCATCTGCAGTAACCACTGCTCCATCTGCACCAGTAACCACAGCTCCATCTGCAGTAACCACAGCTCCATCTGCAGTAACCACTGCTCCATCTGCAGTAACCACAGCTCCATCTGCAGTAACCACAGCTCCATCTGCAGTAACCACTGCCCCATCTGCAGTCACCACTGCTCCATCTGCAGTAACCACAGCTCCATCTGCAGTAACTACAGCTCCATCTGCAGTAACCACAGCTCCATCTGCAGTAACCACAGCTCCATCTGCAGTAACCACAGCTCCATCTGCAGTGACTACAGGTATGCATTTTTATATGCCATTTTTGTATCAACATGTCTTTTCAATGTTACAAGAAAGCAATATAATCAACAGTTTTTCCTGATGCACTACATGTTACTACACTGTTTGAATTTCATATTACTACTAGTGAATCACGTGTGAATATTTTGTTTTGTTTTTGCAAATTCAGTCATTCTTAAATATATTTTATGATGATGCAAATTATTTCCAGGAACATCCCTTTAAAACCAACCATGTTGGTTTCAGATGCCCTCACCTTTATTAATGTGCCTTCTAAAGTGATTATTTTGCTTTTGGTTTGGTTTTTAGCTTTTAGTATATATACAAGTGGATGTCAAATATAGTCATCCTATATCATTGATAAGTTTGTGGCGTCCTTGGTTGCCATGGAAACTGTAGACCCAATTTTGAAGGTCGATCTCCTCACTTAGTTATGTATAAAACATTCAAGGCCTGTGTAGATTGTTTTCCATTCAATATCTAAAGATTGACATCTTTTTTTTATAGATATTTTTGATAGCTTTTTTGTAATGAATTTTTGAAAATGCTGTATATCGAAATTGTATACCCAAAAATGGTATTTGTATTACAGAACAAATATTTTCTATAAAAAAAGGTTTACTGGAAACATAAAAACAAAATCTAACGTAATTTTATCAGCATTGATCAGAGGAACCTGTGTGCCAAATATAATACAAATCGGTTGGCAAATGACGAAGAAGATTTTGAGAAAATACAAATGAAAGTTAAAACAAAAATAAAATAAAACAAAGGCTTCCAGACGGATTGCTCTCTTTGTAGCCCCTCTTACTCTTTCGACAGTCTCTGGCATTGTTACTAATGTAAAGAGGATTGTAAATCTGGATTTAGATGTGCGCTGTTGTGAAAACAGATCTCAAAATTACCATTTTTTGTTTTTTTCCTCTATTCCTATACTTGTGCTCATGTAACACACTGACAGCATAATGCGTGCCTTCGCTTCTTCCGTCACTCAGCTTGGCGAAGTCGGCGAACGTCTTGCTGGTAGCAAGGCGAATACCATGTGGCCAGCTTTGGCAATTAACTACTACATTACACAGGTTTTCAATGAAATCAGAGTAAATCCCTCTTTACCACACCCAACTAGTTGAAAGTCTTCTCATTCAGTAGACTCAATCTCCATCTGCAGTCACAACAGCTCCATCTGCAGTCACCACAGCTCCATCTGCAGTGACAACAGCTCCATCTTCAGTCACCACAGCTCCATCTGCAGTGACAACACCTCAATCTGCAGTGACAACAGCTCCATCTGCAGTCACTACAGCTCCATCTGCAGTCACATCTGCTCCATCTCCAGTCACGACTGCTCCATCTGCAGCCACCACTGCTCCATCTGAAGTGACAACAGCTCCATCTGCAGTCACCACTGCTCCATCTGCAGTCACCACTGCTCCATCTGCAGTCACAACAGCTCCGTCTGTCGTGACAACAGCTCCATCTGCAGTCACAACAGTTCCGTCTGTCATGACAACAGCTCCATCTGCAGTGACAACAGCTCCATCTGCAGTGACCACAGCTCCATCTGCAGTGACAACAGCTCCATCTGCAGTGACAACAGCTCCATCTCCAGTGACAACAGCTCCATCTGCAGTGACAACAACTCCGTCTGCAGTGACAACAGCTAAGTCTGCTGTGACAACAGCTCCATCTGCAGTGACAACAGCTCCATCTGCAGTGACCACAACTCCATCTGCAGTGACAACTGCTCCATCTGCAGTGACAACAGCTCCATCTGCAGTGACAACATCTCCGTCTGCAATGACAACAGCTCCATCTTCCATAACCACAGCTCCATCTGCAGTGACTACAGCTCCATCCGCAGTAACAACAGCTCCATCTGCAGTGACAACAGCTCCATCTGCAGTGACAACAGCTCCATCTGCAGTGACAACAGCTCCATCGGCTGTAACCACGGCGCCATCTGCTGTGACCACAGCTCCATCTGCAGTGACCACAACTCCATCTGCTGTGACAACAGCTCCGTCTGCGTGACAACAGCTCCGTCTGCACAACAACAGCTCCATCTGCAGTCACAACAGCTCCATCTGCCGTAACCACAGCTCCATCTGCAGTGACTACAGCTCCATCTGCAGTGACAACAGCTCCGTCTGCAGTGACAACAGCTCCATCTGCAGTGACAACAGCTCCATCTGCAGTAACAACAGCTCCATCTGCTGTCACGACAGCTCTATCTGCCGTCACGACGGTTCCAACTGCATTGACAACAGCTCCATCTGCTGTAACCACAGCTCCATCTGCAGTGACAACAGCTCCATCTGCAGTCACCACAGCTCCATCTGCAGTGACAACAGCTCCATCTGCAGTCACCACAGCTCCCTCTGCAGTGACAACAGCTCAATCTGCAGTGACAACAGCTCCATCTGCAGTCACAACAGCTCCATCTGCAGTGACAACAGCTCCGTCTGCAGTCACCACAGCTCCATCTGCAGTCACATCTGCTCCATCTGCAGTCACGACTGCTCCATCTGCAACCTCCACAGCTCCATCTGCTGTGACAACTGCTCCATCTGCAGTCACCACTGCCCCATCTGCAGTCACGACTGCTCCATCTGTAGTCACAACAGCTCCGTCTGTCGTGACAACAGCTCCATCTGCAGTCACAGCAGCTCCGTCTGTCATGACAACAGCTCCATCTGCAGTGACAACTGCTCCATCTGCAGTCACCACAGCTCCATCTGCAGTGACAACAGCTCCATCTGCAGTGACAACAGCTCCATCTCCAGTGACAACAGCTCCATCTGGAGTGACAACAACTCCGTCTGCTGTGACAACAGCTCCGTCTGCGGTGACAACAGCTCCATCTGCGGTGACTACAGCTCCATCTGCAGTGACAACAGCTCCATCTGCAGTGACCACAACTCAATCTGCAGTGACAACTGCTCCATCTGCAGTGACAACAGCTCCATCTGCAATGACAACAGCTCCATCTGCAGTGACCAGCTCCATCTGCACTCCATCTGCAGTGACAACTGCTCCATCTCCCTTGACTACAGCTCCATCTGCAGTGATCAGTAACAACAGCTCCATCTGCAGTGACAACAGCTCCATCTGCAGTGACCACAACTCCATCTGCAGTGACAACATCTCCGTCTGCAATGACAACAGCTCCATCTGCAGTGACAACAGTAACCACAGCTCCATCTGCAGTGACTACAGCTCCATCAACAGCATCTGTAACAACAGCTCCATCTGCAGTGACAACAGCTCCATCTGCAGTGACAACAGCTCCATCTGCAGTGACAACAGCTCCAACAGCTCCATCGGCTGTAACCACGGCGCCATCTGCTGTGACCACAGCTCCATCTGCTGTGACCACAGCTCCATCTGCAGTGACGACAGCTCAACGTCTGCAGTGACTACAGCTCCATCTGCAGTGACAACAGCTCCATCTGCCCTAACCACAGCTCTATCTGCAGTCACGACAGTTCCCTCTGCAGTGACAACAGCTCCATCTGCTGTAACCACAGCACCATCTGCAGTCACCATCTGCTCCTTCTGCAGTGACAACAGCTCCTTCTGCAGTGACAACAGCTCCATCTGCAGTGACAACAGCTCCATCTGCAGTGACAACAGCTCCATCTCCAGGCTGTAACCCATCTGGTCGCCATCTGCTGTGACCACAGCTCCATCTGCTGTGACCACGGCTCCATCTGCAGTGACCACAACTCCATCTGCAGTGACCACTGCTCCATCTGCAGTGACAACAGTTCTGTCTGCCGTGACAACAGCTCCGTCTGCACTGACAACAGCTCCATCTGCAGTGACAACAGCTCCATCTGCCGTAACTACAGCTCCATCTGCAGTGACAACAGCTCCCTCTGCAGTGACAACAGCTCGGTCTGCAATGACAACAGCTCCGTCTGCAGTAACAACAGCTCCATCTGCTGTCACCACAGCTCTATCTGCAGTCACGACAGTTCCAACTGCTCCATCTGACACCACAGCTCCATCTGCTGTAACCACAGCTCCATCTGCAGTGACAACAGCTCCATCTGCAGTTACGTGACAACAGCTCCATCTGCAGTGACAACAGCTCCGTCTGCAGTGACAACAGCTCCGTCTGCAGTGACAACAGCTCCATCTGCCCACCTTCATCTGCAGTCACAACAGCTCCATCTCTGCTATGACAACAGCCCTATCTGCAGTGACAACAGCTCCATCTGCAGTGACAACAGCTCCATCTCCAGTGACCACAGCTCCATCTGCAGTGACAACAGCTCCATCTGCTGTCACAACAGTTCCATCTGCAGTCACGACATTTCCATCTGCAGTGACAACAACTCCATCTGCTGTAACCACAGCACCATCTACAGTCACCACGGCTCCATCTGCAATGACAACAGCTCCATCTCCACAGTGATCAACAGCTCCATCTGCAGTGCTCCATCTGCAGTAACACAGCTCCATCTGCAGTGACAACATCTTCATCCGCTCCATGCCGTGACAACAGCTCCATCTGCAGTTACAACAGCTCTGTCAGGGCAGTAACAACAGCTCCATCTGCAGTAACAACAGCTCCATCTGTCGTAACCACAGCTCCATCTGCATTTACCACAGCTCCATCTGCAGTGACAACAGCTCCATCTGCTGTCCGTCTGCAGTGACAACAGCTCCATCTGCAGTCTGCCATGACGATCAGTTTTATCTGCAGTGACAACAGCTCCATCTGCAGTGACAACAGCTCCATCTGCTGTAACCACAGCACCATCTGCAGTCACCACTGGCTCCATCTGCGGTGACAACAGCTCCATCTCCAGTGACAACCAGCTCCGTCTGCAGTGACAACAGCTCCATCTGCCGTGACAAACCACAGCTCCTTCTGCCATGACAACCCATCTGCTCCGTCTGTAACACAGTGCACACAGCAGCTCCATCTGCAGTGACAACAGCTCCATCTGTAGTCACCACAGCTCCATCTGGAGTCCATCCACAGCACCATCTGCAGTGACCACTGCACCATCTGCATTACCACAGCTCCATCTGCAGTGACAACAGCTCCATCTGCAGTTACAACTGCTCCATCTAATCAGCCACTACAGCTCCAACTCCATCTGCAATGACAGTGACAACAGCTCCATCTGCAGTGACAACAGCTGCATCTGCAATGACAACAGCTCCTTCTGCCGTGACAACAGCTCCATCGGCAGTGACAACAGCTCCATCTGCAGTCACCACAGCACCATCTGCAGTCACAACGGCTCCATCTGCAGTCACCACAGCACCATCTGCAGTCCACAGCTCCTTCTGCACAGCTCCATCTGCAGTGACTACAGCACCATCTGCAGTGACCACAACACCATCTGCAGTTACCACAGCTCCATCTGCAGTGACAACAGCTCCATCTGCAGTTACAACAGCTCCATCTGCAGTGACAACAGCTCCATCAGTAACTGCAGTGACCACAGCTGCATCTGCTATGACCACAGCTCCATCTGCAGTGACAACAGCTCCATCTGCAGTGACAACAGCTCCGTCTGCAGTGACTACAGCTCCATCTGCAGTGACTACAGCTCAACTGCAGTAACTACAGCTCCATCAGCAGTAACCACGGCTCCCTCTATAGTAACCACAGCTCCATCTGCAGTGACTACAGCTCCATCTGCAGTGACTACAGCTCCATCTGCAGTAACCACAGCTCCATCCGCAGTTACTGCTGTGACAACAGCTCCATCAGCAGTCAACAGCTCCATCTGCAGTGACTACAGCTCCATCAACCACAGCAGTACCACTTCATCAGCAGCTCCATCTGCAGTAACCACAGCTCCATCTGCAGTAACCACTGCTCTCATCAGCAGTAACCACAGCTCCATCCATCTGCAGTAACCACAGCTCCATCTGCAGCAGTTATCTGCAGTGACAGCTCAATCTGCAGTACCACAGCTCCATCTGCAGCTCCATCTGCAGTAACCACAGCTCCATCTGCAGTAACCACAGCTCCATCTGCAGTACCACCTCCATCTGCAGTGACAGCTCCATCTGCAGTAACCACAGCTCCATCTGCAGTGACCACATCTGCTACATATGCAGTCCATCTGCAGTTACCACAGCTCCATCTGCAGTGACAACAGCTCCATCTGCCGTGACAACAGCTCCATCTGCAGTGACCACAGCTCCATCTGCAGTAACAACAGCTCCATCTGCAGTAACAAGCTCCAGCTCTGCAGTCTGCTGCAGTGACTACAGCTCCATCTGCATTGACCACAGCTCCATCTGCAGTCACCACATCTGCAGTCCACAGCTCCATCTGCACCACAGTCATCTGCAGTAACCACAGCTCCATCACCCAGTTACGACAGCTCCATCAGCAGTGACACAGCTCCATCTGCTCCATCAGTAACCACAGCAGTACAGCTCCGTCTGCAGTAACCACAGCTCCATCTGCTGTAACTGCAACACAGCTCCATCTGCAGTGACCACAGCTCCATCCAGTGACTACAGCTCCATCTGCAGTAACAACAGCTCCATCTGCAGTGACTACAGCTCCATCTGCTGACTATCCAACTGCAGTAACAACAGCTCCATCAGCAGTAACCACAGCTCCCTCTGCAGTAACCACAGCTCCATCTGCAGTGACTACAGCTCCATCTGCAGTGCTCCATCTGCAACAGCTCCATCTGCAGTCTGCAGTTACCACAGCTCCATCAGCAGTAACAGCTCCATCTGCAGTAACAACAGCTCCATCTCCATCGCAGTCACCAGTATCACATTACCAGCTCCATCAGCAGTAACAACAGCTCCATCTGCTCCATCTTCAGTAACCACAGCTCCATCTGCAGTGACCACGGCTCCATCTGCAGTAACAGCTCCGTCAGCTCCTCCATCTGCAGTAACCACAGCTCCATCTGCAGCAGTCCATCTGCAGTGACTGACCACAGCTCCATCTGCAGTAACATGCTCCATCGAGTAACCACAGCTCCATCTGCAATGCTCCATCTGCCACTACAGCTCCATCTGCAGTGACAACAGCTCCATCTGCAGTAACCACAGCTCCATCTGCAGTGACCACAGCTCCATCTGCAGTTCACCACAGCTCCATCTGCAGTGACTACAGCTCCATCTGCAGTAACAACAGCTCCATCTGCAGTGACCACAGCTCCATCTGCTCCAGCTCCATCTGCAGTAACAACATCTGCTCCATCTGCAGTGACCACAGCTCCATCTGCAATGACAACAGCTCCATCTGTACCACAGCTCCATCTGCAACAACAACAGTGACCACAGCTCCATCTGCAGTAACAACAGCCTCCATCACCACAGCTCCATCTGCAGTGACAACAGCAGTCAACATCCATCTGCAGTGACAACAGCTGCAGTCCACCATCTGCTGTGACCCTCTGCAATGACCACACAGCTTCATCTGCAGTGACCACAGCTCCATCTGCAGTACCACAAACTCCATCTGCAGTGACAACAGCTCCATCCTCCGAGACAACAGCTCCGTCTGCTGTGACAGCTCTGCAGTGACAACAGCTCCATCTGCATCTGACCACAGCTCCATCTGCAGTGACCACAGCTCCATCTGCAATGACAACAGCTCCATCTGCAGTGACTACAGCTCCATCTGCAGTAACAACAGCTCCATCTGCAGTAACCACAGCTCCATCTGCAGTCTGCTCCATCTGCACAACAACAGCTCCATCTGCAGTGACAACAGCTCCATCTGCAGTGACAACAGCTCCATCTGCAGTGTCCATCTGCACCACAGCTCTGCATCACCACGCACCATCTGCAGTGTGATCTGCACACAGCTCCATCTGCAGTGACCACAGCTCCATCTGCAGTGATCACAACAGCTCCATCTGCTACAGCTCCATCATAACAGCTCCATCTGCAGTGACAACAGCTCCATCAACAGCTCCATCTCCATCAGCAGTGACCACAGCTCCATCTGCTCCAGCTCCATCTGCAGTGACAACAGCTCCATCTGCAGTGACTCCTCCATCTGCTCCATGACTACAGCTCCATCTGCAGTAACTCAGCTCCATCTGCAGTGACTACAGCTCCATCAGCTGACTACAGCTCCATCTGCAGTCCATCACAACAGCTCCATCTGCAGTAACCACAGCTCCGTCTGCTCCATCTGTGACCACATCTAGCTCCATCTCAACAGTAACACAGCTCCGTCTGCAGTAACCACAGCTCCATCTGCAGTAACCACAGCTCCATCTGCAGTAACCACAGCTCCATCTGCTCCATCAGTAACAATCAGCTCCATCTGCAGTGACTACAGCTCCATCTGCAGCTCCTCCATCTGCAGTGACCACCCATCTGCAGTGACTACAGCTCCATCTGCAGTGCTCCATCTGCAGTAACCACAGCTCCATCTGCAGTAACAACAGCTCCATCTGCAACCACAGCTCCATCTGCAGTGCTCCATCTGCAGTAACACAGCTCCATCTGCAGTAACTGCTCCATCTGCAGTCACCACAGCTCCATCTGCAGTAACAACAGCTCCATCTGCAGTGACAACCATCTGCTTGACCACAGCTCCATCTGCAGTCACCACAGCTCCATCAGCAGTGACGACAGCTCCATCTGCTGTGACAACAGCTCCATCTGCAGTCACCACAGCTCCCTCTGCAGTAACAACAGCTCCATCTGCAGTGACAACATCTGCAGTGGTAACTCCATCTGCAGTGACAACAGCTCCATCTGCAGTGACCACAGCTCCATCTGCAGTGACCACAGCTCCATCTGCTGTGACCACAGCAGTAACCCATCTGCAGTGACAACAGCTCCATCTGCAGTGACAACAGCTCCATCTGCAGTGACAACAGCTCCATCTGCAGTGACAACAGCTCCATCTGCCGTCAACCACAGCTCCATCTGCTAACCACAGCTGACAACAACTCCATCTGCAGTGACAACAGCTCCATCCATCTCAGTAACGTGACAACAGCTCCATCTGCAGTGACAACAGCTCCATCTGCAGTGACAACAGCTCCATCTGCAGTCACTCCAGTGACTACAGCTCCGTCTGCAGTAACCACAGCTCCATCTGTGATCAGCTCCATCTGCAGTCTCCATCTGTGACAAGCAGTTCCATCTGCAGTGACAACAGCTCCATCTGCAGTGACCACAGCTCCATCTGCAGTCACAACAGCTCCATCTGCAGTGACAACAGCTCCATCTGCAGTGACCACAACAACTCCATCTGCAGTGACAACAGCTCCATCTGCAGTGACTACAGCTCCATCTGCAGTGACAGTGACTGCTCCATCTTCCAGTCCACTGCACAACAGCTCCATCTGCAGTCTGACAATCAGTTCCGTCTGCATCAACAGTAACTACAGATCAGTAACAACGACTCCATCTGCTAACCATCTCCATCTGCAGTAACCACTGACAACAGCTCCATCTGCAGTAACCAACAGCTCCATCTGCAGTGTGACCACACACTCCATCTGCTCCATCTGCAGTGACAACTCCATCTGCTCCATCTCTGCAGTGACAACAGCTCCATCTGCTCCATCTGTGCTCCACAACACAGCTCCATCTGCAGTAACAACAGCTCCATCTGCAGTGACACAGCTCCATCTGCAGTGACAACAGCTCCATCCATCTGCAGTGACCGTCACAACAGCTCCATCTGCAGTAACAACAGCTCCATCAGTGACCACAGCTCCATCTGTCTGCAGTCCATCTGACAGCTCCATCTTACCACAGCTCCATCTGCAGTAACAACACATCTGCTCCAGCTCCATCTGCAGTGACGACAGCTCCATCTGCAGTGACACCACAGCTCCATCTGCAGTGACAACTCCAGCTCCATCTGCAGTGACCACAGCTCCATCTGCAGTGACCACTCCGCTCCATCTCCGCAGTGACTACAGCTCCGCTCCATCTGCAGTGACAACAGCTCCATCTGCAGTGACAACAGCTCCATCAGCAGTGACTACAGCTCCAATCTGCAGTAACTGCAGTGACAACAGCTCCATCTGCAGTGACATCATCTGCAGTGTGCTCCATCTGCAGTAACCACAGCTCCATCTGCAGTGACAACAGCTCCATCTGCAGTGACTCCATCTGCAGTGACCACACTCCATCTGCACAACAGCTTCTGCAGTGACAACAGCTCCATCTGCAGTGACAACAGCTCCATCTGCAGTGACAACAGCTCCATCTGCAGTGACAACAGCTCCATCTGCTGCAGTGTGACAACAGCTCCATCTGCAGTGACAACCAGCTCCTCTCTGCAGTGACCACAGCTCCCATCTGCAGTGACAACAGCTCCATCTGCAGTGACGACTGCTCCATCTGCAGTGACAACACTCCATCTGCTGCTCCATCTGCAGTGACAACAGCTCCATCTGCAGTGACAACTGCTCCATCTGCAGTGACAATCTGCAGTTACCACAGCTCCATCTGCAGTGACCACATCTGCACTCTCCATCTGCAGTGACAACAGTCAGCTCCATCTGCAGTGACAACTGCTCCATCTGCAGTGACAACAGCTACATCTGCAGTGACAACAGCTCCATCTGCAGTGACAACAGCTCCATCTGCAGTGACAACAGCTCCATCTGCAGTGACAACAGCTCCTCTGCAGTGACAACAGTTCCGTCTGCAGTGACAACAGCTCCATCTGCCGTGACAACAGCTCCATCTGCAGTGAACAACATCTGCATTAACAACAGCTCTGTCTGCAGTGACAACAGCTCCATCGCTCCATCTGCTGACAACAGCTCCATCTGCAGTGACAACAGCTCCCGTCTGCAGTCTTCAGTGACAACAGCTCCATCTGCAGTGACAACAGCTCCATCTGCCGTAACCACAGCTCCATCTGCAGTGACAACAGCTCCATCTGCAGTGACAACAGCGCCGTCTCATTAACATCCATCTGCAGTGACAACAGCTCCATCGGCTGTAACCACGGCAACATCTGCTGTGACCACAGCTCCGTCTGCAGTGACAACAGCCCCATCTGCATTGACAACAGCTCCATCTGCCGTAACCACTCCATCTGCAGTGACAACAGCTCCATCTGCTGTCACAACAGGTCCATCTGCAGTCTCGACAGTTCCATCTGCAGTGACAACAGCTCCATCTGCTGTAACCACAGCTCCATCTGCAGTGACAACAGCTCCATCTGCAGTGACAACAGCTCCATCTGCCGTGACAACAGCTCCATCTGCAGTGACAACAGCTCCATCTGCAGTGACAACAGCTCCATCTGCAGTCACAACAGCTCCATCTGTCATAACCACAGCTCCATCTGCAGTGACAACAGCTCCAACTGCAGTGACAACAGCTCAGTCTGCAGTCACCACGGCTCCATCTGCAGTGACAACAGCTCCATCTGCAGTCACAACAGCTCCATCTGCCAGTGACAACAACTCCGTCTGCCATGACAACTGCTCTGTCTGCAGTGACAACAGCTCCGTCTGCAGTGACAACAGCTCCATCTGCAGTGACAACAACTCCATCTGCCGTAACCACCTCTCCATCTGCAGTGACAACAGCTCCATCTGCAGTGACAACAGCGCCATCTGCAGTGACAACAGCGCCATCTGCATTAACAACAGCCCAGCGTCTGCAGTGACAACAGCTACGTCGGCTGTAACCATCGCAACATCTGCAGTGACCACAGCTCCGTCGGCAGTGACAACGGCTCCATCTGCCATGACCACAGCTCCATCTGCACTGACAACAGCTCCATCTGCAGTGACAACAGCTCCATCTGCAGTTACCACAGCTCCATCTGCAGTGACAACAGCTCCATCTGCAGTGACAACTGCTCCATCTGCAGTGACAACAGCTGCATCTGCAGTCACAACAGGTCCATCTGCAGTGACAACTGCTCCATCTGCAGTCACAACAGCTGTTACCACTGCCCCATCAATATTAACCTCTACATCTGGTGAGTCATTTTGTAAGACAAAAATTCAAGGAAATTTTTATTGCTGAAAGTTGTTCGGCCTATAATTTGTGGTTCATTTCTGGAACAATGTTGATATAACTTCCGTTTGTTCTTAACATACCAAAAATCTTTTGACGACTTTGAGAATAAGAGATATGTTGTCAAATTTGATGTTATTTTCTTGTGTTGAATTCTTCTCATACTTTATAACTGTTTATAACAGCTTTTATTGATTGCTCTACCACAGGAAGATGGTGAAGTTGTTAAGAATTTCGCTCAGAATCACTATTAACACAAGGGCTGTTCTTACGAAACGTCATGCTTTTTATCTGGGTGAATGTGTAGCTTATCAATCTGTTATCTCTTTTGCATCTTGGGCCAATTACTTGGCACAGACAGTAATCATTGTTATCATCATTGTTTTGTTGTTGGTATTGTTACCATCATCATGCCACCATTAATAAAAAGCCACCTCTTTTTGTAAACTTCATTTCTTATCTGCTCTTTCTTAATGTGTATGTCAAAATCCCACAATTTCTTTCTGCCGAAGTCATTATTTCACTCCTCAATGTCATTGCAGGGCCGTCTAGTTTGTCAACTTCTCCTCTGACGTCTGTGGTCTCATCAATAACCAGTGGTGTGTCACAGGTGACGTCTATGGCCTCACCTGCTACCACAGAGGTCACGACTGGTGAGTTGGAAATGTTCTATTTGAAATGTATTATCTAAGTCCTCACTAAGACATGGGCAGATCAATGGAAATATCTCACACATGCTTTTTGGCCATAGAGCTGGACCTTGTGTTGGCTTCTGTAGCGTGAAGTTGAACAGGTGATGATAATTATCTTCTGGACAGGACGCTAATCTCACAGGTTTTTCTCACAAGCTGATTCTGGTACCCATTTGCACCTTGGTTGTTTGTGAAAATGTGTGCGAGGAGTTTTTCTCAAAGAACACAAGGTCTGATTTAACATTGCTATGTTTCAAACCCAGGAACTCATGATCCCAAATCACTCTAAACTTTGAATTGCATTGTTGTGTGGATTTTACTGTGGTTTGTTTTCATGCTTTGGGGGGGTACTTTCTTTTGGGCATAGGTAAGGTTATGTTGTGATGAATGTGCCATCGTGCATTCATAAATCTCATGAGAAATCTGCAATTGACACTTTTGAATAGTCTCCACCAAGATAGTGACATAATAGTATATCTTTTTAATGGCTGCTTGGTCAAGAAACATAAACTATTTGCTGTCGTAAACAACAAATCAAATGTTTCAATCAAGACAGATAGATATAGGCAATTGTTCTGTACATTTGTTGACACCAATACACATATCGATACAAACATAGTTCATCAACTTACTCATACATATCAGTAAGTATAAAAAAATTTGCCCTCACCAACATAAATTTTGTGTCAATGCTTTCTTTCTTTGTCCACATTTACAAGTATATAGTTAGTATAAAAGTATATAAACATATCTATGACTGTATTCTTTATACACTGCTGAATTTTGAATTGGTACTTCATCAATTCTTCCATCCCTGTATATAAATTATTATGATTAGTTCCCTTCATAATGTTGTATTTATCAATAGATCTTTTTTTTAATGATGGATTCAAGCCATCATCAACGTTACAATCTGCTTCAATATTTACTTCAATTTGTTTCAAATCATATTCAATTTTACAGTTTTATTGGTTACCTTTTGGTATAAATGCCAGTTCGTTCCCTCAATAAACTTTAGGGATGAGTACTCTCTTATGTCACGTAGATAAAGACAAACAGTGAGGCAAGGGGCATGTCGGAAGTGAAGGTAATGACACAAGATAATGTGAAAGCCCAATAGGAACAAAGAGAAGACAAATACAAGGAAAAGACAGAGAAAAATCCTGGCCACCATGAGGATTGAACCCGCGACCTCTGTGTCGGCACGCATCGCCTCGCCATGAAAAGAAAGTGTGCTACCAACCGAACTAACTATGCTCCCTTTATGTCAGTACCACTGCCTGTATTAATGGTAGACATCACATCAAACACCTCATGTGACACCTATAGGTTCATCGAGCACTAATTTATTAGAGTCAAAGAGAGAAAGAGGAGACAGAGAGAGAGAAACAGAGAGAGAAACATGACTTTCGTGAAGAGGAGACCATGGAGACACACCTCACTCACATTTTAATGATAAAGCGGCTTCACCAAATTCTTTTTCTCACACGGATTGCTATTATGTTGCTATGAATATTTTGTTCTTATGATTACAGTTACTATTAGTTTTCATTACTATGACCACTGTGGTGATTTTTTAAATATCTTGTTATTGCTATCATTACAGGGTAATTAATAATCCTATAATTAGTATAATTAATCTTTAGCTCAAATGTTTATTCGTGAGAATAAATCTCCCAACAGTAACCTCAGCATCATCAGCCATTACAACAACTCCATCAGCAATTATAACAGCTCCATCTACAGTTACAACAGCTCCATCAGCTGTAATCACCACTTTATCTGAAGTAACCACAGCTCCATCAGCTGTAACCACCGCTACATCTGCAGTCACAACAGCTCCGTCAGCAGTCACCACGGCTCCATCTGCAGTTACGACAGCTCCGTCAGCAGTTACAACAGCTCCTCTGCAGGTACGACAGCTCTATCATCAGTCACCACAGCTCCGTCTGCAGTTACGACAGCTCCGTCATCAGTCACCAAAAGCTTCGTCTGCAGTTACGACAGCTCGGTCAGCAGTTACAACAGCTCCATCTGCAGTTACAACAGTTCCCTCTGCAGTTACAACAGCTCCCTCTGCAGTTATGACAGCTCCATCAGCAGTTACAACAGCTCCATCAGGAGTAACAACAGCTCCATCCGCAGTTACAACAGCTCCATCAGCAGTTAAAACAGCTCCATCAGCAATCACCACAGCTCCATCTGCAGTGACCATAGCTCCATTTGCAGTGACCAGAGTTCCATCTGCAGTTACCACAGCTCCATCTGCAATCACAACAGGTCCATCAGCCATAACAACAGCTCCACCAGTAGTAACAACAGCTCCATCAGTAGTAACAACAACTCCATCAGCCATAACAACAACACCATTTGCAGTGACCACAGCTCCATCGGCAGTTACGACAGCTCCATCTGCAGTGTCCACAGCTCCATCTGCAGTAACAACAGCTCCATCTACAGTGTAAATAGCTCCATCTGCCACCAAAAAAGCTCATCTGCAGCACAACAGCTCCATCCGCAATCACAACAGCTCCATCGACAGTCACCACAGCTTCATCTGCAGTGACAACAGCTCCATATGCAGTGACACCAGCTCCATCTGCAATGAAAACAGCTCCATCAACAGTCACAACAGCTCCATCTGCAGTCACAATGGCTCCATCTGAAAGGACAATAACTCCCTCTGCAGTCACAACAACTCCATGCGCAGTGACCACAGCTCCATCTGCAGTTACCACAGCTCCATCTGCAGTAACCACAGCTCCATCTGCAGTGTCCACAGCTCCATCTGCAGTAACAACAGCTCCATCTACAGTGTCAACAGCTCCATCTGCCGCCAAAAAGCTCATCTGCAGCACAACAACTCCATCTGCAATCGCGACATCTCCATCGACAGTCACCACAGCTTCATCTGCAGTGACAACAGCTCCATATGCAGTGACACCAGCTCCATCTGCAATGACAACAGCTCCATCAACAGTCACAAGAGCTCCATCTGCAGTCACAATGGCTCCATCTGCAAGGACAATAACTCCATCTGCAGTCACAACAGCTCCATCTG
>JAXRKP010000025.1:454451-556951 GCA_037039925.1 Doris montereyensis | reverse complement strand
GCGATTACCACAGCTCCATCTGCACTGACAACAGCTCCATCTGCATTTACCACAGCTCCATCTGCAGTGACAACAGCCCCATCTGCAGTCCACAGTTTCTGCAGTGACAACAGCTCCATCTGCAGTGACCACAGCTCCATCTGCAGTAACCACAGCTCCATCTGCACACCACAGCTCCATCTGCAGTGACCACAGCTCCATCTGCAGTACACAGCTCCATCTGCTCCATCTGCAGTAACCACAGCTCCATCTGCAGTTACCACAGCTCCATCTGCAGTGACTACAGCTCCATCTGCAGTAACCACATCTGCAGTAACCACAGCTCCATCACCAGTGACCACAGCTCCATCTGCAGTAACCACAGCTCCATCTGCAGTGACCACAGCTCCATCAGCAGTGACTACAGCTCCATCTGCAGTAACTACAGCTCCATCAGCAGTAACCACAGCTCCATCTGCAGTAACCACAGCTCCATCTGCAGTGACTACAGCTCCATCTGCAGTGACTACAGCTCCATCTGCAGTAACTCCACAGCTCCATCCATCTGCAGTAACCACGGCTCCATCTGCAGTAACCACAGCTCCATCAGCAGTAACCACAGCTCCATCTCCAGCTAGCTCCATCAGCAGTGACTACAGCTCCATCTGCAGTAACTACAGCTCCATCAGCAGTAACCACAGCTCCCTCTGCAGTAACCACAGCTCCATCTGCAGTGACCACAGCTCCATCTGCAGTAACAGCTCCATCTGCTCCAGGTCCATCTGCTGTAACCACAGCTCCATCTGCAGTTACTACAGCTCCATCAGCACTAACTACAGCTCCATCTGCAGTAACTACAGCTCCATCTGCAGTAACTATCAGCAGTAACCATCCATCAGCAGTAACCACAGCTCCATCAGCAGTAACCACAGCTCCATCTGCAGTAACCACAGCTCCATCTGCAGTGACTACAGCTCCATCTGCAGTGACACAGCTCCATCTGCACCATCCATCTGCAGTAACCACTGCTCCATCTGCAGTAACCACAGCGCCATCTGCAGTGACTACAGCTCCATCTGCAGTTACTACAGCTCCATCAGCACTAACTACAGCTCCATCTGCAGTAACCACAGCTCCATCTGCAGTAACCACTGCTCCATCAGCAGTAACCACAGCTCCATCAGCAGTAACCACAGCTCCATCAGCAGTGACTACAGCTCCATCTGCAGTAACCACAGCTCCATCTGCAGTGACTACAGCTCCATCAGTAACAGCTCCATCTGCAGTAACCACAGCTCCATCTGCAGTAACCACAGCTCCATCAGCAGTAACCACAGCTCCATCAGCAGTAACCACAGCTCCATTACTGCAGCTCCGGACTACAGCTCCATCTGCAGTGACTACAGCTCCGTCTGCAGTTATCAACACAGCTCCATCTGCAGTAACCACTGCTCCATCTGCTCCACTCTCCATCCGCAGTTACTACAGCTCCATCAGCACTAACTACAGCTCCATCTGCAGTAACCACTGCTCCATCTGCAGTAACCACAGCTCCATCAGCAGTAACCACAGCTCCATCAGCAGCAGTGACTACAGCTCCATCTGCAGTAACCACAGCTCCATCTGCAGTGACTACAGCTCCATCAGCAGTGACTACAGCTCCATCTGCAGTAACTACAGCTCCATCAGCAGTAACCACAGCTCCATCTGCAGTAACTACAGCTCCATCTGCAGTAACTACAGCTCCATCTGCAGTGACTACAGCTCCGTCTGCAGTTACAACAGCTCCATCTGCAGTAACCACAGCTCCATCTGCAGTACTACAGCTCCATCAGCACTAACCAGCTCCATCTGCAGTAACCACTGCTCCATCTGCAGTAACCACTGCTCCATCAGCAGTAACCACAGCTGTTACCATCAGCAGTTACTACAGCTCCATCTGCAGTAACCACAGCTCCGTCTGCAGTAACCACCGCTCCATCTGCAGTAACCACAGCTCCATCTGCAGTAACCACTGCTCCATCTGCTGTAACCACTGCTCCATCAGCAGTAACCACAGCTCCATCAGCAGTAACCACAGCTCCATCAGCAGTTCTGCAGTAACAGCTCCATCTGCAGTAACCACAGCTCCCTCTGTAACCACAGCAGTAACCACAGCTCCATCTGCAGTAACCACAGCTCCATCTGCAGTAACCACAGCTCCATCTGCAGTAACCACAGCTCCATCTGCAGTAACCACAGCTCCATCTGCAGTAACTCATCAGCTCCATCTCTGCAGTAACCACTGCTCCATCTGCAGTAACCACTGCTCCATCTGCAGTAACCACTGCTCCATCTGCAGTAACCACAGCTCCATCAGCAGTAACCACAGCTCCATCAGCAGTTACTACAGCTCCATCTGCAGTAACCACTGCTCCATCAGCTGCACCAACCCATCAGCAGCAACCACTCCATCTGCAGTAACCACAGCTCCATCTGCAGTAACCACTGCTCCATCTGCAGTAACCACAGCTCCATCTGCAGTAACCACAGCTCCATCTGCAGTAACCACAGCTCCATCTGCAGTAACCAGCTCCATCTGCTCTCCATCTGCAGTAACCACAGCTCCATCTGCAGTAACCACTGCTCCATCAGCAGTAACCACAGCTCCATCAGCAGCAACCACAGCTCCATCAGCAGTTACTACAGCTCCATCTGCAGTAACCACAGCTCCATCTGCAGTAACCACAGCTCCATCTGCAGTAACCACTGCTCCATCTGCAGTAACCACAGCTCCATCAGCAGTAACCACAGCTCCATCTGCAGTAACCACAGCTCCATCTGCAGTAACCACAGCTGCAGTGACTACAGCTCCATCAGCAGTGACCACAGCTCCATCTGCAGTAACTACAGCTCCATCAGCAGTAACCACAGCTCCCTCTGCAGTAACCACAGCTCCATCAGCAGTTACTACAGCTCCATCTGCAGTGACTACAGCTCCGTCTGCGGTTACAACAGGTCCATCTGCAGTAACCACAGCTCCATCCGCAGTTACTACAGCTCCATCAGCACTAACTACAGCTCCATCTGCAGTAACTACGGCTCCATCTGCAGTAACCACTGCTCCATCAGCAGTAACCACAGCTCCATCAGCAGTAACCACAGCTCCATCAGCAGTGACTACAGCTCCATCTGCAGTAACCACAGCTCCATCTGCAGTGACTACAGCTCCATCTGCAGTGACTACAGCTCCATCTGCAGTAACCACAGCTCCATCCGCAGTTACTACAGCTCCATCAGCAGTAACTACAGCTCCATCAGCAGTAACTACAGCTCCATCTGCAGTAACCACAGCTCCGTCTGCAGTAACCACTGCTCCATCAGCAGTAACCACAGCTCCATCAGCAGCAACCACAGCTCCATCCGCAGTTACCAGCTCCATCAGCAGTAACTACAGCTCCATCTGCAGTAACCACAGCTCCATCTGCAGTAACCACAGCTCCATCAGCAGTAACCACAGCTCCAACTGCAGTAACCACTGCTCCATCTACAGTAACCACAGCTCCATCTGCAGTAACCATCAGCTCCATCAGCAGTTACTACAGCTCCATCAGCAGTTACTACAGCTCCATCTGCAGTAACCACAGCTCCATCTGCAGTGACCACAGCTCCATCTGCAGTAACCACAGCTCCATCTGCAGTAACCACTGCTCCATCTGCAGTAACCACTGCTCCATCTGCAGTAACCACAGCTCCATCTGCATTAACCACAGCTCCATCAGCAGTTACTACAGCTCCATCTGCAGTAACCACAGCTCCATCTGCAATAACCACAGCTCCATCTGCAGTAACCACTGCTCCATCTGCAGTAACCACTGCTCCATCAGCAGTAACCACAGCTCCATCAGCAGTAACCACAGCTCCATCAGCGGTTACTACAGCTCCATCTGCAGTTACCACAGCTCCATCTGCAGTAACCACTGCTCCATCTGCAGTAACCACAGCTCCATCTGCAGTAACCACTGCTCCATCTGCAATAACCACTGCTCCATCTGCAATAACCACTGCTCCATCAGCCGTAACCACAGCTCCATCAGCAGTTACTACAGCTCCATCTGCAGTAACCACAGCTCCTCTGTAGTAACTACTGCTCCATCTGCAGTAACCACTGCTCCATCAGCAGTAACCACAGCTCCATCAGCAGTAACCACAGCTCCATCAGCAGTGACAACAGCTCCATCAGCAGTGACTACAGCTCCATCTGCAGTGACCACGGCTCCATCTGCAGTGACTCCACAACGCCATCAGCAGTGACTACAGCTCCATCTGCAGTAACTACAGCTCCATCAGCAGTAACCACAGCTCCATCAGCAGTAACCACTGCTCCATCTGCAGTAACTACAGCTCCATCTGCAGTAACCACTGCTCCATCAGCAGTAACTACAGCTCCATCAGCAGTAACCACAGCTCCATCTGCAGTAACCACAGCTCCATCTGCAGTAACCACTGCTCCGTCAGCAGTAACCACAGCTCCATCAGCAGTTACTACAGCTCCATCTGCAGTAACCACAGCTCCATCTGCAGTAACCACCGCTCCATCTGCAGTAACCACAGCTCCCTCTGCAGTAACTACTGCTCCATCTGCAGTAACCACAGCTCCATCAGCAGTAACCACTGCTCCATCTGCAGTAACCACTGCTCCATCAGCAGTAACCACAGCTCCATCAGCAGTAACCACAGCTCCATCAGCAGTTACTACAGCTCCAACTGCAGTAACCACAGCTCCATCTGCAGTAACCACTGCTCCATCTGCAGTAACCACAGCTCCATCTGCAGTAACCACTGCTCCATCTGCACAGTGACAACAGCTCCATCTGTAGTGACAACAGCTCCATCTGCAGTAACCACAGCTCCATCTGCAGTGACCACTGCTCCATCTGCAGTAACCACTGCTCCATCAGCAGTAACCACAGCTCCATCTGGAGTAACAACAGCTCCATCTGCAGTCACCACAGCTCCATCTGCAGTAACAACAGCTCCATCTGCAGTGACCACAGCTCCATCTGCAGTAACAACAGCTCCATCTGCAGTAACAACAGCTCCATCTGCAGTGACCACAACTCCATCTGCAGTGACTACAGCTCCATCTGCAGTTACAACAGCTCCATCTGCAGTAACCACAGCTCCATCCGCAGTTACTACAGCTCCATCTGCAGTAACTACAGCTCCATCAGCAGTAACCACAGCTCCATCTGCAGTAACCACAGCTCCATCTGCACTAACCACTGCTCCATCTGCAGTAACCACTGCTCCATCAGCAGTAACCACAGCTCCATCAGCAGTAACCACAGCTCCATCTGCAATAACCACTGCTCCATCTGCAGTAACCACAGCTCCCTCTGCAGTAACCACAGCTCCATCAGCAGTAACCACAGCTCCATCAGCAGTGACTACAGCTCCATCTGCAGTTACAACAGGTCCATCTCCAGTAACCACAGCTCCATCCGCAGTTACTACAGCTCCATCAGCACTAACTACAGCTCCATCTGCAGTAACAGCAGCTCCATCTGCAGTAACCACTGCTCCATCAGCTGTAACCACAGCTCCATCAGCAGTAACCACAGCTCCATCAGCAGTGACTACAGCTCCATCTGCAGTAACCACAGCTCCATCTGCAGTGACTACAGCTCCATCAGCAGTGACTACAGCTCCATCTGCAGTAACTACAGCTCCATCAGCAGTAACCACAGCTCCCTCTGCAGTAACCACAGCTCCATCTGCAGTGACTACAGCTCCATCTGCAGTGACTACAGCTCCATCTGCAGTAACCACAGCTCCATCCGCAGTTACTACAGCTCCATCAGCAGTAACTACAGCTCCATCTGCTGTGACAACAGCTCCATCAGCAGTAACCACAGCTCCTTCTGCAGTAACCACAGCTCCATCTGCAATAACCACTGCACCATCTGCAGTAACCACAGCTCCATCTGCAGTAACCACTGCTCCATCAGCAGTAACCACAGCTCCATCAGCAGTAACCACAGCTCCATCTACAATAACCACTGCTCCATCAGCAGTGACTACAGCTCCATCTGCAGTTACAACAGGTCCATCTGTAGTAACCACAGCTCCATCCGCAGTGACTACAGCTCCATCAGCACTAACTACAGCTCCATCTGCAGTAACAACAGCTCCATCTGCAGTAACCACTGCCCCATCAGCTGTAACCACAGCTCCATCAGCAGTAACCACAGCTCCATCAGCAGTGACTACAGCTCCATCTGCAGTAACCACAGCTCCATCTGCAGTGACTACAGCTCCATCTGCAGTAACTACTGCTCCATCAGCAGTAACCACAGCTCCATCTGCAGTAACCACAGCTCCATCTGCAGTAACCACAGCTCCATCTGCAGTAACCACAGCTCCATCTGCAGTAACCACTGCTCCATCTGCAGTAACCACAGCTCCATCAGCATTAACCACAGCTCCATCTGCAGTTACCACAGCTCCATCTGCAGTAACCACCGCTCCATCTGCAGTAACCACAGCTCCATCTGCAGTAACCACAGCTCCATCTGCAGTAACCACTGCTCCATCTGCAGTAACCACAGCTCCATCAGCAGTAACCACAGCTCCATCAGCAGTTACTACAGCTCCATCTGCAGTAACCACAGCTCCATCTGCAGTAACCACAGCTCCATCTGCAGTAACCACTGCTCCACTGCTCCATCAGCAGTAACCACTGCTCCATCTGCAGTAACCACAGCTCCATCAGCCGTCACAGTAACAGCTCCATCAGCAGTGACTACAGCTCCATCTCTGCATCTGCAGTAACCACTGCTCCATCTGCAGTGACTACAGCTCCATCTGCAGTGACTACAGCTCCATCTGCAGTAAGCTACAGCTCCATCAGCAGTAACCACAGCTCCATCTGCAGTAACAGCTCCATCAGCTCCATCCCTCTGCAGTAACCACTGCTCCATCTGCAGTAACCACTGCTCCATCTGCAGTAACCACTCCAGCTCCATCTGCAGTGACTACAGCTCCATCTGCAGTGACTGCAGTGACAGCTCCATCAGCAGTTACAACAACAGCTCCAACTGCGGTTACTACAGCTCCATCTGCAGTAACCACAGCTCCCTCAGCAGTAACCACTGCTCCATCAGCAGTAACTACAGCTCCATCAGCAGTAACCACAGCTCCATCTGCAGTAACCACAGCTCCATCTGCAGTAACCACTGCTCCATCTGCAGTAACCACTGCTCCATCAGCAGTAACCACAGCTCCATCAGCAGTTACTACAGCTCCATCTGCAGTCACCACAGCTCCCTCTGCAGTAACCACCGCTCCATCTGCAGTAACGACAGCTCCCTCTGCAGTAAGTACTGCTCCATCTGCAGTAACCACAGCTCCATCTGCAGTAACCACTGCTCCATCTGCAGTAACCACTGCTCCATCAGCAGTAACCACAGCGCCATCAGCAGTAACCACAGCTCCATCAGCAGTTACTACAGCTCCATCAGCAGTAACCACAGCTCCCTCCGCAGTAACCACTGCTCCATCTGCAGTAACCACAGCTCCCTCTGCAGTAACCACTGCTCCATCTGCAGTGACAACAGCTCCATCTGCAGTAACCACAGCTCCGTCAGCAGTAACCACAGCTCCATCTGGAGTAACAACAGCTCCATCTGCAGTCACCACAGCTCCATCTGCAGTAACAACAGCTCCATCTGCAGTGACCACAGCTCCATCTGCAGTAACCACAGCTCCATCTGCAGTAACAACAGCTCCATCTGCAGCGACCACTCCATCTGCAGTGACTACAGCGCCATCTGCAGTCACAACAGCTCCATCTGCAGCAACCACAGCTCCATCAGCAGTAACCACAGCTCCATCAGCAGTAACCACAGCTCCATCAGCAGTTACTACAGCTCCATCTGCAGTAACCACAGCTCCATCTGTAGTAACCACCGCTCCATCTGCAGTAACCACAGCTCCCCTCTGCAGTAACCACTGCTCCATCTGCAGTAACCACTGCTCCATCAGCAGTAACCACAGCTCCATCAGCAGTTACTACAGCTCCATCTGCAGTAACCACAGCTCCTCTGCAGTAACCACTGCTCCATCTGGAGTAACCACAGCTCCCTCTGCAGTAACCACTGCTCCATCTGCAGTAACCACAGCTCCATCTGCAGTAACCACTGCTCCATCTGCAGTAACCACTGCTCCATCAGCAGCAACCACAGCTCCATCAGCAGTAACCACAGCTCCGTCTGCAGTAACAACAGCTCCATCTGCAGTCACCACAGCTCCATCTGCAGTAACAACAGCTCCATCTGCAGTAACCACAGCTCCATCTGCAGTGACTACAGCTCCATCTGCAGTAACCACAGCTCCATCTGCAGTAACCACTGCTCCATCAGCAGTAACCACAGCTCCATCAGCAGTGACCACAGCTCCATCTGCAGTAACCACAGCTCCATCTGCAGTAACAACAGCTCCATCATCTGCAGTAACCACAGCTCCATCTGCAGTGACTACAGCTCCATCTGCAGTAACCACAGCTCCATCTGCAGTAACCACTGCTCCATCAGCAGTAACCACAGCTCCATCAACAGTGACTACAGCTTCATCTGCAGTAACCACTGCTCCATCTGCATTGACTACAGCTCCATCAGCAGTGACTACAGCTCCATCTGCAGTAACTACAGCTCCATCAGCAGTAACTACAGCTCCATCAGCAGTAACAACAGCTCCATCTGCAGTAACCACTGCCCCATCAGCTGTAACCACTGCTCCATCTGCAGTGACAACAGCTCCATCTGCAGTTACCACAGCTCCATCTGCAGTGACCACAGCTCCATCTGCGGTAACAACGGCTCCATCTGCAGTAACAACGGCTCCATCTGCAGTGACTACAGCTCCATCTGCAGTTACCACAGCTCCATCGGCAGTGACCACAGCTCCATCTGCAGTGACCACAGCTCCATCTGCAGTAACAACTCCATCTGCAGTGACCACAGCTCCATCTGCAGTGACCACAGCTCCATCTGCAGTGACAACAGCTCCATCTGCAGTGACAACAGCTCCATCTGCAGTAACCACAGCTCCATCTACAGTTACCACAGCTCCATCTGCACTGACCACAGCTCCATCTGCAGTGACCACAGCTCCATCTGCAGTCACAACAGCTCCATCTGCAGTGACCACAGCTCCATCTGCAGTGACCACAGCTCCATCTGCACTGACCACAGCTCCATCTGCAGTAACAACAGCTCCATCAGCAGTAACAACAGCTCCATCTGCAGTAACAACGGTTCCATCTGCAGTCACCACAGCTCCATCTGCAGTTACCACAGCTCCATCTGCAGTGACCACAGCTCCATCTGCAGTAACCACAGCTCCATCTGCAGTGACCACAGCTCCATCTGCAGTGACAACAGCTCCATCTGCTGTGACAACAGCACCATCTGCAGTGACCACAGCTCCATCAGTAGTGACAACAGCTCCATCTGCTGTGACAACAGCTCCATCTGCTGTGACAACAGCTCCATCTGCAGTAACCACAGCTCCATCTGCAGTAACCACAGCTCCATCTGCAGTAACTACAGCTCCATCTGCAGTAACCACAGCTCCATCTGCAGTTACAACAGCTCCATCGGCAGTAACCACAGCTCCATCTGCAGTCACCACAGCTCCATCTGCAGTGACAACAGCTCCATCACAAATAACATCCATGGCCTCTTCTCTGACATCAGCTATCTCACAAGCAACTTCCAGCCTTATTTCAACGCCATTTTCACAAGTTACTACCGGTCTGACTTTTGCCTCGCCTACAACAATGCAGAGCTCCGTTTTGTCGAGTGCGCCCTCAGCCTTCTCTTCATCTTCACCCTACAGAACAACTAATCCACCCACAGGTGAGAACAATATTCTTTTATCTGTTTTTGCCTCCAAATTTTTTGTGCTTTATTCAATGTACAGACCTTTACCAACTTCATTCAATGATTTTATGTCTCTGTTACTTAAATAATCAAAGAAATATTTTCCTGAGCAGCCCTATGATTTCCTATGGTGCCCCAAGCATTTCTTGACGCTTTTATACAGGACCTTATGTCTCTCATACTTTTCCAATATGACTAGTTGTTAGCAAATCTTACTTGGGATTGTGGGGAGATCTATCCTCTAAAAAGACAGGCGTAACATTTGCAGACACATTGATTTTCTTCAATGCAATGCACTCGAAAACGCATAATTTGAAATTTATGGGTCGAGAGATTTCTTTTAAAGCTTTCAGGTTATCCAAGGGACATGTTTTCAGTTATCTCCCTTGTTGCAATAACACAAACATGCATTTTGGGAAATTGCTTTGTTTTTCCTTCTAGTGGGCTCTAGATTTGGGTTATACTGGCTTTCTCTGCAAACAAAAATATAGGCAGTCAGGGTAAGAACTAAATCTCGAAACTGGACTGAATTTCAGGTTATGGGGGGAAGGAGATTTATAAAGAAATAATCTGGACTTGGCAAATCCTTTGATCTAAATTACAACTTATTCCAAGATGTCTGTTGTGTTGTTCATTCAAAGTTGTGTTGTTCATTAACAGTTTCCTTACAAGAAATCTTTCAGTTGCTTGTTACCACTTTCCTTACAACTCTTTCTTGTGGTTTATTAACAGTTTCCTTCCAAGATGTATTTCTTGTTGTTCATTAACAGTTTCCTTACAAGATGTATTTTGTGTTATTCATTAACAGTTTCCTTACAAGATGTATTTCTTGTTGTTCATTAACAGTTTCCTTACAAGATGTATTTCTTGTTGTTCATTGACAGTTTCTTTACAAGATGTATTTTGTGTTATTCATTAACAATCAACAGTTTTCTTACAAGATGTATTTTGTGTTGTTCATTAACAGTTTCCTCACAAGATGTATTTTGTGTTATTCATTAACAGATTCCTTACAAAATATATCTTGTGTTATTCATTAACAGTTTCCTTATTAGTATTAGATGTATTTTGTGTTCATTAAAAAGTTTCCATCCATTAACATTTTCCTTTACGATGTTGTTTTTCCTTACAAGATGTATTTTGTGTTGTCCATTAACAATTTCCTTACAAGATGTATCTTTTGTGTTTCTTTACAAGATAACTTTTGTGTTGTTCATTGACATTTTCCTTACAAGATAACTTTTGTGTTGTTCATTGACAATTTCCTTACAAGATGTTTTTTATGTTGTTTATTGACAATTTCCTTACACTTACAGGATAACTTTTGTGCTGTTCATTGACAATTTCCTTACAAGATAACTTTTGTGTTGTTCATTGACAATTTCTTTACAAGATAACTTTTGTGTTGTTTATTGACAATTTCCTTACTACAAGATAACTTTTGTGTTGTTCATTGACAATTTCCTTACCAGATGTTTTTTTTGTGTTGTTTATTGACAATTTCCTTACAAGATAACTTTTGTGTTGTTCATTGACAATTTCCTTACAAGATAACTTTTGTGTTGTTCATTGACAATTTCCTTACAAGATAACTTTTGTGTTGTTCATTGACAATTTCCTTACCAGATGTTTTTTGTGTTGTTTATTGACAATTTCCTTACAGGATAACTTTTGTGTTGTTCATTGACAGTATGTGAGGACGTAATCGACCTGTCTGAAGAAGACTTCAACTTGCTGGCTATTGGTCCCGTGAACACATCTGTCCCCTCGTCCGGGGAACTGGTACTGGAGGCTTGTCTCTCAATTTCGAAAACGTTGATGGAAAGATCGTTATCACTGTGCCCTTCCCTGCTGGCGCAACACTGGAATTGCTAGACATTTCCGGCACTCATGATTTCTATTATGTTGAGGTCGAAGATGAAGATGGAGTTTCAAAACTGGTAGAGGTAAACATGTATGTTAAACATATATATATATATATATATATATATATATATATATATATATATATATATATATATATATATATATATATATATATTAATATTATTATTATCGCTGGTGTAGAAAAAATAACATTGTATCTCCAAATTTGAAATTTTGAGAGAAATTGTTTCAAGGTTTCTCAAGCTCTAAATGTTCATGTAGTTATAACACGGTTAAACTTTCAGACGTAGTAATCTTTTTTTTTTATTAGTTGGACATGCCACAATTTGGTACAATGATATAATTCTGCTTTCATCACCACACAAATTATCCAATTTTCATCCAATCTGGAGATACCGCAATTTTGCTCTATACCAGTGATAAAGAAATACCATAATGTATTATATTCATGGGATTTTTATTTTATTTCACATTGGACTTTTCACAATTTCTTCAATTTCAAGTCTTGTTTCTTTTTATTTCACTTAGGGAGAGGGGCAGGCATTCATCATTTGCTTGGGGTGTTTTTTGGGTACCTAGGTCCAGTTTACAACAAACGAATAAAGAAACATCTTAGGGATTTTTTCTCATTGTTTTGTATTTGTTTGGGGTTTTTGTTCGTTTTTTAGTTTTTTTTGTAAAGCCATGATCAATAACAATATTAACAGTCATGTGTATCAACTAAAATTTTACAGTTTGCCTCATTGATTTGGTTTTTAAAAATGTTGTTTTGTTTTGGATTTTTTCTCTAAATAGAATATACAAGGTGAATCAGCTCTTGACAGAAGTAGAAACTTTTTCAATGAGGAAATCCCTGCAGGAGGTGCCCTTATCATTACTATCCAAGGACCAAACACAACATTCTCTGCCAACGTTACGGAATTCAGAGTGTGTATTGAGAATCTTGGTGAGTTGATAGTCTTGAAAAATATTTAGGCCTTTTCATCATGGCATTGCTTGTCTAATAAAGCATGCCACATGACTCTCTCTTTATTTCTCTCCTTCTCTCTCTCTCTCTCCCTCCGTTCCGTTCCTCCCTCCCTCTCTCTCTCTCTCTCTCTCTCTCTCTCTCTCTCTCTCTCTCTCTCTCTCTCTCTCTCTCTCTCTCTCTCTCTCTATCTATCTATCTATCTATCTATCTATCTATCTATCTTACTGTTAATCAATGGGAAATCTGCTTTCTTCTGACTTTTCCTCATCAATGTGGATGATAAAAAAATAAGCATCTGTTTACATCTTTCATTGTCTAAGTTTGTACAAAAGAAAATTTGTTCATTAGTAAAGAAAACATATTTAGACTAAATGATTTATTAACTGTAGAAATGATCACATGTACTTTTTTTTTCTTCATATTTCTTGAGATATGCCATCTTCATGATGTCCCTTGCTTGAAGTCTCAGAAATAATCAGTGTGAACATGAAAGAACAATCATGGCCCTGAAAAGTACTACCAATGTTTAGTTTTGAATGATTGATGATCAAAAATATTATTTGGTTTAATATTTTATCAGAAGTGGTACTCTGTGACTGATCATTTTTCCAATTATCTCTTCATATAAATTATATATCGTCTATATCTATCTAAACAACCAAGTCCACAATATGTAGGATATTCTATGAGATTTGTCTTGCAAATGATCAAATACACACTTCTTTCATGTTTTTATTAGTATTGAAGGCCTTAATCCAATAGAAAGGCTCCAGTTATGCACACATTCTAAAAGCAGATTTCCGCTTTTCTTCCCCGCCTCGGATACTAATCTCTCAAGTAAAGGAGTGGCCTTTAAATCTTTAACAAAAAGTTCAACTCTAACTGTGTACGTCCATTTTGGGCATACCTGATTATTTCTTTCCATTTACCACATTCTAAAGAACTAAAATAGTCAATTAATTGAAATCCAAGAAGCTTGCAGCCATATTCAATGATTTATTACGGGGTTTTTTTGCATTTCTTGAAAAATTACGTCAAACGGACGTGAACATTTAGATAGTTTCACCAACAATATATGTGTGTGTATGTGTATATCATTGGTGAAACTATACATGTGCAAGTCCATATGACGAAATTTTTCAGGAGAGGCAAAATACGTAATAAATCATCAAATAGGTCTGAACTTTTATGCTATTTGGATTGCAATACAATAACTGCTTTAGAATGTAGCGAAGAAAAGGAAATAATCTGTTATGCATAAAATGGATTTACATGGCTAGAGTTGAACTCTTTGAAAGATCTAAAGAAGCAAGTCCACTCCTTACGAGGGTACAGTTTTATAGCAGGAAGAAAAACAGAAATCTTCGATTAGATCATGTGTGTAAAATGACCTATTGATTCACAGGCATCCATGATTTATAAAGACAGAAAGAAGCATGTGTTTGATCAATTATGTTCCTGAGAAAGTGATAACAACGGCCATCTTGAATCATTTTTTTTAAATAGGTCATTTTCACAAACGTAGTTGTCTTAGAGTCTTCATTTTAGAGGTTTATAACTTTGTACTTAAAAACTTAAAACCAATGTCCTGAAACACTCATATCAATATTTTTATATCCTGAATAATAGTGTTTTTTACAAATTTTCAAAGAATTAGGTTTGGACTATTTTCTCTCAATTTTCTGCCAAAAAATCATGGATTTCTCAGAAAATATGAAAGATGTCAAGAATCCTATTCACGTATCTTTTAGTTATGATATGAAGCAGCTATATGCCAAGTTTCAAAGGGATTCATTGAAAATTGTAGAATTTAGGAAAAAGCAGTCTAAGGAGTCTATTTTGAGAAAATCGCACTTGAAAGCATTTTTTTCCGTTATTTGAATGATTTTTCCTCATAAAAACCTAGAAAAAAGTATGCAGGGTGTCCAGCAGGGTCGGAAAGTCGGAAATATGTCGGATTTTTCATACTCAGGTCTGAAAGATCTGAAATTAGTGAAATGGTCGGAAATTGATGTCTTGGGTAGGAAAACAAGTAGGAAATGGGGCTCAGGTAGTAGAAACAGTGTTTCCATGCATCAGGAAATCCTTGAAAACGAAAAAAATATTTTCCGGACGAGAAAATACCAGGATGGGGAAATGATGTATTGAGGACGAACATGAGGGAAAATCAGGGAAATCAAAGTAGACATGAAAAATTATCGACACCGCGAAATAGGAAAATGCGAATAAGATCGTGGACGACGAATGATCATGCATGCTTTGCTGTTTGGCGTTTCTTTCATGTTGAACCTAACGATTCCAATACCTTCTTTAAAATTATAAAGTTTGCCCGGGGAATTAGTATCGGATTTCGACACAAAGCTTTCAATACTTTCTTTAGTTTTAGCGCCTATACAATACCACAATATCTACGGGTAAGCCTTCTTTCTTGAATTTAACTTTTACTCTGGAGACATTAAGAATGCCGTGTGTGTTAAAAAAGCCGATCGCGCACGTTGTTGTATGGTTCGTGTCAAAGGGAGAGAGAGACAGAGGGCAATGTGCATATTTTAAGTCTGATCGCGTGTGTGTGTGGGTATTAGACACGTGTGTGTGTAAGAAAGCTTTAGACAGAATGTTTGTGTGTCTTTGATGCGACCAATCGCGCATGTGTGTATTAGTATTAGAGAGAGAGGAGTATGGATGAGCAGAATAGAGGTTAGTCGAGGAGGTTGGAGGGATATTACGGATTGGGTGATGGAAGGGATATCAATACCTGAAAGAATAGAGGTTGGGTGATGGAAGGGATATCAATACTACGCAAGTGTTTAGTAAGAATAGAGGAGGTTGGATGAGGTTGGGTGATGGAAGGGATATTATGCACGCACAGCCTGATAGCAGAATAGAGGTTGGGTGATGGAAGGGATATTAATACTACGCACGCACGGCCTGATAGCAGAATAGAGGTTGGGTGATGGAAGGGATATTAATACTACGCACGCACGGCCTGATAGCAGAATAGAGGTGGGGAAGGGGACAGGGTGAAGGAAGTCAATGTGAAAACATGATGGAAAAACAAGAGGCGACTGAGTCTGACATACGGTAGGCCTATCGGAAGAGAAAGAGAGAATTAACGAATGTGTCTTCCACTACAGTGTAGATATGGGTGGGAAAGGGTAGAACCGGAAAGAAGGCAATCATGTACTATAGTATACAGTAATACTATATTCAGATCTAGATCTAGGTTCCGGTTTTATTGAAGAAGAAAAAAGAGTGGGTGGGGCGGTTGCCAATATAATGGAGATTTTTACGAGGGGAGGGGATCTAGTTTTAAGTTTTTGATCCTGATAAAGAAAAAGGGACTGTGTGGGGGGATGGTGGTGGCTAAAATTAGAACAGAAGAATCTAAGATTTATAATTGGCAGAGTTCAAGTTAGAGAGAAAAAACCTTTCAAACCTCATTTTCTTTTCTCGGTAGACTGAGTAAGTATTTGTGCGTGTGTTTAGGCTATGATATTATCACTCTTGTGTTGGATTTATTTTTCGAAAGGAGATACAAAAATATTTTTGTTCATTTTTGCACTGTTTACATGTTTTGTGAAATCATAGGGGTAAATCCATCACTACAATCAGCTATCAGAATTATTTTTTTCTTCAGAAATGTAATGGGACCCTGTAGAAAAATGCTGAAATATTATTAATCCAAAGTGAAACATTAAAGAAATGTGTGATCACTTTATTTCATTGAGATGCACTAGAAAGTCATTCATTTAGGATTTTAATTAACAATTTATAATTATGCGTTAAAATTGGAAATATCTGCACTGTTCTCCGTTTCTCGCGTCGGAGAGTATTTCATTTCCTAGGTAGGATTGTTTCTGTTGTGGTAGGAAATTTTCAGTTGACTTTTGCTGAACACCCTGAGTATGGTAATACTTTGAAACGTCATAAAGCCTTGAGAGGCTCTCAACTTCATCTTGTGGATCCCGTTTCCTCTGCCTCGGCTCCCTTATACTCATATCCGGCAGTACCTTTCGATAACAGGTGCGCGGGATATGTCACATATTTTGCTGATCTAAGGCAATATTGAGGAATTTTGTTAAAAGTAAATGTTTTGGTTAGATTTCATTTTATGCTCATTAACATTCGAGTACCAACTTGCAATACTTTAGACAAAACTAATGGCTTTTATAGTAAAGGATGTCCAGAAAGAAATAGATGTATGTCATAAATTTGATCAATATTTCTTACTTCCATTATCTAATTTTGATTTAATTTTGAGGACCTGTTGTATGTTCATGCAGAAAAAGGGTCTAAAAATTTCATAGGAATTGCGCACTATATAAAAAACCAGATTTTAAATAATCAGAAGTGTGCAGTCAATAAATGGATTGCTGCGTTCTTCATTTTGCTCTCAACGTCTTTAACTTCTTACTCATCTTCTGCATTGATTTGAACAATCTTTCGAGGTCTACATCTAGACTAATTCTTAGGTTTAACAGAGCTATATTTAACTCAAGACATAACATTTTCTGAAGGAAATGGCCAAGGCACAAGAGGGTAAGGCTTATGCAGTTGAGCTTTATTTTCGGACAGGTTCACTGAAGAAATCGAGAACAGGTTTGTTAAAAAAAAAAGGCATAAAGAGAACAAACATCCTCTCTCTTTCTCTAATTCAGAACTGTGTAGAAAAATTTAAAGTGACTGGGTCTGTGTCTTATTGCAACGCAAAAATGTCAGGTAGAGAGAGTCACTCTGGCAGACCTCAACACACTTGCATTGCACTGTTCAAAACATCCAATGTGTTTGGCAGTCTGTTGAGACAACCCCAGTACTGTCACTGAGAAGTAAACTACAAGAGGTGGGAGGGAGGGATCCTTGGATGTTCTAGCTTTCAAATCACACAATTCTGCGACAGGATCTGCACGCTTATTTCAATCAAACACAAACCAACTGATGAGGACAAAGAACATCGCTTCCTGACGTGTCAGTGGCTTGCTTACAGAACAATTTGCAAGAGATCCTGATTGGATATATAAAAAAAAATGTTTGGGTCAGTCATGAATCCCACTTCATCCTGTCTGGCTGTGTGAATTTTAAAACACTGAAGAGTCCTGATTATGTCCTGGAGAAACCGCTTCATGACATTTAGCGTACAACCTGGATTGCGTTCAGTCGTAATGGTGTGATCGAGCCTTTCTGGTTTGAAGATAAAAACAGAGATGCAGTAAATGTTACAGCTAAACAGTATGTCAATATTCTCTGGAATGTTTTTAGAAGACTTGGACAGCGACAACCTTCATCGGCCTGGCTCTAACAAGACAAAGCAACCCCCATACCGCAAGGGCAACCCTAGCTTGGCTAAAAAACACTTTCAGAACAGAGCGCCAAAGACTTGAATGGTTTCCTTACTCGCCGTATCTAAACCTCCACGACTCCTTTGTTTGGGGATACTTAAAAGACAGGGTCTACTTAAACAAACTCCAAACAATTGATGAACTCAAGGAAACATAGTGGCGGAGATGCGAAACATTACTTCTGCAATGTGTCAGCAGCATGGGATGGGATAAATTTCCCAAAGCAGTCTGTATTCTGTGACTTTTTATCCTTCCGTGTCAAAAAGAGTAAATCATAATTTTCAAACAAGTTTTAAAAGCAATTAACACATCGCTGATCATTTCTTTCTTCAGATTTCTGTCGCATCACTCCTGATAATGTCTATAGAGAGTTACAGTTCCTGCCCTTGGATGGTATACTTGGAGTTATGGCACCTGACAACACAACAATCATCAAGTATGGTGATGATGTTCCAACTATTGAGAGCGGAGTTATCGTCTATGGATCTTGCTATGAATGGTAGGTTATACCTCATGTTTTATGTGTTTGTGCATGTGTGTGTGCCTGTATGAGTATGTTTAACAACTGTCACCAAACACATGATCATAATCTTCACAATAGGTCAAGACAATATTCAAAATTTCATAGACCAGTGATATAACTTTAGATTATTTTTGTTGTTGTTAGGGTTTTTTAACATAAATGCATGTTATTATTATGAGTGAGTGAGACAGAGAGACCGTCAGAAAAAGAGCCAGTGACAAACTTAAAATAGACAAACAGATATGTATGTCTGCACATGTACAAATAAAGACAGTCAGTCAAAAGCTCAATAAAGTCTAAGGCTTTTTTCTCTCGCAGCACATGTGAAGGATTTGTCCTGAGATGCCGGATTAAGAGTGATTGTGAGATATGCCCAAATCACACCATCGAGTGTGTTGGAAACTGCACGGATGCAAGAGTTGTCGTTACCTACGATGAGCCCGGTGTTCCTGTAAATTGTCAAGTTGATGAAATCCCATGCACACCAGATGACTGTACAAGTGCGTAGTTTGAAAACTCTCTACATACTTTACATGTCTGAAATTGACTTTTCATTGATTTTGAACCTTTTTTTTTTTTTTTTCCTTTTTTTTTATAGTGGGTTTTTTTTTCGGGGGGTATTGCCTATTGAATTCTTCATCTTTCACACCTTATTTGCCAGTTAATTCTGTTTCTGTCCATAAATTTCATGCATGGTCTGCGTGTTGTTTTTATAGTGGATTTTGCTGTTTTGTTTTGTTTTCGTATTTAATTTTGTTATTTTATTTACTTTTTACTAATCTATGACTTATGACAGTTTTAATCTTAGACTTTTAAATATGGCTTTGCTTTAATGTCAGTGCACACTTGAAAAAAACCCTGCAAAATGACATTTTAAAAAATTCTAATTTCTAAATAGGCTTGTGCCTTTTCCCATTAATTAAAAACCAAGATGTCATCGATGTTAAATTGAAAAGTGTGATAAGCGTCTTTTTAAATTATATTCCAGCTCCAACTGAGTGTCCTACTCCATGGTCTGAATGGACCAGCTGTGATCAAAAATGTCAACGCCACCGACAAAGATCATGCGAAGGTTGTTACCTCAACTGTGAAGACGATTACCAACTGGTTGAAACTGAGAGATGCGAAGTGTGTATAACAACGGTCACACCATGTAAGATTTTCAACTTGATTTTTTTAAATTCCATAAATTGATGCATAAAAGTATCCTTGGCGTATGTGTTTGTGAGTGTATGAGCGCTCGCATGTGTGTATCCATATGTATATCTAGATTTATATGCGTATCATTGTGTATCCAGTAATCCTTCAGGGTGATGAGGGAACTGCACGATAGACTGTCACATCAGCAGTTTCCACTTTTCTCGGTCACAGGCCAGCCAGGGTTTAGGTCTGGAAGAAGGTCTTTCCTAATGTGTACATGTACTTGTGAATATATGTGTGTATATTTATTTACACCATAACTTCTCAATCAGTGGTGCCTCTTCTTCTAGGCATCTCCCATTCACATGCAACCTAAGCCTTCTTTCAACACCATATTTAAATTCATCTTCTGCCCACTCTGTCTAGCAGATGAATTCTGACTGCTCTGTTTTGCAAATTTGAGTAAAGTAAAGGTTCCTTCAAGGCCATGACGTGAAGGAAACAGGTGATAATGATTTTCTCCTGGACAGGACGCTAGTCTGATGCAGGTTTTTACTTTCACTTCAGGCTAGTGCTTATATATACCCATTTGTACCTGGGTCGAGTGGGGAAAATATGTGTTTAGTGTCTTTCTCAAGGAACACAGCGTTGGGCCTGGCTTTGCTATCATTCAAACCTAGGCCTCATGATCAAAAGTCCAGCAGCCTCACCACTCCGCCATTATTGCCACCGTGGCATATTTTTCAGCGGCGATTTTAAAGTTGACAGTGAAAGGTCGTCAAGTTGCCATTGTTTAGATTAAGAGGAAATTAAATTTAGGCCTATGCAACACGTTTAAAGATTGACTAGTGTTACACCATATCATGCCTCGCAGTCAACAGAGATCACATGATATCTCATGCCGGTAAAAGCAATGTGCCTTGATAGTCTCAACAATCAATTTTTACCTTTTTTTTCATCCCTTATAGCAGTGCCAACCATTTCCAAGTTTCCCAACATTACAAATAGAGAAAATGTGATTATGTGTATTTATTACATATATGCAAAGTCAGAGAGAGAGAGAGAGGCATAGACAGAAATGTTTCAGGGGATGATACTTAAATATCAATATTTGTTAAATAATCTTAATACGTTGGAGGGTCTCACTTAGTCTCAGCATGCGTGCGCACATACACACACATAAACACACACACTGTATGTGTATTGAGTTCATTTTCATGTTGTTTTCTTTTTCTCCTTTTTCTTTTCAACAGACTCAACTACTGAAACTCCTTGCACTGACACTGAGATCTATGATTGTGTCAATCCTTACGAGGAATGCATGGAAGAATGTACTGTCTTCCGAATGGGATCTGTATGCAACAATCTGGACAACAGCACTGACAGCTGCACAGATAAATGTCGCTGTAAAGACGGTTATCGAAGGTGACGATTGATTTCTAGTTAGACTGTCACTGATTGAAGAAGCCTTTTAACAAATGATAATTGAAGGGGTCATTTCAATAGTGAGCTTAAGTCACAATTACGTCATTTAGAGAAAAATGCCAAACACAATGGACTTAGGCACAGATGACATTGGGAAAACCAAGTTTCAAACGGCTGTAAATGTGGTGTGTTTCCATCTTATCACTTTCATATTTTTCAGGAAGCATGGATTCCTTGTCCAGGCAGTGGACAGGTAAGCACCTGTACGGGGAGTAGATGATCCGCCCTCCACAAGTCTCCTGCTGCCTTGCAGGCGGTCCTTGGTCGACCAAAGACTAAGGGAGTTAACCCTGACATAAAACAACCTGCTGCCTTGCAGGCCGGTCTCATTGCCCAAAGACTAAGAGTTAACCCTGACAGAAAATAACAACCTGCTGCCTTGCAGTGGCAGATGTATAAAAAAAACACTCTCAGTTGTACTGAAGAGGTCTGTGGTAGGAAACAAATTAAAGGATATAGGAAAAGAACAGCATGGTGGAATGAGAATGCCAAGACTAAGATCAAAGAAAAGAAGGATGCCTGGAAGAAATACTTGCAAACAAAGAGACCAGAGGATAGGATAGATTATGTGAATAAAAGAACTATAGCCAAAGAGGAAGTGAGGAAAGCAAAACAGGAACAATGGGAAGAGTTTGGACAAAGACTCCAAGAAAGCTATCAAGGAAATCAAAAGCTGTTACCCAGAAATGATTAAAAACCAAGGAGAGGCAGACAAACTACTACATGCAATATGCCAACAAGCATGGAAGTCCAAACAGGTGCCAGACGACTGGAAAAAGGGAGCAGTAGTACCAATACATAAGAAAGGGTCAACTATGGAATGCTCAAACTGTAGAGGGATATCACTACTTAGCGTTCCAGGAAAAGTATATGCCAGGATACTGGATATGAGACTAAGGAAAAGAGTAGAGGATCAGATTGAAGAGCATCAGAGTCGATTTAGACCAGGAAGAAGTGTACAAGACTACATATTTACAATTAGAAAAATAATAGAAAAATTCCTTAAGAGAAACATTGACTTGCCCCTGTGTTTTATTGACTTAGAAAAGGCATTTGACACTGTGAGGAGAGACGAACTATGGCATTCCTTAAAAGAACACAATGTAGAGCAAAATTCACTAGAAGCCATTAAAAGTTTTTACAATAAACCAACATGTGCAGTGAGAGTAGCTGGAAACATATCTGCAGAATTTGATGTAGATATAAGAGTAAGACAGGGATGTATTATTAGTCCTCTTTTGTTTATCACATTTATGGATTCAGTCGCAAAGGCATCCTCAAAAATGAAGAAAATGAATGTAGGTATGTGAAAGCTCAAACCAGTAAACGTATAAATGCTTTCATTTGCTGATGATTTAGTTCTGGTTGGAAAATCAGAAAGTGACCTTCAGTCGAATATCAACATTATGAACAATGAACTAAATAAAAGAGGAATGAGAGTAAATGCAAAGAAAACCAAAACAATGCTAGTAACTAGGAAAGCTAAAACACAAAATCTTAAATTGGGCAGGGAGTATTTAGAAAAAGTTCAAAGCTACAATTCTCTAGGAGTAATGATTAACTCAGAGGGAAAACTAAGAGAAGAAATCAGCCAGAGAATCAAAAAGGCAAATGCAATATATAACCATCTAGGAAAGGCATTTGTAGGTAAGCAAGAATTGTCGACAAAAACCAAAATGGCAATATAAAATAGTTTATTGTCCTACTCTCCTCTATGGCAGTGAAACTTGCGACTTTAGACAGTAGAGAATACAGTAAAGTACAGGCTAAGAAGAGTAGTACGGAAAACTAAAAGAGACAAAATCAGAGAGACAACATTAAGAGATCAAACCAAAGCAGATGGCATAAAAACTAAGATAGAAATAAATCCACTGAGATGTTTTGGGCATGTAAACAGAATGAACAGCAATAGAATAGCTAAATCAGTAAATAGTGCTAAAACTCAAAGTAAAAGACCGAAAGGCAGACCTCGGAGAAAGTGGGAAGAAGATATAAAAGAGGCATTGAAGCACAGAAATTTAACTTTTTTGGAAGGAAACAGAAAATGCCAGGACAGGGTATCCTGGAGAAAGATCATCTCGGGCATCTGATAAAGAAAGAAAGAAAGATGGATGGATTCCTTGTATTCCCTAGGATTATCTCTCTGTCTTGTTTTTCACAAAAGTGGACAATGGTGCACATTGAAATGACCCCTTCAATTGCCAGATGGACATTGAAAAGCTGATTGTGCTCTCCACCATTGCCTAATCATTTGTTACTTAGCTTTTAGTATGAACTTTTCCTTTAATGATGAAATAGTTTGCACCATATAGTGGACGGAAAGAAACTAGTCTTAGATCTTTGCATTTTTTTCTCCAAATTTTATGTGATTGAAATTAAATGATTGCTTCTATTAGAAAGACAATCTTCTTACTGAATAGTTTTATTTCAAGCCTTTATGAAAGATTTAAAGGTACAGAGAAAAATATGACAACAACTTTCTATGAAAGATTTAATTGTATAATAAAAAATATTACAGTCTCGAATTAACTATTAATAAATGTTTTATTGTCGTGATAACTGGTAACGAGAAATGCTCTTATCCAAAAGGGTAATTTTAATTCATCTATTTAATTATGTAGTTTTATCACTGAAGAAAATGGTTTTGTTTCATCTTTACTTGACCTATATTGTATAAAATAATGGATGACAAAACTTTGCCTTGCCTTTAGAAAAAAGAAAAAGAAACTCAAAGCTTTAAGTATAAATTCAAAGGTTTTTTCTTATGTGTCAGATGCAAGCATATTGCTGGTATAGAGCAATAATCAACAATGCGGGAGGGGGGGGGGTGTTGTGACACAATCGGTGGCTTGATGAATTTGTAGTCATGACAACACTGTTTCAAAACACTGGTTGGTCTAGGGTTTTTTTTTCATGGTGTTGAGGTCTTAAAAAAGGTGATTCACTCCTGTTTTCTTCACTTGAATGAAAATCCAGCTAAAGACATAAAGGTCTTGTTAGTGTTTAGTATGAAGCACCTAACATGCATCTGTACTGTATGCTCCCTTTGGAGTTGAGGACATAGAATGAAATGGGCTTGCTGAGGTGGAGATAAATGATAATAAGTCAGCGAGTCTGCACTTCTGCAGACATACAGACTATATATCCAATTTTATTGTTCTATACTCTTATATCTGTTTTATTTATGAAATCTACTGAATTTTTTAATCTTTGTTTATGACAGAAATATGTTTGGCCAGTGCGTCCAGGAATATGCGTGTGAGTGTTACAATACAACCGTGCCAACACCAATTCCTATGAACTACTTGGTTAACGTTAGTGAGTGTGAATATTGGTAAGTAATGTGCAAAGAAAATCATCACAATCTTTATTTTTACACTGTATGTGAAAAGCAATTAACAAAGTAACTACTGGGCTCAATGATAAGTCTGAAATCGTGAAAGCAAACATCAAAAACGAACATCTGGTTCCACTAATTAACTCTTAGACTTGAAAAGTAAATAGCACAAGTGAACAAGTCAACATGTGGGTTCACTTTTAAATTCTGGGACTCTAAATGTTTAAGACTGTAATCTTCTGTATCAGTGTCAGCCATGCATGGGCAAGCAACTGTCCACTTGAATTTTCAGCACACCTTGCCCCTGGATTGGCTGGGTTGGCACTCATTTATATCAGGGAGAGATGAAAAGCTCTAAGATCCCTACAAATACGATATACATGTTAAAAATCTTATAGCAGTTTAAAGCTTTAACTCATAGACTACCCAAGGTCCGACACAAGATTATGGCGTGGGTACCCAAAGAGAAGTAGGGTGGTTTAAAAATTTTGTAACTTTTTATTTATCATTTTCTCTTCATTTATTAAACACAGTGTTCATAAGAAATCAAATTTTATATTAGCACCAATAAAAATCGGCTATGTGTCGTTAGTTTGTCTGAGTGGGGATGAGTGAAAGGGTGCAATTGAGAAGCTAAAAATGTTTTTGGGGTGGAGATACCATTCATACGATACACTACTTCCGTCAGTAAATAGATGAAAACAATGATTGGAAAACGGTGAAGCGGTAAACTGATCAACAACAGTGCGGTCTATGCTGTTACTGACTTGTAGATCTACTTGTAGTACTAGTGGTAGTAGTTGTTTTGTACAATGGCAAAGAAAACGGATTTGGCCGAAAACTTGTACTGCCAGCAGTAAAAAAAAATCATAAAAAATCAACCGTTCCCGCTAGAGAGCTCGTTCTGGTATGAAATGGAAATAGAATAGTAAGCCTAGAAGATGCTCCTTACCATAATCGCGTATCGCGATCTTTCTATAGTTGTGGTCCGGCAACGTTATAATCGCACATGTGCAACAATTGTACTATGGCGTAAGTGTAGCATGATCTCACCCGTGCGATAATGGTAGTCTATGAGTTAACGGTCAATTGAAATTTGTGCTCATGAAAATTTTTCATAGGTCTGTTTGAAATTTAAACAAGATTTTTATGTTTTTAGCTATATATATTTTTATATGCTATAACTGTAAAATAAGTTAAAACTATAAATGATCAACAGTTTATCCCATTAGATCAGCTTTTACTTAATACAGGAACAGCTAAATCAAGCTATTAGACATACATGGCTCCATCTCCAAACATTGACTGTCACCTGCACTCATTTTACCCTTCTACAGTAAGGCTTTGAAACACATTGCCAACAGAAATTTAACTCAGTAGAAGCATTGAAAACTTGAATAGAATGAGGCGTTTAGCTCCTACTGCCAACCTGTCCCATGATGCATTGCGCGTTTTCCCAGATCGGTGGTAGCTCTTTTGCGTGGCTGTTTTTTACTAGTGCAATTCATTGTGTAGTGACAACAGAAGACTACGCGCTGACTTTAACACTTAAATGTTATCTCTCTAAACATGTAAATCAACATATATGACTAGATTTATTTAGATATACATCATTTAAATGTGGGAAAATAGTTGCTATGGCATCTTCGACATCCTAGGCATTTTCATCATGTCAAACTTTAGAAATCGATTGCTCAAGTCCGACTATCTTGTGGTGCCATAGGATGTAATTAATAATTGATATTTTTATATCACTCTTGTAAATAAATATGTTGTATCTCACTGTATCTGGATCTATTTACACTAGGTTCTTGTTCTAGATGTAGATGTTCTTCTGTCCAACGAACGAGTTGAAAAATATAGGACACGAAAAAAAAGAAGAATACTTTTGAACTTGTAGTAATGTTGAGACATTTAATAATTTGTTAGAGAATTTGAGAATTGAAAACAGACTTCACAAATATACTAAATTACATTTTATGAATATGGATCAAAATGTAAAACTACAGGGGTGTTTAGCTCGTTTCAGATATTTCCGATTAGGCCTCACGTAATTGACCGTGGTAACACGTTGCGTTGCCGCATTTCCTCAATGCAAAATCCTATAATACTTTCACATAGAATGTGAGGCTGTGCATCAATGTAACTCAGTGCAAACAAAGAAAATTGATAATATGTTAATCTTGTTAAGCGCCAGTCAATAAGTTATAAAAATTAAACACCTAGAATATTATGTACTACTACTCTATCATTTCTAATTCTAGATTTAGTTTTTGTTATTATCATTACTGGTGGTCATCCTGTTCCTTCTCCTTATTCTTCTCTTATTATTAATAATAATCATCACCACAAATGTTAGCATTATTATTTACATTATTAGAATGATTATTAATAAGAGTAGAAATGGTAGCAGTAGCTATACTGCTTTTGTAATAACATTGTTATTTATGAATAATGACGTGGGGTACTTATTGTCCTCGTATTTTACTATAATTAAATAAGGGCTTTAGGCTCCACACAAAAGGGTTGCCACCGATCTGTTTCTGAAACAAGGGCAGATAATTTTGCACACTTAACGCCCCATTGAGTACATCAATTTGAACTTGACATCAGGTTAACAGTTGATGGTTAAATTTAAAAATACATGCATGCTACAATGATACTCAATAATTGATTTATTTAGTTATTATTATAATTATAAGTATTTTGATAAAAACGTATGTACTTAAAAAATTTAATCCACTTTCAGCGAATGCTTATCCACTGGCTACCAGTGTAAGGAAAGGGACGACTGTAAGTAATTTTCTTTCTTTCTATTGTCATTGTTTTTCTTTTTCTTTTAATTTTCTTTCTTTGTCTTGTAATTCACTTTCTATTTCTCGTAATTCTCTTTCTTTCTCTTGTAATTCTCTTTCTATCTCTTTTTCATTCCCTCTCTATTTCTTGTCATTTACTGTCTATCTCTCGTCATTCTCTTTCTATTTCTTGTAACTTTCTTCCTCATTCTTTTGATTCTCAATAAATATGCTTATCCCCATAAAAATATTTAACTCGTCTTCAATTTACCATTCAATAGACCATCCTGAAAAGAAAATATTTGTCAACTAGCGGTATATACTTATATGGACTGCACATTATTGACGAAAGCAGGATGCCATCTATGTCTTAGCATTGAAAGATTTATCTACTGCAGTTCATTCAGAAGAATGTTTAGGGCTATCAATGAAAAAGATTAAGAAAAACAGGTTTTGACTTGAACAAATGAAAGTATGGTATTAAAGTTAATATGACTGAAAGTCTTTGCCTCATCCCTCTTAAAAAAAATTAAGATTTCAATTCACTTTGCAAGAACCATAAGAAAAATGTTATGGACATGATTTTTTGCAAATGATCAAAAGGCATAAATTGAGTAAGAGTATATGTGTGTAAGTGAAGTGGGTTTTATTTGATGTATTTCAAGGGGCTATGTATCTTTTTTTATTTATTTCTTTATTGATTCAGTATTTATTGAGTCACAAATGTTATCTCTTTCATGAATGTTTTGCAATGAAAATTATGATATTATCTTTCTGTTCTCCTTTCAGGTTGTGAATGGAAAGAATGGTCTCAATGGTCAGGATGTTCTGTCACGTGCGGCCCAGGAATACGTGTACGAACAAGGTAGATAACTCTTCCTGTATATCTTTCCTTGTGCCTTTTGATGATTGTAAATTTCCTGTATAGCTTTTGCCTACACATTGACTGTTTCAGTGTCCTGAGAATATTGGGAAAAAGTATACTTCCTAAGATCTTTTCATTGAAATAAAAAACGAATAGGAATCACAGAGATGTCCTCTAAGCACTCGCTTTTAGACAAGAATGGAAATGGGATGTGGCTAGATAACAAGATTTAAATGCAATGGAAATGGGATGTGGCTAGATAACAAGATTTAAATGCAATGGAAATGGGATGTGGCTAGATAACAAGATTTAAATGCAATGGAAATGGGCTGAAGCCACATACCAAGATTTAAATGCAATGGAAATGGGCTGTAGCCACATACCAAGATTTAAATGCAATGGAAATGGGCTGTAGCCACATACCAAGATTTAAATGCAATGGAAATGGGCTGTAGCCACATACCAAGATTTAAATGCAATGGAAATGGGCTGTAGCCACATACCAAGATTTAAATGCAATGGAAATGGGCTGTAGCCACATACCAAGATTTAAATGCAATGGAAATGGGCTGTAGCCACATACCAAGATTTAAATACAATGGAAATGGGCTGTAGCCACATACAAAGATTTAAATGCAATGGAAATGGGATGTGGCTACATAGCAAGATTTAAATGCAATGGAAATGAGCTGTAGCTACATGGCAAGATTTAAATGCAATGGAAATGAGCTGTGGCCACAGCAAGATTTAAATGCAATGGAAATGAGCTTTGGCTACATAGCAAGATTTAAATGCAATGAAAATTGGCTGTGGCTACATAGCAAGATTTAAATGCAATGTAAATGGGCTGTGGCTACATAGCAAGATTTAAATACAATGAAAATTGGCTGCGGCTACATAGCAAGATTTAATACAATGAAAATTGGCTGTGGCTACATAGCAAGATTTAAATGCAATAGATGATCAAAAAATGTGCAGAATGGCAGCCAAAATAGGGATACAAAAACTCAGCAAGACCAGCAATAAGATGGCAATTGAAAAGCACATATAAGAAGCGTAACATGGTAGATGGAAGTCAGGAACAGACACCACTGGAAGACATCTGTGGATTGCAACAACCCGTAGTGCATGGACTACGGCTAATACTCGTCATCATAGTTCCTAAATGATTAGAAGGTTTTAATTTAAAAGATACTGTTCGAATAACATGTTTTAAAGAATGCTTCATGGCTACCTAATAAACCTGTTATGGAATTGCACTACTGCCTATATCACAGGTCATTAAAATATCTCTTAATCTCCTATTCATACCTGGTTCAGCATGGTATGTTTTTAAATACGCTATTGTGATTGAGGAAAATAGCATTGAGACCAAAACTAGTATTTCATCTTATTCACATGCATGTATGTACACACACAGACACACATACACACACAAACACACACACATACAGAAAGCATTCATACTCTTTCTGGGATTTAATAATAAAATGCAATAGAACCTGAAATGAAGAAGGAAGAACTTGTAAGAAGATTAATCTAACTTTGACTAAGAAATGTTGCAAGGTAAAAATGCATGAATTTTTCTTATCTATATATGTGTGTTTGTGTTTGTATGTGTGTTTATATATGAGTGTAGATAGACACCTACCTAGCTGGATAGATAAATAAATACAGACAAACACAGATAAATATATAAGCAATCAGACAGTGGAAAAAATGAGAGAAGCGCAAACACTTTTATGACTGTGTCACTGTATGGCCATTAATCTTTCTGACGTACATTGATTTCTCTTTGATTGAATTGCTACCTTTACTTTTATCCTAACCAATGTTGTTTATCTTTCATGACTGGAAATGAATTAATTCATTGCGCATTTCTCAGGGGAAGTTCAGGTCTTTCCTGTGATCCAAACGGAAATTACGAGGATCAAACATGCGAGTATGGTGAATGTCCGTGTATCCTTGATGACGGAACAATTCTTACATCAGGCGAGATTTTTGCTGACGAGTGTCAAGAATGGTGAGGTTTTGATTTTATCAATTTTCTAAATTGCTAGCGGTAAAGCTTCTCATCATTCTTTCCCAACATCAAGTTTTCCTTTTCATTAAATTTTATCAAGTTTTCCTTTACATTATAATCCATAAACTTTTTCTTCAAATTAAATTCTATCAAGTTTTTCTTTTCATTAAATTCTATCAAGGTTTCCTTTTCATTATATTCTATCAAGTTTTTCTTTTCATTAAATTCTATCAAGTTTTCCTTTACATTGAATTCTATCAAGTTTTCCTTTACATTAAATTCTATCAAGTTTTCCTTTATATTAAGTATCATCAAATTTTCCTTTACATTGAATTCTATCAGGGGTTTTTTACATTAAGTTTTTTTATGGGATGGGGTTCAGAATAGAGATTTGATTGATATGTTTTGAATCAGGTTTATGTTTTTACTCTTCGTCATTGGTCTGCTTCATCATGATAGGGTTTCGCTTACAAGATGCTAGTGATAGGTATTCCAAATGTACATTTACTTCATACCATCCGTCATTAACTTGGTGTCACGAGATCTAAAATTAACATGGATGAAGGTCGCAATCTCAATATTTCGCTGAGAAGTTATTTTTTATACCTTTTGTAGTCAGATGTAACCATGCTAATAAGAATAAACCTGAAGTTTTACAGGAGAAGCAAAAAACTTTATAAATCTTTGCAGACCAGTGGTGGTTGTTGCCTTATAAGTAATGTTGTTAATTTTTCTCTAGTTTAAAATGGAAGTAAAAACATTCTATGTCTCAGGCTGACACCTATTATAAATATATTTCAATTCTATGCCCACAGCACATGTAAGAATAGTGAATACATCTGTATGAACAGGCCTGATGAAAGTAAGTATTTGGTACCTCTTTCTATAATAGATAAAAATAAATTCATTCAACGTAAGATCTTTGAAGCAGTTTCAATTTGTTTACGTTATTGCAATCATTCTCAACACAAGGTATATCAAATATCAATAACTTCACGGCTGGTTTTTTTTAATTCCTTAAGAAAATTCATGTCTTGTTTTCATCATGTCTGCTTCAAAGCAAGACAATTTCCATTTATCTTGTCTGCTACATGATACATACAGACAAGCATAATTCATTACCCCTATGTCCAGACACTGGGGCAAAAATATACAGCAATTAAGGAGCCAACGTCCTCAATAGTATATTGAAGGGGCAGGATTCCCAAAAGTTTTAAAATAAATATTCGATTGTTTTTAATCCTATCAATGTCAAATATCTGACTGCTACTTTTAGATTCTAAAGATTTTCAAAATGTGTAAACTTGATCTTAAGTTTATTCCTTTGAAGTCGTCATTATGTAACAGTCGTGAAATAGTTGTTATTTTGTAATATTGGCAAAGTGAAATAGTCGTCATTTTGTAATATTGGCAAAGTGAAATAATCATCGTTTTGTATTATTGGCAAAGTGAAATAGTCACCATTTTGTAATGTTGGCAAAGTGAAATTAGTCATTATTTTGTAATATTGGCAAAGTGAAATAATCATCATTTTGTAATATTGGCAAAAGCGAAATAGTCGTCATTTTGTAATATTGGCAAAGTGAAATAAGTCATCATTTTGTAATATTGGCAAAGTGAAAGTCATCATTTTGTAATATTGGCAAAGAGAAATAGTTGTTATTTTGTAATATTGGCAAAGTGAAATAGTTATCATTATGTACTATTGGCAAAGAGAAGTAGTTGTTATTTTGTAATATTGGCAAAGTGAAATAGTCGTCATTATGTACTATTGGCAAAGAGAAGTAGTTGTTATTTTGTAATATTGGCAAAGTGAAATAGTCGTCATTATGTACTATTGGCAAAGAGAAGTAGTTGTTATTTTGTAATATTGGCAAAGTGAAATAGTCACCATTTTGTGATATTGGCAAAGTGAAATAGTTGTCATTATGTAATGTTGGCAAAGTGAAATAGTTGTCATTATGTAATACATCTATTTACAAAGTAAAATAGTCGTAAGTAAAGAAGTAAGAAATAGTCATAATTATGTAACGTAACATTGCCAAAATACAACAACTGTCATTATGTAAAGGAAAGTTCCTTCAAGGTCATCACGGCCCATAGAGCTACAGATTATCGTGGGTATATAGCATGAAAATTGCACCTGGGTCATATGGGGAAAATATGTGTTGAATGTCTTTCCCAAGGAAAACAATGTTTGGCCTAGCTTTGGCAGGATTTGAACCTGGGACTTCATGATCCCAAGTCCGCCAGCCTTGCCTCTCGGCCACAGACGCCACACATTATGTAACATTGCCAAAGTGCCATTATTATATTTTTGATCCCAATTACTGTTTATACCAATGCAAAATTATATTTCTGTATTTCAAATGCAATTGCATTATGGTTACACTATCACCACATTTTATTTCAAGCTCCATAGAAAAGATATTCTAGTTGATCACATAATATAACATTATGTAATCATTTTTCATAATTGTATGGGGCAATTAAAATTAGCTACTTTCTTATTACAGTTTATAAGTGGATCATAACTTGCTTATTTTCAGTTCCACCTTGGAATGATGACAATTGCGACAAGAAATGCTACTGCGCAGAGAATGGCACCAAAATATGCATTGATGATCCAGAGCTTGGCAAATGCAAAGAAATTCGAGAAAATTGCAATAACGTATGAATCAATAGTGTTGTAACTGAAATAGTACAATCTTTAGTTATGATTATATCCCTGCTTGTTAAATTCACATTCCCTTCCTTGACTTATAGAAGTATTCTTTTTTCTAATGCATCAAATCTAAGTACATTTATTTTTAAATTTAGGTTGTTGAATTTATTATCATTATTATTATTGTTATTATTATTATCACTATTATTTTTTATTACTAGTTTTTATCCTTATCATATTAATATCATTTTCCCAACATTATTATTATTATTATTATTATTATTATTAGTATTAGTATTAGTATTATTAGTATTATTATTACTATGACTGTTATTAATATTATCATTATTATTATTATTATCATTATTATTATTATTACTGAATACTATTTCATTATTTTGATGAAGCCCCAGGTAAGGAATTGATTATGATCTCTGTAGGAATTATAGGATGGGGAAAAGGTATACCAAGCCCTACCATTACTGTTGTTTAAAGCCTAGAATAATATTTTGAAGAGGTGAGAAGTGACAGGAAAACTAATCAGGAGAATATTTGCAACTGTATATAAGTGTTGGGTAAAAAGTATAGACTGTGTCATTTTTATGCTTACCTGAAATCTTGATTGAGAGAAACAGTGGCTGTAATCTACCATAAGTTGAATAAAGTGTTGGGGTCGTCTGTACCACAACTGAAAGATATGTCAAAACAAACATGTTATAAATTCAGTCATATAAAGCAGTGAGAAAACACGTAAGCTTTTCTTATTTAAGTCAAAGTGTCATTATTGAGTAAATTTAATTTTAAAACGAAACTTCCTTTTCCTCACAATAAATGGTATTTGGTTTACGATTTAATTCCCTCCCAATTTACTCCACTGCCTATGATGGCTAAAATCACATGAACACAATAAAATTTTAATTAAATCATTACTAGTGAAATTATTTAATCAAAGTGCATTTTACCATTCATGCCGTTACCATTTAGCTGTTAGTGTTTTATTAGTCCATTTTTTTTGTTTAAATTCTTCTCAAACCTTGTTTATGTGTATGTATGTATGTATGTATGTATGTATGTATGTATGTATGTATGTATGTATGTATGTATGTACATATCTATATTATGTATATATTAATATAATCAATATCATGTTTGTGAGTATATTGATGGATCTAATGTTATTAATGTTTGTTTGTACGTTACATATTGTATACGTGTATTATAAGTATATAAATGTATGTACATTTATTACTGTATAAATATAGTTCATTTTGAATATGTTGTCTTTATTTGTCTGTGTAGGAAACTCACATTCTAAAGGAAGATCCAACCAGTAAATGTTGTCCTAAATGTGTTCCAATCCAAAAACCTTGTGCCAAGGAACTTGTGGAATATACCCGACTCAACTTCACAGGAACCGAAGGCGATTGTGTATCAGAAATGTTCCCCTTACACGTAAGTGCTTAGCTAGACTGTAAACATCACATAATGTGGGAGATAAACCCTCCAAAATTTTATCGTAAGGATGCTCACCTTTGGCTGAAGCCACAATGTATTAACTTACTAAACTCTAGCGCAGATGTTAATCAGTATGGCTTCTTCTACACTTCAGCGCTAATGCTGATAGTATCGGTATAGATTTCCGATTGCTCTGGTGACATCTTTTAAATAATAAGAATCAACAATATACAGAATGAAAGGAGAGTTCTTCCTTTATGGAAATCAAAACCAAACTTAGAATACTCAATTCTTGATATTTGGGGATTTTGATTTTAATGTTTTAAAAAGTTTCAGCTGAGGCAACAGGATTAACCCTTTTCACCCGGAATTCCACCTAGTTTTCACCAGAATTAACCTTTTGAAGTGATGTGAAATGTCTACCTGAGTGTCTAAACTGACCATAACTATATTAAAATATGCAACAAGTCAACATATTTAGTATCATATTGAAGGGAAATAAATTTCCTATCATTTTAATTAGTGATTTGAGTGATTTGCATGCTTATAGAGGGTAAGGGTAGGAGAAAAGGAGTGAGTACAAAATAAATTTGAAAGAAAATATTTCTTTATCTTCAGCTTTATTCTCATCAGAACTCTTCATAATGTTGATTGATGTAATCAAAATGGTTATCATAAGGGAGTAAATCCAATTAGCTTTCAATTTATGTATAACATGAGGATATTTGCTTGATAATTCTTTCTTGTGTGAATGTTTTAAGATGTCAACTCTCAAAATAAAAATATAACTTTTTTCGGGATTCACGCCGACATAGTTGTTGTATGTCGTTGGGTTGAAACACATAAGGCACCACGATTTGACGAGTGGATTCATCTCTACTTGTTGACTGATTTAGATTATCATCTCCTGATAAAAGTCACTGATATCACTATCAACATCACTGACATCCGTTATTTCATCCATAAAGGCACTAGCCTATGTTACGTCAAACAGATGTGGTTGCTTTGACGGTCTCCCAGTCTCAGCCATCTCTCTCATTGAATTTTCGTGAAATTCCAATCTTGGCGGTGATAACGTTTTGGCAAAGTAAAAACGAAAGTAAACCAGAACAGAAGAGGCTACAAATCTCACAAAGTTATCATGATGTCCTAGGTATCAATAACCAACTCTCAAAATACTCGTGGAGGTAGGAAAATGATTCAACGACTGGCTCGTACTTCCCACATAATTGGAAACATCGCATTGACGAGTGTGTCATCGTTCTGGGCGGAAAGACTTAAATATTGGACCTAGGATTGAGTGATTTCTTTACTGCTTTGACATGTTTACGAGATATAAAATTCTCGTCTATAAGTACTGTGGCCATTTCTTATTTTTCTTCCACTGAATACAATTTTTTTAAACTTTCAAATAGTATTCAGAGCTAAACTGAAAATCGTGGCCAGCCTGGCGAAACTTAAGTTCAACATTTTCCCATATGTCTTCATTAATAAACTTATGTTATAGTGAAATGACACTCTGTTTTTAAAAAGTAGGTCGGGTCGGTATATTTTGTCACTCAGGCTATCAATGGTCAGTCTATTCTTTAAGGTATTGCAATCATTAAACTACTATTCACTAACTACTGATACATCAGTGATTTAAATGCAAGGCCTTCCCAAAAAAAAATCCTGGCAAACCTAGCCCCGACATTGTTTTCCTTGGGGAAGACGCTGAACACACATCTCCCCCCACTCAACCAAGGTCAAATGGGTACACTAGCTTGGGAGTAAAAATCTGCGTCAGATTAGCGTCCTGTCTAGGAGGTGATTATTATCACCTGCTCTGCTTCATGCTATTGAAACCAGGATATGCTCCAGCTCCAAGGGCCGTAGCAGCCTTGACGGAACTTTACCTTCATTGGCTTCTTACTCTTTAGACGCTTTTATTCAACATTTTAAAACATCCAATGATTTTAAAACCAAAACTTTCTTTAAACCGTTGGACTGGTCAGACACCAGAAATGTGAATCAAGTCATTTTAATATGTGTGGATGTTCGCCTGGATAGAGGAATAGATATGCAAAAGGATTAAGCAGAAAGATAGATAAATAGACACAGATAAACAGACTGATAGATAATAGAACATGGGTAAAATGTTGAGATATTTCATTAAACGATCAATTGCATACTTTCCTATATTTCAGAAATGTGTTGGAACATGCGGCACCAGTTCAGAAGAGGCACTGTTAAGTGAATACAACGCATCTTTTGGGCAAATTTGAACTTATCCTGAAGAAAACTGTAACTGTTGTGGAGCAATAACAGCACCCAAGGATGTTTCCTTCGACTGTGATGGCAAAGCAGTCGCCATTGAAGTCGAAGTTGTTACAGGGTGTGAATGTACACCTTGTGTATAAATTGATGTGCTTGTAAGTTTAAAATATTCTTATTTTCCCGTTATCTTGTTATTACCTTTTATTAATGAAACTCCTTGAATTGGAAAGGTTCTTTTTTTTCAAAAAGGGTTCATCGATATGATTGCATACACAATGTAGGTTAGAATTGGAATTAAACATCTCAGTTAAGGTTATCTGCATGTTTTATATATCTTGATCTTATTGCTTATTGACACTTTGACCTTACTCTTGATCAATTGAGGGATTTGTGGAGTATTTTGTTATTTCTTTATAATTCTTTACCCAGGTTTGATATATAGACTTATATGTGACGTATTTGTCAATTTCAGATTCAGCATTTTTCTTTGAGTTTGAGATGTTGAGAGGAGTTTTCCCCCCGTATCAGCAATAAAAATTGATAAGGAATCATGGAGTCTTAGCCTTTTCTCATCTTATGTAAATGTCATGAGAGTGATGGTTGTTGCTGGGATTTGGTTTTTGGGTTGCTGTTTTGTTGGGGTGTTGTTGTTGGGTTTTTTTAATTGGAATGTGTGTGTGTGGGGGGGGGGGGTGTTTAACTCAATTCCGATGAAATATTAGAATAATAACATCAAGTCAGACTGAAATTTAAAGCTTGAATTTTCTTCTCAGCCAAACTGAAAGAGAACGACCACATATGCTGGCTTGTCAGTACTAAGTCCATGTAGTATAAAACATGCATTTATGCATGAATAATACAGAGCGGGACTACACTATCTCTTCAGGTCATTATTTGCATGTGGAACAATTTCAGAAAAACCAGTATTCTTTCTCAAACATCTAAAAACATGACTTTCCATATCTCCATAATATTATTAATATTATATCACTTGAAAATGACTGAAAATCTTCTCTGCCCTATCCAGGGTGGTGAACATTTCCTTCAACTGTTATTTGGAAAATGTTATAGGTCTCACACAAAAGTTGTCAAATACTCCATGTGTGGAAAGCAACCAACAACGTTTAGTAAAGTTCCTTAAGACCAATAGAGCCAGGGCCTGTCCAGGTTTCTATAACATGAAGAAGAATAAATGATAATAATCACCTACTGGCCAAGACGCTAGTCTGTCACAGATTTTTATTTCCAAGCTGGTGCCGGTTCCCATATGTATCTGGGTCAAGTGGGGAAATTGTGTATCAAGTGTCTTTCCGGGAACACAGCCTCTGACCTAGCATTGCTAGGATTCAAACCCAGGATGTCATGATCCCAAGTCCCTCAGCCTAACCGTTAGGCCACTGACGTCACTACACATTTCAACATTTACTAACAAGTAAAGGAAATGTAAGAGGTTATTTCAGTTTTTAAATCTCCCATGCAGCAACATGGTGGCATATTTAGTAACACGCATTTCCCTGCTCGACTGTTTTTTTTCATTTGATTTGATTTACCCACATCCACAACTAAGGTGACATCTGGATTTTGGTATGATTTTTAATTTTGCCCGGACTGCCCTGTAAACAGTCAAGGGATCTTTAACATGCACAGTGTTGTGATCCCCTTTGTATTGTCCGTCTCCAATGGAACTAAGTGTCGATCCACCTACCAGGACCAGGGGGGTAGATTTTGCTCGAAAATACTTGAGAAAGATTTTTAACTGTTGGTGGAGCTCGAACCCACTACCTTTTGGTTGAGGGGCAGACACCTTCCCTCTGGACTACTAAATTCCCAGAGGATGGTTACCAGCATCAGTAAGAAACTAAACACTAGCACAGATTAGTGTCTTGTCCAGACAGTTATGTATTATCACTATTCATTATTTATAGAAACCAGGGCAAGCCGTAGATCTATAGGCCATAACACTGATAACAGCCTTGATGAAACTTTCAACTTTACCTTACAACACTGTATTATATTATATTATTACACACAAATATGTTGAAGAGTCAAAAATGATACACGATGAGAAGTAACTTTGTTTCATTCAAATATACGCCTTCAACCATATGTGGTGATCTCAGAGTGAATTTAAAAGAAACAGCAAAGCAAAAGATAAGTGAAAGAAAGGAAGTAGGATCTTGCTATTTCCTCTTAGTAATTAGTTATAGAAATATTCACACCAGGCAGTGGACAGGTAAGCACCTGTACGGGGAGTAGATGATCCCGCCCTCCACGAGTCTCCTGCTGCCTTGCAGGCAGCTCTTGGTTGACCAAAGGCTAAGGGAGTTAACCCTGAAAGAAAACAACCTGCTGCCTTGCATGCCGGTCTTGACTGACCAAAGGCTAAGGGAGTTAACCCTGACAAAATAACAACCTGTTGCCTTGCAGGCTAGTCTTGAATGACTAAAGGCTAAGGGGAGTTCACCCTGACAGAAAATAACAAGGCCTGGTAGGGGGCCTCAAGGTGGCAGCCCCACCATCTACCTAGGGTACAGTGGGCTAATCCCCTGCTTATCCAAAACAACCTGATTCAAAGTAATATATACAATGATATACTCAGCTTGAATTTTCGAAGACGACTCTGGAAAAGAACACGGACTGTGATTTTTGGAACATGGAATGTTAAGTCAATTAATGGAAAGGAGCTGGAATTAGCCGGAGAAATGGAAAAGTTCAAAGTAGATATTCTGGCTATTACATGAACAAAGAAAAAGGGACAGGGAGTGGAAAATGTAGGACCAAATCATACTTTAATCTTCTCAGGAGTAGATGTCAAAGATAGAGCTAGAGCAGGGGTAGGCCTCCTAATGCATAAAAGGCAAGAAATGCTACTAGAAAGTTGGAAATTTTTAAGCCCACGGCTATTAGAGGTAAATATTAAACCAAAAGGAAGAGAAATTAAATTATTAATAGCTTATGGACCAAACGAAGATGCCACCAAAGAAGAAAAAGATATCTTCGAAAACGATTTACAAATAGCTGCAGAGAATCTCAAACCCAAACAGGAATTAATGGTTTTAGGAGTTTTAAATGCTAGAGTAGGCAACAATGTAGAAACATCAGGAGTGGTAGGTAGGGAAGGAGAGACAACGACTTCTCGAAATGGAGAGAGACTGATGGATTTTTGTCTGGGGAATAACATGAAAATAGCTAACATATTTTTTTTTCCTCATAAAGATATCCACAAATATACAAGAGTAGGTGAAGACAGAAATGAAAAGTCAATGATAGACTACATAATAGTTAGCAGCTCCCTTTTTACAGTACATTGGATGCAAAGTAAATAGAGGAGCAGAAATATTTAGTGATCATCACCTAATGATAGCCAAAATGAGATTATTAACTGAAGAAGACAGACAGAAAAGGAAAGAGAAGAAAGCTACTAAACTCAAAATAGAAGAACTAAATAAACCAATAGTAAAACATACCAATCCAAGATAAAAAGATCTATCAGTGAAAGGCAGATGGATCTGAAGGAAAGCACAATAGAAGAAAAGTGGCAAGTGTATAAAGAAACACTCATCGGTTGTACTGGGAGGTCTGTGATGGGAAACAAATTAAAGGAGATGGGACAAGAACAGCATGGTGGAATGAGAATGTCAAAACTAAGATCAAAGAAAAGAAGGATTCCTGGAAGAAATACTTGCAAACAAAGAGACCAGAGGATAGGATAGATTACGTGAGTAGAGGGACTGTCGCCAAAGAGGAAGTTAGGAAAGCAAAACAGGAAGAGTTTGGAAGGAGGCTTCAAGAAAGTTATCAAGGAAATCAAAGGCTGTTCTGGGGAGCAATGAAGAGCATGAGAAGGACTAAAGCATGCCCAATCCGACAAATTAAGAACGTCAAGGGAGAAATAGTGAAGGGAGATAGCGAGGTCATGGAAACGTGGAAAAAGTATTTTCAATAATTACATAATCCCTCCAGAACATATGAAACAAGGAGTACAGATCAATTATTAAGAGTAACAGGTAATCGAGATGAGATAGCTGAGGATGTGGATATCTCAATGGAAGAACTTCAAACAGCTATAGGAAAGGTGAAATTGGGAAGAGCCCCAGGAGCGGATCGGGTTTATCCAGGGGTGATTGGAAACCAAGGGAGAGAAGCAGACGGGTTACTACATGCAATGTGTCAACAGGCGTGGAGGTTCGGACAAGTGCCGGACGACTGGAGTGAGAGAACAGTGGTACCAATACACAAGAAAGGATCAACTATGGAATGCTCAGGCTGTGGAGGGATATCGCTGCTTGGTGCGCCAGGAAGGGCGTGTGTCAGGATTCTGGAAGTGGGACTGGGGGGAGAGTGAAGGATCGGGTTGGGGAGCACCCTGGGACTACCTATACCGGGACTGCCAGAGAGTCAACGCGGGTGATTCACGGAGGCCGGCCGGCTGGCTGCTTAGCACTAGAGCACAGCACTAGCAATAGCATTATTGCAGCATAGAATGTAGTAAGTTGGCCTTCTCTCCCCCTCCTCTCTCTCCCCCCCCCCTCTCTCTCTCTCTCTATCTATCTATCTATATATATATATATATATATATATATATTTCTCAACAGTCAGCTATACTGATCATACACAGTTAATGTTTAAACTGCCGGCACACAAGATACACGAATAAAAGTAGTACAATTAGATTATTATGAATAAACATTCAACTTCAAAAGACTAACTCTGCCATTCGCTCACTCGTCTCGTCTATTTCTATTCCGGAAGACTGCCGGCACACAAGATACACGAATGATAGTAGGCTAGTACAATTAGATTATTATGAATAGACATTCAACAGACAATCTACTCCGACATTCGTTCACTATGTCATGTGATGTAATGTAATAAAACATTTTGTAAAGCGCACAATCCATAGCTCTAAGGCGCTGAGGAAACGTTAATTAGATCTAGATCTATGTACAAACACAAATTAAAAAATATTGAAAAAGTAAATAACTATAAAAAAGTAATACAATGTATTATTATGTATACAGTATAAATCACAACAATTTGATGAAATGGACAGTAGAATAATAATGATAGTAGCAATAACAACAATAATAACAGGAACATTAAGAACATTATATAATATTAGTCATGATCATAGTAATATTGTAGTAAGAAATAATAATTTTCTTCCGAAAAACAAATTATTTTTACAACATTTCATTCATGTGTTTCCAATGCTCATCTTATCAAAGTAAAAACCCAACATTTCTACCACACACGTCTAGATAGTCTAATAATAATATGGAGACTTTCAATCATTCTACGTTAGCAAGAAATGTGTATGTACACGTGTGTTTTAATGTGTGTGTGTGTGTAGACAGATGAAAAAAGGAAAAAAGAAAGCAAAATATGATGAGTCAGTATAAACGGTCAATAGAGAAACAAAGATTATTCCTATGTTTAATTAGAACAAAATAACCGAAGTAAGAAACAAGAATAAGGGAAGAACTGACATGATTGTCAAAAGAAATAATGACACATAACATACTTTAAACTATCTGAACTATACCAAAATATTACCGAAAGTTTAAAAACAAACAAACAACATTTTCCCTCTGCCTGGAATCGCTTTTATTTAAAAAATATATTATAATATATATTACATGTATTATATATAATATATATATAATAAGGAATCAGGGCTGGTGATCATGATAACATTGTACGTTACGTACAAGTTCAGTTGAGAGAAATCAAAAACGTTCTTTTTAGTTTCACTTTATCTTGATGAGGACGAAAGCTTGGCTGTTGCCCTCTTTGGGTTTTTTTTCTAATTTCTATGCTGACTGTTTCACAGTTATTGATGCAGAACATCTTAAATAAAATGTTGGCCATTAGAGTAGTTTGTTCAAAAAGATATCAAGCATGCATGTGGCAAGAAAAAACTCCAAGATAGCAACATACCTGGTCCTACATAATTTACCAGGAGCTTGTGTAAAAAAAATGAATGCATGAAGGATAAATCCATATAATTCCACACACATGGATATTTAAGTTTTCCCCTGTGAACCGCATCTCTAGGAATCGTCTGATGAGTTCCACAACACGAAGTCTTTGATGCTCACTTTAGTTGGTAGCTCAATTGGAATCTCATGAGTTCCACAACACGAAGTCTCTTTGATACTCACTTTAGTTGGTGGCTCAACTGGAATCTCATGAGTTCCACATTTTCTTGTTCTTACATGTAGTGGAAAATGCAAAGAACACACAATCATGTTCTCGGTGATCTCTGAGAAATCTAATTTGTTTGGTAAAGCTTTTTACTTTTAACCCACTTCAACCTCTTGACCGTGTGTTTGGGAAACCTAAAGAACGATTTCTTTACTCCACTTTTATCACTATGATAGCCACTCTTGCGGCCATACACACTGCACTTCCTACCCATTTTGCATGTTTAATAAAAATAAAAAATAACCACAATAATAATATGATAGATCTAGATTTAGATATCTAGGTCCAAACCTAGGAAATCTCAGGTAGTCCCAGGTTTGGACCGAGAGGAGGTGTGCAGGATCGCATATTTACAGTTAGACAGGTGGTGGAAACATTCCTTGAGAGAGACATTGACTTGCATCAGTGTTTTATTGACTTGAAGAAGGCATTTGGCACTGTGGGGAGGGACGAACTATGGCATTCCTTGAAAGAACACAACGTGGAGCAAAATTTGATAGAAGCCATTAGGGTTTTTTACAATAAACCAACGTGTGTAGTGAGAATGGCTGGAGATGTATCTGAAAAAGAGTTTGATGTGGATATAGGAGTAAGACGGGGTTGTATCATTAGTCCTCTTTTGTTTATCACATTTATGGACAGTTGCAGAGGCATCCTCAAAATGGGGGAAATGAATGTGGGTACGTGGAGGCTCAGGCCGGTGGATGTATCAATGCTTTCATTTGTTGATGATTTACTACTGTTTGGAAGGTCAGAAAGGGACCTCTAGTCGAATATCAACATAATGAATAATGAATTAGGTAGAAGAGGAGTAGGGGTAAGTGCAAAGAGAACCAAAACAATGCTGGTGGCTAGGGAAGCTGGGACACAGGGTCTTGAGTTGAGTAGGGAGATTTTGGAACAGGTTCAAAGCTACAATTGCTTAGGGGTAGTGATTGACTCGAAGGGAAAGCTGGGAGGAGGTCGGCCAGAGAGCCTGGGAGGCAAGTGCAATATATAACCATCTAGGAAAGGCATTTGTAGGTAAACAAGAATTATCAACAAAAACCAAAATGACAGTATACAACACAATTTATTGTCCTACTCTCCTCTATGGCAGTGAAACCTGGACCTTAGACAGTAGGGAATACAGTAGAGTGGAGGCAGCCGAAATGAAATATCTAAGAAGAGTAGTAGGGAAAACTGAAAGAGACAAAATCAGAAACACAGCATTAGAGATCAAACCAAAGCAGATATCATGACAACTAAGATAGAAATGAATCAACTGAGATGGTTTGGACATGTTAACAGAATGAATGACAGTGGAATAGCTAAATCGGTAAACAGTGCTAAAATTCAAGGTACAAGACCAAAAGGCAGACCTCAAAGAAAGTGGGAAAAAGATATAAAAGAGGCATTAACGCAAAGAAATCTAACTCTCATGGAAGGAAACAGAAAATTTCAGGATAGGGCAGCCTGGAGAAAGATCATTTCGGGCATCTAAAAACCATACACCGGAAGGTAGAATGGGAGCTGATAAAGAAAGAAAGAAAGAAATATTCACTCATGATCATTGCTCATGGTAGGTCCTACCAGTACCGCCCCCAATCACACACAAAGGGACTTCTATTAGAGACGGCCTTGAGTAAGCCGATCGCCGTTTTTTAATTACCTTTGCACATTCTTTTGCACCGGAAGACGGTCTGGTCTGACCATCGGGTCTGATGTTGGTGAGTCTCTCTCTCTCTCTCTCTCTCTCTCTCTCTCTCTCTCTCTCTCTCTCTCTCTCTCTCTCTCTCTCTCTCTCTTTCTGCCTCATGACATTACATCACATCATACTCATTGACAGTGTGCTAGTCTGCCGCAGTTTTTAACTCCTCACCAGGTGCGATGATCTCAGGGTGAATTTTAACTCAACAAGATGCAAGATAAGTGAAAGGGGAAAGACGAAAAGGAAATAGATCTAGGTAGGAATAGTAACTTAGTACATTGTATGACCTACAAGCAGCAAACACCCACCATCGCCTACTCTTTCCACATGTGTGTGTGTGCGTCTCTCTCTCTCTCTCTCTCTCTCTCTCTCTCTCTCTCTCTCTCTCTCTCTCTCTCTCTATATATATATATATATATATATATATATATATATATATATATATATATATATATAAAATATATAAAACATATCTGTGTCTGTGACGAAATATGACAATTAGTGACAACTCCACTAATAAAGACAAAACACGTGACGTTTCGGTATAACCCTTACGTCAGACAACAAACGAGAAATATCTAAAATCTAGATCTAAGTAATACCTCCGGCATCACACAATGTGATGTCAGAAGAAAAACATAAAGGAGAAAAAAAGAAAGAAAAAGACAGTGATTTCTTTCTTTCTTTTTCCTTCATGTTTTTTCTTCTGACATCACATTGTGTGATGCCGGAGGTATTACTTAGATCTAGATTTTAGATATTTCTCGTTTGTTGTCTGACGAAGGGTTATACCAAACGTCGCGTGTTTGTTCTGTCTTTATTAGTGGAGTTGTCACTTATTGTCCTATTTCGCCTTTGACTTCACTCCACTGTGGCTTCTTCGTATTACTGTGTCTGTGAGTGTCTTTCTCTCCCTCTCTGTCTGTGTGTGTGTCTCTCTCTCTCTCTGTGTCTGTTTCCCCCTCTCCTCTCTCTCTCTCTCTCTCTCTCTCTCTCTTGTCCACATTCCTCACTTCCTATGCTCAAAATGTCAGTGCATGCTTGAGAAACATGTGTTCTTTCGGAGTATTACTCAAGGTCATGAGTTGAAAATCGGCACTTTAAATGTTATTTCAGAGTAAACTGGAGAAATACAATATCCTGTTTTTCCAGGGCACGTTTGGCTTTTGCATATTGTTAACAGATTTTTCTATTGAATTCAGAAACTTACAAGATTTCAGTCCTGAAATGTTTTGTCAGAAGTTGCACATCGCCAGCATCTATTGAAATATACAAAAAACATTTTTGCGACAAAAAAGACTTTCTGACGTGTTTTTTCAGAGTATGGCAGAGTAGTACTACTATTACTAATAATAATTAAAATTCTCTTGTCCCAAAAGTTAATAATAAGTGTTCCTGTTAAAACAAGGACTTAAATAAAAATTTGTCCCAAATAGCAAAGTAGAGTCAAGTAGGCATAGCAATAACATGTTAACTCCATTATTGATGAAATGTATGTATCTTACTGTTCAAAGAAAATTGAAGCTATTGTAACAGACCAAAAACCACCCACTAACACCTGAAATCAAAATTTCCAAACACTCCAAAAGAACCATTTATTTTTTGTGCCATAAAGAAAGATATAAAAGATCATTCTTACCAATACCATCATCTGCACTATCACTATCATCACCTGTTTCATTATCATCACCGCTCTTTTGAACATTATTCATTGCAATGACTATGTTTATATGTTTTAGAAAAATATTAATTCTTTGTTGTTATGTTATACATGTTTTGGTCTCATAATGCTTAAATGTGTGTAAGCTGTTTATGTGTGAAGAGTAATTTGTTTATGGTAGGGGTGTGTTGTATTTTATATTATTATATTGAAGGTATTGTAACACCAAAGCAATGTACCACTTTTGGACAATAAAGTTGTATCTTATCTTATCTTATTGGCACTAAATATTACATTGGTTACAAAGAGAGAGTTCAAAGTGATTTGTTTCACTCAGTTTCATCACAATTTACCCCGTCCAGGATACCCGGGGTTTGGTCTCAGAGGAAGTACCAAGATAAAGGACGTAGTAAAAAGGGGAAAGGAAAGAAGTAGAACCCACCAGTACCAACAACATCAACTATAGAAGACAAAAACACAAAGAAAGTGACAGAAAGAAATTTGGCCTGTTACAACAATGTGGCATCAGCATTCATCTTTTTGACGGCGGTCCGATACTTATGAACAGCCTCCGTTTTCTGTCCTCCCTCACAGATGGCAGTGACTCTGAGTGGGATTCCCGCGGCCTTCTCCATTTGGTTTATATGATGACAAGGAAGTTTCTATTTAGATGACCTGTCGCCCAAATAGACCTTGCCATATGTACAGTATATGATAAATGAGAGGGACAGTTTCTCTCAATATGTCGTGTTCTGTGTGGCATACATGAGCAGGATGAGTTGTTATTTTATTTCCCTTATACTTGTACATGTATTTAGTTTCTGTTATTTTATGACAAGGATCAGTCATACTCATAGACTAACCAGAAAATATATAAACATAAACAAGTAAATATCCTAATCCTATTCCTAGGGTCTCTCTTTCTGTCTTTCACTCTCTTTGACTGTCTCTGTTTGTCTCCGTCTTTGTCTGTCTCTCTCTTTCTCTCTATACTCTATCTCTGATAATAAAATGAACACCGATTCAATTTTATAATTCTGCACACTTTAGACGAGTGTGAAACAACAAAGTTTAATTGTAAATTTTTCATCAATACATGTACATGAAAACATAATGATAAAAATATGAATAAAGCATATAACATTTACAGTTGACAAGTAAGGTTAAAAGATTGCTGTTATTTGTTTCTTTGGGTCCTGTCTTTGTTATGTTTGTTTAAAAAAATGTAAAAAAAAACAGTGGTAAAAACAAACATTTAGGAAACAAAGTTAAGGAAAAAAGGGAGGGAAGCTAATAGGAGAGATATCTGTTGAGAACATTGGTATCATAATGCTTGCAATCTAATCATAGTCCATTGGTATCAGAACGTTTTGTAGCCATTGTCTAATTTGAGCAAATGGGTTTTCCATAATCATGTAATCTGTCAGAAAATCGCAATCTGTGTCAATCATTATCGATAAGGTTTTAAGAGTATATATTTTCACGTAGACATCCCAAGCAAAAACATAGTTCAGCATTAAACTTGTGCTATAACCCATAGAAACTGCAATAAACAGCAAATGTTTTAGCTCTTCCACAACACGAATTGATTTATTTAACTGAAATTCATCCTGTCTATCATGTGCAGTGATCTCAGGATGAATTAAGAAGAAACAGCAAGACGAAAGATAAGCGAAAGAATGAAAGATAAGAAGTAGGACCTACCAGTACCTTCAGCCATATGATACGTTATTGTTCATGCAAGCATTGAATGATCTGCTTATCCACATTCACACACACACATATTACCTTGCATAAGAATCCATACATTTATACTCTGCTCTCTTTGGACAACAATAGGAATTACAGGAAGCCCCAACTATGCTTTTCCTCAGGGGGACTTGGTAGTCCAGAGACGGAAGGTTGTGGGTTCAAGCCCCAATAGTTGAATAAAGTTCTCTTCTTTATTATTATTGTAAAATCTTAACTGGCTGATTCATGAAGTTGGCCTTTTTTCATTGTCTAAACGGGTCAAAAGGTCTTATTATATAACACCAACAAACACAAAAACAAAAAACCCAAATTGAAAACACAAAACAGCATACAAATAATAACAAAACAAAAAACGCAATAATATTTTATGTACGAATAAACAACCATGACATAGAGTGGAAGTATCAAAATATGGAATTATTACAATAACTTCATCTAAATCCTGGTCTTTGTTAGATCTACTTCAGGGGCATCTTGTCTTTATAACCACGGATCTTCAATATTTGACTCATTCAAGTTTGGTTTTGAACGAGAACCTTAATAATTCTCATTCCAAACCAAACTTTGTTTGAGCCATATCTTAGAATTGACATACATATACTTGGTGAAAAGCAACAACAGCAACAAAAGTAGCCCAAAACATTACACACCAAATGATCAATGAGATTTGACTAATTGCATCTTCAGAATGTGACCTCCATAAGTACAGAGACTTGGGTGAGTTCAGTCTGAACAAACCTCTTCTCAATTTATGGGTCAGACTTATATTCGTTCGTTAAAGAAGATTTGAAAAACATTTATATAAGTCAAAATTCTATCCAAATGGCATAAAACATACTCCAAATTGTATATTCAGAAACTGTCAAATTCTTATGCGGTGACCATCATTCTTGGAACAATACTCATTGCCATGAGTTCTTGGAAGAGCAGCTTACAGGCATAAGGTATGCGAAGCTGTGAAATCTGTTGTTTGAACGAAAAAAGAGAAAAGTACATTGAGACAAAAATGTTTTCTTACCATTAACTTTCTTTCAGCCAAGCACTTGCCACAATAAAAAAAAAAAAAAAAAAAAAAGGCAAAATAACACTTTTGCTACAACTCATAGTCATAATGAAAATATCTATGCAAATACATACAATATAAAAAACATAAGACAAACTAAAATACATATGGCTCAGTGCACAAAGATCAACATGTACACCATAGTGAAACTAGCTTTAGCCATTAAACACAAGTACAGAAGCAAGAATCCAATCAGTGAAAAACACATGTAGCCTTTTCAAACCCATTGCAATTCTAAGTGAAAGATTGTTTCACACATACTAAAACAGGCCTTTCCATTCACAAAGAGGCTAAACAAATCTACATAATATTCAGTTTGACATAAGCATTCTAAAAATGCATATCTTTAATCTTTTTTTTTTTTAAAGGAGAAGAGAAAAAAAAAGCAGTACTTACGTGAGTCTTATTTTTACAAGCTTTGCATTCAAAAGTCTGGTTCCTCAAATTTGCAATGGCAATCAAACCACACAGATTGCAAACATGAACTCTATAGGGATCTGAAGCCTCGAATAAACGTTCTCTCAGGAACTGGGCAGCTCCGTGAGCAATCTGACAATCTCGTTCCATCTCTCCAAACCGCAAACCTCCATCTCTGTATGTGATAAAAGAATTATGAAATGCTAAAATCAAGGGCTGGAGAGTATTCAAGATATAAAACTCCTTGTTGACAAAAAAATTACGCGAAGCTGGTTTTAAGGCTTGAAATTCATAGAGCTGAACCATATCCCAATTCATGTGCTATGAAGTGGAACAGAAAGTACAAGATCACAAGTTTGTTTTATTGAAATTTAACCCATCCACCATGTCAAGTAATCTCAGGGTGAATTAGGAAGAGCCAGATGAAAGAATGACACTTGAAAGAGTGAAAATACAGAAGCAGGATTTACAAGTAGTACCCATCATTGCTCATCCCTCTGCATAGGACACTGACACCTATCGATGTGGAAAAACAGTTTAAGAATCTTTCCAAGGACACAACATCATATTGAACAGAAATAGGATTTGAACATATGACCTCATGTCTTTATTTTCGTTCAAGCAAGTCTAAAACAAAGACGCTAACGCCACACATAGAATCAAATCAATACACCCAATATTCTTAGTCTGAAACTTACGTTAGTCTGAAAGATTTGCTAAATCCCAATTTTTAAAAAATAAATCCCCCTCATAATTCAAAATTTCATTCTAGTTTAATCTGAAATGTACCTCTAGTCCAAAATAATTTCTGTTCCCCAGATAGCCCATTTTTTCGAATTAACCTATTCCTGTCTAAAGGTCCTCCACAATTCTAGTCTGTATGCCTATGCCCTTATTTCCTATTCACTCTGTGTGTCTGAGCAAAGGGACGGAACTTTGATGAAAATATACCTGTCTCTGTTAAAATTAATCTTAGAGACTTAAACGTCTTTCAATTTCAATGAAGAAATTAACTAGAGAACAAACTAAGCTTTCAGAAAATAGATACTTTTATGTAAGTTTGATAAGCCTTTAATTGTCAGTAACGTTTGTGAGTAGGTTGGTCCATTCATTGAAAGTAATAGTGTCACTTTGTTTACAATCGCTGTAAGTCAAAAACGAAGGTAGATAACAATATACGTTTCCCCCCCTTAAAAGAGCCGGAAATCTCGCCGATTCAAGCCTCGCACACTGCAAGGGATCTTGTTGTTATGCGAATACAAAGACGAAGAGTAAGCAAGGAACGCATTAGGGCGCTTTAGGCATCAAGGCTGATGTCGCATTCGGCTGCAGTAGGCTGCAAGGCTGATGTTACATTCAGTCGCAGTAGGCAGGAAAGGGTTAAGCCAGCACAAACCCAAACCTAGAACTTAATAGAAGGAAAAACAAACCCAAACTCACAACTAGTTGTTCTTGACAGTGCAATACTGCATATGTAATATCATTATAACACTAGAACTAAAAGAGCAATTCGTTCTACGTGTTTCTAGACATTATAGATTGGCGCCTGTGCGTAGTGTTGGACCACTCAATCATGTGATCAATAAATCTCTTCACCATGCCCTAGCCCATTCATTATCAGTATCACCTACCTCAACCTCTATTTCTCTCTCTTTTTAAGTTAGCGATAGCACAATCAATCAGTATAGTATCTTTTCACCGTCATCCACCCCCATTTTGTTCTTTTCGCTTGTGTCGCTACCATCTTTCTTACCTGCCTCAGGAAAATGTCATATGTGAACATGTAAGACGCGCGCACAAACACACATGTTGATTCCCATCCATTTTGTGTAGGGCAAGACACTACATCCCACATGTTTGTCTTTATCATCACTATCATTAACATTGTCTTCTGATACTTCAAAAACAAACCATTAACTTTCTGAGTGCTGATCCCCTAACAGTTGCGGAGAGCCCGATTATAGTGTCAGTTACTACCCCCCCCCCCCCCCCCCCACCTCCTTTGATTGATCGAAGCGCATTTTTTTTGTGGGCACCGATGACTTAAGCAATCAAACTGCAGTGACTAAATATGCCATTTTCGTGTCTGTAGATACCGACTCAATTGTTTTTGACCATCCGAAATAGTTTTTATTGCACCATCATATAGGGGCAGAACCCCACCCTACCCCTAGTAAGGGGACATGACACAGGAAAATGTAGTGAAACAACTACATCAATACCTAAAACGACTCAAACTGTTACTTATATTTGTTAGATGAGAAGAGGGATGAAGAAGAATGGTCTGATAGTGATAGAATTGAAGTCTTTCCAATAAATTTACTCTCTAGAACTGTACAAATCGAGATCTGGGACATGCTTTTACAATTTCCTTATCACCCTTTTCACTATTGGATAATAAAAACCTGAGGACAAAGGAAAATGGCACATCAACTGCTGTTTTTGTGAATACAATAAATACTTTATCTTTCTGTTTTTAATCAGCATTTTATGCTTTTCTACTGAAAATCTCCTATTATGTCACAGATTCTGTATTGTTCAAAAATTGTTTTAACTTTTCAAAACGTGACCGGTGATCAAGGGGTCATGACATTCAAACTGTCTGCCAAAAATACAAAATTCGAAGACACACACTTACATAAATAGAGATAAGAAACAACATCTGACAGTTTGGTTCATCTATTCCAATATCAAGTCAGGAGAATTTTTTTTTGAAAGAGGCCCAAAAAAAAAAAGCCCAGCACTCAGGGACTTTGATTTTTCAAAAGAGAGTTAATCCGAAAAGAAATCTTCAGTTCCACGAATTTCGGATTCAACATTTGAGCGTATCATGCAAAAAAATCCCTGAAATTCTCGCATTCACACCCAAATCAGTTTGAATAGTCTTGGATTATTTGTACGTATCCACCAGTAGAAATGTGCCATGAAATGGACATATTTCTTGAGGAAACAAAACTATAACACAGGTGATTTACCTTGATCTACCCTCCATAGGCTGCCTGTTGAGAATCTGTACAGGTCCTCTTGCCCTTGAATGGATTTTGTCATCCACCATATGTTTGAGTCTCTGATAATATGTTGGACCTAAAAACACTTGTGCATTCAGCTTTCTGCCGGTGAAACCATTGAACAAAACCTGGAAAAATTTTTAAAATTAAATTGAGTCTCAAAAGTAAACTGTTGAAAACAGTAAGTTCGGCCTGTTTGTCAAAAATTTCAATCGCATTTTGTCGTAACTTTAAATTCGCTTTCCAACTGAGAACTTGCAAGTCTTAAGGCGGGTTTATGTGTCGCCAGGACAATAAACACATGTCAAAGCCGACGACATGTCATGTTTTATTTTCATTCCACAAAAAGATACTCAATATTCTTCATACATTAACAAATACTTGTTTTCATTACTTATGTATCAAAAACAGAAAACGAAAATTAGATTACTGAATTTGAATTCAAAGAAGAAGAAAGCCCAAATTAAACAAACATTAAAATAATACTGAGGTTTTAAGGGGGTGTGGGCAAGCGGGACACATCACCTGGATTGATGAGTTTGTGACCAAAATGTATATTTTCTGTTCTTTGCATATTCGGGTAGATCGATCATTTATCTACAAGTTTATGGTAGAAAAATGTCCATATGACGTATATTTCTTTTATTACAAAATATTTTGTAGGCGAGGGTAGGTAAAAACAATAAAAATTTGGACTTCAATCACCCTAACACTGACTGAGAAGACGGCAGTAAAAACCCATTTATTGGTGGCTAATACCAAATGTGGCAACACCACTTTCGTCGACACCACACGTCGAGTGACCTTAGAGGTGTTGTGCGTCAGTGTTTATGTAAACATGCGCACAAGCATAGGAATTTAAAAAAATAATGGTCATTTTGACGTCTATTTTCACAAGTGCACATCTAAATCTAGATTTACAATCCTCTTTACATTAGTAACATTGCCAGAGACTGTTGAAAGAGTACGGGGGCTGCTACAAGAAGGGCAACCAGTCTGAAGCATTTGTTTTATGGTATTTTCTTTTAATTTATTTACTTGCATTTTTCTCGAAATGTTTTTTTGACACTAAAATTCTATCTCCTCCATCATTTACCAAACAATTTGTATTATATTTGGCACACAGAATGACGTTAGGTTTTTTTGATATCTCGATAACTTTTTGAGAATTTCTTTTTTGTTTGAAATAAAAGTGACACTTTTGTATATACACACGACATATGTTTGTTGTTGTTTCTGTTTAAAATCGATTATTTTCCCTCCGTTGAGGGTTTTGACGCATCTGCTTGAAGACTCGGATTTTAGTGTTGGATTTTACTGTGAGGCTCTTCTGTCTTTGGGTGATATGTCGCCTGCATCAAGTTTGTCGATGTCCTTCACGCACTCGAGCCATCGTTTCTTTAGCCAGCCTCGAGGTCGGGATCCGGACACATGTAAGTTCATCATCTTGCTAGGCCTACGACTGGCTTGCATTCTGTAGCCGGCTTCTTCGCACTTGAGCTGTGATGGACTCAAGACCAGCGCGTTCTCTTATCTCCGACATTGCAGTCGTTTTGTCTCGTGAAATCCAGCGTATCATCTGGGCATCAATCCTTTCCAGCCGTCTCAGGTCGTCGGTTGACATCGCCCATGTTTATGAGCCATACAGGAGAGAACTTCGGACGCAGGTATTTAGAGCTGATTCTCTCTTCCCTAGCGGTATTAGACGATCCGACAATACAGGGAGAATACTGTGGAAGCTCCTCCAGGCCATCCTGATCCTAGCAGTGACTGCTTTCTGGCATCCACCATAATCTTGAATCGTGTCAACAAGGTAGTTGAATACTCTGACGGCCTCTATGTCGTTGTTGGCGTCGGGCAGCCGAGATGGGGAATCATGAACCGGAGGGAGAGTACATCGACTTCAATCGAAAGTGTTGTTGTCTCTATGCAGTGGACTCATATTCCGCTTTTGGTGGATAAGATGGCGTTCGATCCCACCCCTTTGAGGCAAACGCTGCAGGGATACTCTGCGCTTGGCACTTGTTGTGTCGCCGTGCTGCTAGACTTGGAAAAAGTTTCGTCTTCATTCGGTTGACTCGAAGTCCATATTTCTTGAGACCTGTTATCCACTGTCCAGCTATTATTCATAAAAAGTCATTACAAAAAATGTATCCAAAGTATAAAAAAAAAACTGATGTCACTCTTTAGATATTGAATGGACAAGATGATCCGTACAGGTTTTGAGTGATTTTATTCGTAACTAAGTGAAGAGATAGAATTGAAAATTGGGTCAGAATCCAAGACGGCAGCTGTTTCTATGGCAACCAAGGACGCTACAAACTTTTCAATGATATAGGATGATTATATTTTGACAGTTACTCATATATAAATACTAAAAGCAAATACCCAAACTCAAAAACAATAAAAAAAATCACAAATACATAGAAAGACAAGCGTGAACAATGAGCATGACAGTAGAAGTCAAAGAAGTAGCCACCCAATAACCACTTCTTGGTGACTGCTGAGAATTGTCCTTTCTAAAAACTAACCTCGTTTCCTCTCAGGTTGTATCCATAACGTTGGAGGAGCTTGGAAATCTTTTGCACGTTGACGGTATCGTTAAATGGCGTGGCGTCACCAATTTCCCCCTTGTTGGCTGCCACTTTGCCTTGGAGGCACTCAATCAAATGACCAATGGTCATTCTTGAAGGAATGGCGTGTGGATTGATGATAATGTCGGGAGTTAAACCTTCACAAGTGAATGGCATGTCCTGAGAATACAAGATAGGTTGATAAACTTTACTGTCATAAAGATTTCTAGTTATCTTGTTACTAGGCATATTGATAATATCAATTAAATTTTTTGCAGAATGATAGACCTGTATAGCCACATCAGTGAGCAGAGTACTAGGTCTGGATCTAAATGAAGAGGCTTAAATGTGACTTTGATTTCCGTATTTTCCCCTGATGTTTGTCCTCAAACCATCACTTTCCCTGATATTTTCATGACTGAAGCATGTTTTCGTTTTCCATCATTTCCCTGATGACTAGGAATCCTGAAATGAGTTTACAGCTCATCTGTTTGAAATATCGAGACATCTGGATTATTGAAGTCCGGACGATGAAGATGTGACTGAACATCTAACGCTTTAGATACTTTATAAATACCAAAACATTTGCTAACCATCCATGGGCAGAAAACAACATACCTCTTGCCTGTATGTTATACCACAGGTTCCTTTCTGTCCATGCCTACTGGCAAATTTATCTCCTATCTGTGGAGTTTTGACAGTACGAACTCGAATCTTGCAGAATTTGTATCCCTCGTTGTTAATGGTCACCATAACCTGAAAAGAGAATTATAATCTCAAATAAGACTGATAAGAGCCTATAAAAGCAATTCCAAATGTCACATTAAACCTATAAGATGCACAAAGACTTAAAAAAAGACCCATTCCATTACCACATAGTAAACCTATGCAGTTTCATTCAATGATAATAAACAGCCTATCCAAGCTAAACACAACACTGAGGAAAGTTAAAATTAATTTGACTTTTTTTTTTTCACCCACAGGGTCACAACTTTGCTACGTAAAGTCCCTCATTCCTATTTCCTAATAAGACAAAAACAACCAATTCCATCAGAAGTAACTTTTGAGGGCACTATGGTCCATAGAACCGGAGCGTATCCCCGTTTCTGTAGTGCGAAGCGGAAGAGATGATTAAAATAATCACCTCCTGGACAGGTGGCTAGTTTGACACAGGTTTTACTTCCAAGCTGATGTTTGTGCCCATTTTCACATAAGTCGAGTGAAGAAAACGAGTGCTAAGTTTATTACCGAAGTAATACAACGTCGGACCTTGCATTCCAACATGGGACCTCGTGATTCCAAGTCCGACAGCCTTACCATTTGGCCACCATAGCCGCATCACAAATAGAAGGGAATGAAAATTTATCTCATTCCCATATACATTTAATTGGAATTTACCTCAGACATCATTTGCAGTGATCTCAGTTAACAGGAAAGAGCAAGATGTTAAAACTTACCCTGTCCACCATACGTGGTAATCTCAGGGTGAGTGAAGAGGAACCATTGGTGAAAGGACAAAATGGAAGACCTACCAAGAGCACCGAGCAAACCATCCACACAATCCTTTCAAGTTTGATGAAACCTTTGGTAACCTGTCCTCAACTATGTGTACCTAAGAATTTATTCTATGCAGGGTCAGCTTCAATGCTATGTGAAAGCAGCATTGTTGCCATTATATTTCCATAATTAGAAAAAGAAAACATGAAATTGTGGGAGATATGCACTATAAAAACTCAGCTTTTTGCTTTGGAATTTACCCAATCCACTACTTATTTCAGGGTTAATTACGAATTGTATTCTTAACACAAAATCGGAGTAGGGCATTCAAGTACCCAAAATGCAATTGAATAGGAACAAACGGCAGTTATGAGCCAATTTCACGCATAAAAAAGTAAAATTACTTCCAAGAGTGAACAATATAGTTCAACATTTAAAATTTGTTGAACGGGCTCTATTCTCCTCACCTGATCAATAATTCCAGTTTCACTCCGTCGCATGAACACACTTGAATCTCTCTTATTGAACCGCTGTGATGTGCTGTCCAACTGTCATGGAGGATAAATAGAAAACAGATGATCATAATTGTTCTTCATTTCCAGAAAACTTTGATGAAAAATACATTTTGTGTATACAAACACATACTTTTATTTTCCCTCTTTCCTAGGAAAAAAACAGAATGTTGAGTTATGTCGTGTTTGCACGCCTGAGATAAGATGTTACAAAACAATTTTGCAGAGAAAAATAAGGGGGAAAAATGAGGAGAAAAAATGAAGTAACAATTCATGTGAAATAAGAATGGCATTCACTCACTCAACCTTAAGTGTAGGATTCCATTCCGTTTCACATGTCAGAAAATGACGAAACTATTAAGGAAGAAGAGCTTTACTTTCAAGCTGTATATTGTTATGTTTCATTTCATTCAATGAATTTCCCCCAAAGCCGAGGGAATCATTTTGCCAGTATTAACTGTGTTTGGAGTGAAGCATATCGATGGAACAGCCACAACTAAGGCCTGACCGAAAGAACAGCCGCAACTACCTGAAAGGAACAGCCACAACTTGGTTGAAGGCCTGAAAAGGAACAGCCACAACTGGTTGACCTGAAAAGGAACAGCCACAACTTGGTTGAAGGCCTGACCAAAGGAACAGCCACAACTTGGTGGAAGGCCTGAAAAGGAACAGCCACAACTTGGTTGAAGGCCTGACCAAAGGAACAGCCACAACTTGGTTGAAGGCCTGACCAAAGGAACAGCCACAACTTGGTTGAAGGCCTGAAGGAACAGCCACAACTGACCTGAAAAAGGAACAGCCACAACTTGGTTGAAGGCCTGACCAAAGGAACAGCCACAACTTGGTTGAAGGCCTGACCAAAGGAACAGCCACAACTTGGTTGAATGCCTGACCAAAGGAACCTGGTTGAATGCCTGAAAGGAACAGCCACAACTTGGTTGAAGGCCTGACCCAAAGGAACAGCCACAACTTGGTTGAAGGCCTGACCAAAGGAACAGCCAAAAAGAACAGCCACAACTTGGTTGAAGGCCTGACCCAAAAGAACAGCCACAACTTGGTTGAAGGCCTGAAAGGAACAGCCACAACTTGGTCGAAGGAACAGCCTACCACAAGTTTTTACAGACTGTATTACTGGTATCATCTGGACTGAGTGGAAAAATGTATTTTAAGTATCTTTTCAAGGAATGTAACATTGCCAGGATTCAAACCCAGAACCTCACAATTTCAAGTCCAGCAGTTTAAACATGACTTGCATTCTCAAAACAAGGTAAAGCGTTGTATTTTTGGGAAGGGGGAGAGGGTTGTTAGGTCGTTATCTTCTGTCAAAATAACGGGCAACAATTTCTTTTGAGGATTTGTGAAAATAATGGACAACAATTTCTTTCGAGGATTTGTCAAAATAATGGGTAACTATTTCTTTTAGGATGGGCAACTATTTCATTTTAGAATTTGTCAGAACAATGGGCAATTAATTCTTTTAAGGATGTTAAAATAATAGACAACTATTTCTTTTCAGGATTTTGTCAAAATATGGAGTCAACTATTTCTTTTTAGGATTTGTTAAAATAATGGGCAGCTATTTCTTTTTAGGCTTTGTTAAAATAATGAGTAATAACTTCTTTTAAGGATTTGTGAAAATACTGAATATAATTAAAATAATGAGTAATAGTTTCTTTTTTTAAAGAATCGATGTCATCTTCTTTTCATTTTCAATCACTATCTGCAAGTTTGTACACATTACTGGAGCAATACAATAGTGATTTATAATTTTTAAAGGCAGTTTAAGGGGGCGTCCGGGTGAGCTGTAACAGTTTAAAGTCTTGGGCTCATAATACCCAAAATCCACTCTAGAATGCTACTTCAACATCTTTAGAATCAACATCAGTTGTTTTTTTATATAAAGCCTGAAAATACTAATTCTATGGCAATTTTAATACATTCTGAAAAAGTTGAATTTTCAGAAAAGTCTTGTTTTTAAAATCTTAAACTCTCAGAAAGTATTCAGCCAGAGTGTTGAAATTTGGTACACAGCTAGACTAGTATTTGTTATTGGGAACTAGAGATTTTTCACTGGTTTATTTTGATTTTCATATCTTTTGTGCACCTTTAAAATCAAAATATTAATCAGTAGTTATTTTTTAATAAAATACTGATTTTTTTAAGCAATAAATTAAATATGTCTTACAAAGGGTTTAAAGAATATGTCTGAAAAAGAATTTCATTGATATATATATTTTTTGAGATTTTAAGATTTTAAATTTGGCATCAAAATTCAACATGTGATAATTTTTCCCAAATTTTTTTACATTTACATAGTAACTTAGATGCAAGTTGGCAGGAAAAAAATTAAAAAAATGCATTAGTGGAAGCCAAAGGTGGAAGCCAGAATCAACATTCATGTCTCATCAGGCAAGAGGACATGAGGCAGAGTCAGCAATGGTTGAAATTTCAGGAGTTTCTGGAAGGAAATATCAGAAAGTATGACAATCTCAAAGATCTAGAGAAAGAATATATTTTTGAGGAGATTTCAGAGTTCCTAAAGTGCAACAAACCCTGTCATAAGAAATGATAAAAAAACAGACAGACACCCCCTACAGACAGAGAAATGAGTGGCCAACCTCATCTGTGGCTGGAGGCAATGTGAGTGTTTTTCCAATGAGGACGTCATCTCCTGAGACCCTGGTGCCCGGGGAAATAATGCCGTCTTCATCCAGTTTATCATAAATTGCATTTCTCATCCCTGGTGAAAGAAAACAGTTTTCAGTTTCTTGTTTTGTTTGTTTTGTTTTATTAAAATTTATTAAGTCCACCCCATGTGGAAACAAGCGAAAGGAAAATCGTTATATTTTCCCATTAAGTTTCACTAAACTTTTTGAACATTCTACAATTCACATGGACAGGTGAAGAATCTACTTTATTATCCATTATTACTCAAGAGTGACGAGTCAAGCCCCAATAGATTACACAAAAACACTCAAGGTACCTTGGCAGGTTTCACGATTAGGTTTCTCAAAGATTTCTTCCTGATCCAATGCTTTCTTTGATTCAGACTCTTTATAAGAGCGGAAGAAAAATGACCTGAGGATGAAAGTAAATGGCAGCACATTGATGGAGACATGGTATGACATTACAGACATCTTAAACTGATGATATAAACATTGAAAATAATTATTCAAAGCATTCTGCCGGTTGAGGCTGCATAAAAGGGAACAAAACTGTAAATTTTGCACCTTTATTTTCCTAATTCTCTAAGCCATTCTTAAAATACATACATGTCTTAACTTTCAAATGTTTCAGGGGTTTCCTTTCTCTTTTCAAATTTTATTACGGATGGTGTTTCTCAAAGTAACTCATCATGGGCAAATGAAAACCTGAATATTACCCTTCTTTTCGTTCACAATTAGTCTTAGTCTAATTATAAATATGAGCATTTTGTGTAATGTCGTAAAATGGCAACCATTGCGTATAAAACACGTGAAAAAATAAATAAATACCCAGAAAAGAACACTCCTTTCACGAACATACTAAAGAGCTAATTAAACCAGAATGCCATAGATCAGGATTTAAAAAGCCATACGAAAAATGCAATATACATTAAGTCACAGGATTTAAAAAGCCATACAAAAAAATGCAATATACATTAAGTCACTATATGATTTAAAAGCAAAAATTATAATCAAACCTGAAGTAACCTCTGTCTATAGCAGAGGCATTCAAAATGACGGAATCTTCTTGGTTGTATCCAGTGTAGGATGCAATGGCTACTACAGAGTTGATACCTGGGAAAAAGAAGCACAGAAATTATTTACAGCTAATCAAATTAATGTTGATGTGTCTGTGGAGTTGCTGATTACGATTTAGAAAGACAATGTACAAAAATTTGGTCTGCAATGTAGCACAACTGGCACTAGCTTTGAGTATAAAATCACAGATGGAAGAATTCTCTGATCAAAGAAGGAATTTATGACCAAAAAAAGAAAGAAAAAAAGACTCCCCTCTACCCTAAATAAATATATTCTTAGTATAATCAACAGGGCTTTTATTACAGCTGTTTCTTTCTTTCTATAAATTCTGTCTCCTCCTTACCTCGTCTAGTTACACATTTTGCTCCTCTCAAGCAAAACGAGGGCAGGTAGACAAATTTTCTTTTATCATTTCCCATGAGGAGGGTACTGATTTTTAAATTTAAAACTCTTTCCATGGCTGAACAGGATGTCAACATATTTCTATCTCTTGAATATTCTTGAGACAAGAAATGTATGTGGATACAATCACTCAGCGGCAATTCACTGACAACTTCCAATGTTTAACCTCTTGAACCCTGGGCCAACCTGGGGTTCCAAACTCCTATTCCCCAGGTTCCTGGATGAATTTCAATTCTAAATATCTACAGATGCACATGAAACCGTTAAAAATTAGCCCAAACTGCTAGATTTGAATAGAAGCATTCTACACATTTCTATTTCTAATTAATGCAAATGTCCACCTTCAAGTGTCAGTCCTGACATTTCATTTTCAAGGCTGACATATCCGCAAAATAGATCTAAATCTAGATCTAGTTTATAAATATAATATCACTGTCTCTCTTGAGTCTAACTTACGCTGACTGCATAGCCATTTTCTGGGTAACTTGCATTATACTTCCACTCTCTGTCTTCAATTCAATTTCCTAGTCATCTAGCAGTTCTTGTGCAGTAAACATTGATTTTTATCTCTGCATATTCATACCAAAACAGCTGCCCTATCAAGTGTCAGGCAACATCTTATTTTCCTATATTCCGTAAGCCCAATATTTGGGGATCAGAGTTATTACACAGACCAAGATATCCCATAACACCTTAGTGATCTTTGACTAAAAGTTAATTTTAGAAGGCTTCTCAAAATGTAATGACTCAGATCCTGAAATATCGAGCTTACGGGTCGAATATAGTAAATAAAGTGAGCCCAATATATAGGCCTACAGGTACAAAGGACTAAGGGAACGACAAGCCGGCTTCTGCACCTATTATGAAACACAAATCAGGGGCTTACCTGCTGGTAGTTCTCTGAAACGAAGGTACTCCATAGATCTGGTTGTAACAAGTGGTTTTTGGGGATAAAATAGTCCGTGGGCCAAGGTATCCATTCTCACGTGATAGTTGGTGATGTAGACACCCATGGCTTGCTTACCCATAGCAGATTGGTATGTGTTTCGTGGAGACTAGATGGAGGGAAGAGAAATCATTTGTCCTCCTTAGCCATAATAATAATTTTTTAATTTGTGCACTTAAAGCACTTCTTAAAACAAAAAGACATCGGTGTCTTTCGTATCAAATTTCTCCCGTACAGAAAATTCATGAGCATGTCAGATTAAGTCACCACAATGTAATACCGTAAAGATTATGTGAAGAAAGAAAAAAACGCTTTTCAAATCAGTCACTCTTTGTCCCATCCCTGTATTTATGATTTTTTTTATAGCTTCGATGCAAATTCCTTCTCAAGATAGTTGACACAATTATCAGGAAAAGGTACGTATTGTTTCGGTCTATGTGAAATTGTCAAACTGAAGGAAAAAAACTAAAGCATGTACAGGACCATATTCATAAATTCCCTAAGTCACTCAATCCTGACACTGATATTATCGCTATGACTTTCATTACATAATGCCGATACTATCAGAATATAGTTTCCTTTACTCGGAGAAAGACTGTTCAATAAGGAGAAAAATAAGAATATACAGAACGAAAATAGAACAATTCCTTTACAGACATCCACTAAAAATACTACACCCACTTCCTGATCTGTGAATTTTTAAAAGTGGTAAAAATTCCAGGCTAACAAGATGGAATCCTAGATCTAGGGTTGAGTCAGTTAAAGCTGACTGTCATTTCAACAAAGGTATTCTTGTCTTTACCAAAAACAGTAGTAAAATTCAACAAACTCTTTGAGGTCTATATCATACTATTTATTCTACTGCACACTATTTTCAAAATCCGGACACATACATTACATACTGCCGGGAAAGTCACCCATAGACGATATGACTGTTCACAAATGACAGTTAACATGGAGAATTATTTCTAACAAGCATAATTAACCCCAACAATAATGATGTCTGTCAGATAAATATAGGAGTGAACGATACTGTTAACTTGTTAATTATAAAACCTGTTGAAAATGACAGATTATGTAGATCTGCCCAGATTCAAACTCAAAATCAAGAAACAGATCTCTCATTCTCTTGTAATATTAAAAACTCCCCTTTCATCTAAACCAGCCATTGTCAGCATTTTGCCTTCACATCTAGATGTACAGATCTACACTACAGTAGGCTCATGCACACACACATGGAAGCCAATGAATTAACTAGCCTATTGGGATTAGTCTACAACTAATAAAACTTATTCATTGCATATTCAGAGGATATTTATTGCATGTTTTGTGCTGGTTCTTGTAAGTCCTTTGAAACGATAGAACCGATCATTTTATAGTTCCAAAACAGAAAAGATTTTTTGCTCCCAGAGCTCGCATTCTCCAAATTCATAATTTTTTGTGTGTTTTTGTAGTCCCATAATCATTTTTTGTGAACGAAAAGTCTATGCAAAGATGGAAACACAATGAAAGTTTCCTGGATGAAACGTCATTTCTGGTACGAAAATTCCTCAAATAAAAACAATCATGGGATCATTTGGAACCTACATGCAAAATATATTTACTGTAGCAGCCTTGCAACAAAGCCTTTGACACACAAAGAACAACCAACTCAGAATTATTTTTTCTTTCTTTCTTCATTTTATAACTGTAGGAAGGGAATTGAAAATAAAGGGAAACTCTTACTTGATTGTGATCGGGGAAAGGGATAATAGAAGCACACACTCCCAGGATCATGGCAGGATGAATTTCACAATGGGTGTATGTAGAACAGTAGGCAATGCCTCTGCTCTCGTTGTCTAAATCAGCTGGAGTCATAGCCAGCATGATCGTCTCCTCTTCCAACGGATCTATGTACTCCACCACTCCACTAGCCACCAGATCTTGCCAGCTGAAATAAAAGAAGAATTCAATTACTTTCCCCCCTACAAAATGAGCTCATGTCCAAATAAATATGCATAATTCTTTTGTTTTATTAAAATAAGCCTGTTGCATTATTTAGTTTTGTTTTTTTAGAGCAGATTCCTAGACTGATTGACTGGTTACCTTGAAGAGATTCAGTATAGTTTCCTCCTTCTGCTATGCTACATTAAAAACATTGCTAGCCTTAAAATCTGCCGTTCAACACAAATATTTAAAATTTTCATTCGCAGTTCATTATTTAATTCCTTATACAATAACTTTTGGCAGGTTTCACAATATGAAGCACCCAAGACAGTTACAAATGTTTTTGTATGTCTATCATCAAAACTTCATTATAAAAAAAATTGTCCAAAATATCGAAAAAACCTGATGTCGCACTTAGATAATGAATGGAAAAGACGATCTGCACAGGTTTTGAGTAATATTATTCATAACTAAGGGAGGAGATAGATTTTGAAAATTGAGCCAAAATTCAAGATTGCGGCCGTTTCTATGGCAACCAAGGACACTACAAATTTTTCAATGATATAAGATGACTGTATTTTGACAGTTACTCATGTACATACTAAAAGCAAAAACCGAAACTCAAAAGCAAAAAAAAATCACTCCAGCTTCATTTCATTATTTACCAGCCAACATTGGTAAAAATACAACCAGCTTATGTCTCTTGTTCAGATATATCAAATAAATATAAAAAGTTATGGACTTATTCATTTCTGAATGAGTCTAAAAAAATAATGTTGTTGCATAAAATGTTATAGCATTGAGCAATAGAAATCTATCTTGATGCAGGTAAGAGTTTTGAACGCACATACCGGGTTCATACTTGTGGGAAAAGGGATCTGAAAATGTTGGGGGAAGTGGGAATGGATCATTTTGTCAAACCTGCTTTGTCTCAAAAGATTATAATTCTTGCATCAAACTAGTTATCCCAGACTACCGCTTAGCAGCGGGCGAATTTGCCGTCATCGACCGAAAATAAGGTCGTCTTAATCCTTCTATCTCTCTTTTAAATCAAACTCAACCTACACAAAAAACTACTAGGTAATACTTAAAGATCTGCTCTGTACGAAGATCTAAGCGGTTTTACTAGTATATTAGTAGTAAAAGAGATATAGCTCTTCAAAAATAGCTAACTTAACGGTGTACATCGCCGATTTTCATCGCTCAAAAACGGCTGGCACACACTATAAATTCATGTGTTTCTCCAATTGCCTCGCGCGATGCGTTGAACTTAGCTATCGCTTTGCAATGAAGTGTGTTAAAATTGCCTTTGAATGAACTTTCCTGTGCTATCAATTTCTCCAAGCTCCGATATCTATAAATAGCTTTAAACTTCGAGGAAAGTTGACCTATTTAGAGTCGGGAAAATCCGATCTTTGCCGATTGAAAATGACTAAGAGAATTATATACTCGAATACAGTGTCCTCTTCCGGTTATCATGTCCAAAAATGACTATGATTGGTTGAATCAACGCGTCATTGCGCCATCTATGAAAGCAAATATAGTGCCTTCCCTTTACGCCCGTTCTCGAGATTTCAGTACTTTCACTTTCACTTTGAAACTGACTGCCTAGCGATCAGCACCAGAACAACACCACTCTCCCGCTCTACTTCATTCCGATTTCAGATCTAGATAAACTTCTTTTCTCATTCAAAAATGGATATGGATCTTCTTGAAATGTGTGGTAAGTATTTCCTCTATTTTCTTTTAAATATTAAGATACATAATATGACCCACTTGTTGCTTCGATTGTTGACAAATTTGACTGGAGAACGATTGTTTGGTGATTTGGAATTAGACTATGACATGCATAAGCGTAGAAGAGCTAATTTACACTTAAGGTCCACTATCAATATGTGGAAGCATAATAAGACTGTACATTGGTTTTGTAGTTTGCGTGAAAAAGAGCAAAATACAATTTTAGTGGCAGCCAAAAAGAATTCAGAAAATTTAGTGTTACAAAGTAAACATTGTGAAGCCCAGGTTCGTGAGAAAGTAAAACACAAAATGCAGGAGAATAAGAGAAAGATGTAAGTAAGAAAGATTTAAAAGATAGGAGAAAAAAAGCTGACATTTTAGATGCAATTATTTCAGATGGTGGATTGTGTAAGACTAGAGAAGATTTGGATAACTTAAGGAAAAATGGAACCGCAGAAAGTTTAAGAAATCAGATAAGATACAGGAAAATATTTTTGGATGAAAAAAAGCTTAAAAGTAACAGGGACCATCAATACACTGTATACATGTAGTTGTTGATTGATAATATTGAATGATTTTAATTTTGTTATATATACATGATGTAATTGTGAGTTCCTCGAGCTTGTGTAATTTTGTCTAAATTTAATATATTCCTTATTCTTTCTTTTCATTTTTTTCTTTTCTTCCGCGTCGTGTATCCGGCTGCGGGGTCGACTTTGAGAGACATTTCTATTACTCTATGAGCCGTCGTCCCTGGGATATACCATACCCAAAGCGGCCATATCGTCTGCAACAACTGATCTCACAGGTTTCAGCTGAGTTTCACAACACAAAGATAAGGCAGGCGACAAACAGTTGACCTATTAGCTCTTACTCTTATAATTATTATTTAATGTTTTCTTTTTAGAGACACAAGTACGAAGTAGGCAAAGTTTCATTGATTTATCTTACCATTTAACATTTTTATAATGAAAAACCTGATTTTTGCCAAAATATTTTCACGAGCGTAGTTATTAATTTTTTGCCTGCAACTCTGTATATTTAGTTCCTATTATGATTAAACCCACCAGAATTGTATTTCTTGACCCTCAAAGCATAAGTATAAGTATGCAAAGTTTCATTGATGTATCTTTGCGTTTAAGATTTTTATGATGAAAAACCTGATTTTTGTCAAAATATTTTCCCAAGCGTAAATTACTATTTTTTGCCCACAACTCTGTTGATTTAGTTCCTATCATAATTATAACACCATAAATGTATTTCTTGACCCTCAAAGCATAAGTATGCAAAGTTTCATTGATGTATCTTACCATTTAAGATTTTAATGATGAAAACCCCGATTTTTGCCAAAATATTTTCCCGCTTATTGCGTAAATTATTAATTTTTGCCCACAACTTTGTTTATTTAGTTCCTATCATAATTAAAACACCAGAATTGTATGTCTTGACTCTCAAAGCATAAATATGCAAAATTTCATTGATGTATCTTACCATTTAAGGTTTTTTGATGATGAAAAACCTGATTTTTTTCTGTTTTCATGCAAAATATCTTCCCGAGCCCAAATTATGCTTTTTTTGCCCGGTTTGGTGGTATAATAATTCAGAAAATATTTCTTCTATGTCTCTGAAAAAAATTGGGCTAACTGTCTGGCACCATATCTGCATTTAAGGGAAATTATATGGTCTTTCTATGATTTATGGCATGTTTATGTACTCCCAAAAATGCCATTTTTTGACAATTTTGACCAAAATCATGTGTCGCACAATGTATTTTTCTCTATTTTGGTGCTGTGTCACAATAAATATGTGAAAGATAACAGTCTCATTGCTTGTTTTTTTGCTTTTCTATGTGTATGGCTGACGTATGCATGTAAAGTATTTAAGCTCATACCATTTTTATGGATTCTAGAGCCTCGTAAAATTGGCATAATTTCACATTTTGAATCATAGCGTAAAACTTTTAAGTGGAAACATAATTGTAAAATTCATAACTTTTTATTTATCAACCGATTTTGATAATTTAAAAACTGTTATTCATGGTCTGGGAAGTACTATCTGTTTTACATAAAAGAAACACTTTTGAAATTAATTTTTTTTAGTCTGGAACAGCTAATCAAACTCATTTCTGTTTGCGGCTTAAAATAACATCATTTCCCAAAGTAAGAGAATATCAGCGTCGTTCTTCATTATGGCATATTGTTGCAAGCCTGTTGTAATTTGGATTGGGATGAGCTCTTGTTTAGACAACACACAGGCATAAGTACAGATATAAACTTTGCTATCAAACCTGTAGTTGTTGAATTCACGCTGCTTCAACTGTTTGATGTGGCTCTGCTTTAAGAGCATTTTCTGATTTTCGACAATCAGCAACGGGCGACAAATGCGACCTGCATCAGTGTAAATGCGAATTTCCTTGTCAGCAAAATCCCTGATCATGGACACCTATGTTGAAAGAAAAGTGGACACATTATTCACGTTTTTACCAGCCGGCTTGATATCATAAATAGTTAAATTTAATAGCACATAACAGACTCATGTTACTCACAGCTGAATGGGTGGGTCATTAAATACTTTGGACATGCCCCTGTTGGGCAGTTTACACTTCAGAAAAGAGTAAATGAACACTTGACCTAACAAACACATTTTTTGGCCAGCTTATGTATGTTATGATACAAATCTGTCAACGATTTTTGGAAACAAAAATTTGTTATCTCCAGATTCTCCACAACATAATTATTCACTTCTTATTGACACATCTTTACTACTTTCTAGACACGCAGCATATCTGTTTTTTACTCTGTGGTTTTGATTCTAACACCAACAATTCTAAATCTAACACTCATACCAAAAGATCCTGAAGAACTTGAAGTCACTACCATATAAGACAAAAAACGTTTATAGAAAACTTTGGGGCAGGACAGAGATGAAAACGTAAATATTGCTAATGTTTCAATGAGTGGGAGATGGGCATATGTCAATATGGATACCAACAAAATTATAATAAAGATATTTCTTCCCCACGATCCATAAATTATACCTCAGATACAATGACATCCATTTCTCTTCTTAGTTTTCTCAGAGTTGTCATGAGCTGATCTGGATTCCGATGAATTCGACCCAGCAGCCATTCACAAATATTTTTGTAGCACTAAAGAAAAAAAGTAATAATTCAATTCAATTCAATTATCTTTATAGATCCATAAAAAAGGAAATTATATGTCTGTTATCACATTTCTCATTAGAAATATAAAAATACATCAAAACATCTTAATTAAAAACAAATTTAACGTAATTTAATTATTAATGTATAGATTCAAGGAGAACAGATGATCCTATAATGTATACAAAATCTGTAACAATTGAAATATAATATTAATTTTCATACTTATCATATACCTTCCTCTGCAAGATTCTAAAGGAGAAATGCCCATTTTACGCACAAAACATTTTTAGGGTCTCAGGTACAGGAACTTAGTTCAGAAATTGATGAAGATTCTCAAAGAATTTAATGGAAAACATTTAAGTTGTAGTACCCTCATACCTACAGCTAGAGAAGCAAACATGGTGTCCTTGGATTTTTCTGTAATTGTTGGACCTTACCTGTGCAAACATTGAAGGTCATTGAGTGAGAAGATTCCATGTCACTCCATTAACCCTCTTATTGTATCAACAATACATGAGTTGACCTAGTACTGGTATACTATTACGACTAGTGTAGTAAACAATCGTATAGACTGTCTCACTCTCTCTCTCTCTCTCAAACTGTTCCTATCTGTTCGTTTATCTGTCTGGCTCTCTCCCTCTTTCAAACTTTATCTATCTCTTCATCTGTCCGACTCTCTCTTTCTCAAACTATGCCTGTCTGAGGCCTTTCTCTTATTCAGTGGCCAACAATTCCTTACTGGCCCGACATTTCTTTAGATTCTTTGTGCCAGTATTGTAAATTGAAAGCCAAACTAAATCCAAATGAAAGTTCCTACTAATCACAGGCGGATCATCACTATATTCTATTGGAGACAGATGATAAAAGGGAGATCATGTGTACAGATCACGGTACTCTATGCATGTTTAAGATCCCCTGGCTATTTATAGAGCAGTCCTGGCAACAACAACAAATTCTATCAAAAGCTCCTAGTTCACCTTAGTGTATGTAGGTAAAATCAAATCAAAATCATACTCCTGAATGGCTGACGGGGCCACTTCCTCCAGGTTTTCCATGCTCCACTCTTCCAAAAATTCTAAAATTGGAGACGGCTGGGAGCCTACTGAAATGTAAGCCATGAGAGCCAGATTCTTGACCAACCCCACAGCAGCTCCCTACAATAACAATGAGAAAAACAAAAGATGTATGACAGTAACTACATTATAAATGAGCAATGCCAACTCACCAAAATGCCACACATATACACAGAAAGTATGTTATAGTTCTTATGCAAATTTCCGAATAACCTACACCTTGGAATGGCATGATTTATATTTATCACACCTGCCACATACTAAACATGAACTATCTATATGCTGCAGGGGGGGGGGGGGGGGGGAGAGAGAGAATCTGTTCATCCATTCATGTCTCTGCATAAAACAATAGATAACTTGTGAATCACACATACAACTTTGTCGGATGCTACAAATTGCCAAAAAGTACTAGATGACTAACAGTATCCCAGCAGAAAAAGAATATATTGTTTATCTAGGTCCACAAGAGACCTCTCAAATACATATGAACATGGCTGTAGATACATACTTACGCATCATACTACATTGCTCGAGCAAACGGTAGCAGAATTTATTATACTCCCATTTGATTTTTTCCAGCTGAGAAAGTGTATGAAATTATGATTGATCAATGAACTTTAAAATGTATAATCCATCTGTTCTTGAGTCTAGTAAAACATGCAGATATAAGTTGTATTATTATCCCTGTTTGCTTTTTCTTCTCTATTTAAATTATTAAATATCAAAGCAACAGCTTATCAAATCTATGACAAAAAAATCCACATTTCATCACACTGAATACAGCACTACTCTTATTTACCCTATCAGATCCATGAGATTGTAAATCCCACTCCTCTTATGCCACACACCATTTTCGATTCTTTCCCGCTCCTCCGTTTTCCAGACAATCCCGTAAATTGTCCTTTCTCCTTTGGTCCCTGATTTCAAAACTTCATCGCCTACTGGCTCTTCTAAAAGACCCAATTCAAAAAGAGCTGCAAAGTCACATTTCTTGTTGGTTCTACCATTGCAAATATAATATGTAATGTGTATCTTATTCTAGTGTGAAAGCTGATGCACCATCAAGCAAATGTGCCTGCATTTTCAGACAAAAAGGTACATCTTATCTTATCTTAAAGTCCAAAAACCAGAATGCTTATGATATTGAGCAAACATTCAGCATTTTTAGAAACAAATCTGTGTGATTTAGATGCTTTTTTTGTTGTTAATTTCACCCTTTTGAACAGTCTTTGGATATTCTTAGCATCATACAAAATAGCGTCAAATCTTTCTTCTTTAGGTAAACAAAATGACAGAGATGGTATGTAAACCTGACCAATCATACAAATTTTAAGGCAACACTAATCGCAACAGCTAAATAACTATTTTGTCTCAAGAAATGTAATAGAAACTCACCTCAGGGGTTTCAGCAGGACAAATCATCCCCCACTGTGTGTTATGAAGCTGACGAGGCCGTGCCAATTTTCCATCTCTACCAATCGGGGAATTTAAACGCCTGAGATGTGACAAAGTCGATGCAAACGTCAATCTGTTCAACACCTGAAATTTTCAATCATGTAACAATTCAGAAACAAGTAAGTGATAAGATGTGCAACGGGTGATAGGGACTTATAATGCTTTTGGATTTGAAAAATTTACAAATGTCTACAGACTTTATTATGCATGCAAAAGAATGTTACAGTACAGCTGACTTTGAGCATAATATATAAAGAAATTAACGGATATAAAAGTTTGACAACAGTTTAAAATATAAAAAGAATGAATAACTTGTATGCAAATATTATCTTGCGTCATTGACAAAATCAAACATGTCATTCGGTCTTTGGGGCCAAAGAAGTGTTAAGACAACTAATAAGTTGTGTTTTATTTGATTAGTTAATGCTTTAATAAAATAAATTTTGTTTTTAAACAGAGCTTTGAAAGGGAGAACAATTTTAGTCACAACCATCAAAGACAGGTATAAAAATCAACAAGACGACAAACCACCATCATTGGGTCCTGGATTTCACTTCCTTCAAAACAACCTAACTAAAATACATTAGAAAGGAATTAAATAATAATAATTTATTAAAGTTACAGACTTCTACTTCTAGACCCTGGCTGGATCCAATCTAGGTTCCTTGTACATAAGCACTGAGAGTAAATTTAAATCTATTGATCTAGGCATCTTGATCTGAGTCTAGGATTATCTAAACATTTGATCTCGATCAAGACCCACATTGTCTTAATGTTTTAACATAATTCTGTAGATTTTATATTTTTAGATTAGAAGATCTTTTATCATCTGGGGTCTAATTCAGTTGACCTCAGATGCAATCTGCAGATCATTCAGATGTTTAAAAAAGATTTGAATTCAACTTTATGAAAATGAAAACAACATGAAGAGGAGGAATCTACGGAAAAAAGACTTCAGCTAGGCAAATAATCCGTGTAACCCTCAATGGAAACTCAGGATCCCTCTGCTTACATTCAAGTAGAGGGTACATGTGCCAATGATACATGGAATGCAGGAAGCTGTCTATAAATCTTATGGAAGCCTACATACCTGAGAGACTCCAGCTCTGGCCTGGTGAGCTTTTTTCTGATCACCCCAGTTGCCTGTAGCCAGAGAGTACTTTAAGCCATCAGTGATGATTTGAGTTTTTATTGCCAGCACCATGTTAAATTCTTTGCTACGGTCAATATATTTCTGGGCATACATTCTGACTTCTTTCATCAAATTGCGAAATAGGCTGTCAAAGGGGAAAAAAAACAAAAAAAAGCATAAACGATCGAGGATATGAATGAGCAAAAGCATTTTTCATGGCTCAAAAATGCAAGACAACTTGCTTAGCTAGAACAGTGAAAATGGGAGACTAAAAAAATTGAGTTCTTTGTAAAGTGACTACTTTGTTCAGTCTAGATCTCTTTAAATAAAGAAAAAGGTTTCTCAGATTTATATTTTATTGGATTGCTTGCGAGGGTGAACAGGCTTCAAGGCCGAAAAAAATTCTTACACTATTTAAACCAAAATATTAACCCCAAAACAAACAAAAAGAAGAACTCCAAAAACCCCCAGAAAAATAACACTTAACTCACTTGCTACAGTTGCCACTTGAACTTTTCTCTGTATGGATCCTGTACATATACGGGTAAGCTAATAATAATCGATAAACACTGTGATCTTCCTGGGTGCTTTACGGGAACCGTACTCGCAGCTTGTTAAACCTATCAAACAGTTTTATTGATGTGCAAGTCTTTTTTTTTTTTTAGATCTCTAGAGAACTATTTTTAGGGCACACCCAACCAGGTGCAAGTGCCTATTTCTTGAATTTCTTTGTTCTAGAATATTTTTTTCTGGCAGTATGGCTTCAAGAGGCCTAGAAAAAATGTTTTCAATGGTTTTACTGCAATATTGATAGGTGGAGTTTTCCAGAAAAATTCCAGTATTGAGTGCATGTCGTCGCTGCAGTTTGCTATCCACGTATGGAGCATCAAATCATATACAACATATGTAAGGAACATGGTGTTAAACGCTTTATCCGCGGAGGACAGTTTTCTCTCTTGATTTTCTTCAAACTAGCCCAATGCTCCATGTGCGGATAGCGAAATGCAGTTACGATGTGGAGTTCTGCAGGAAAAGCTCAGTGGCAAGTGAGTTAAAGCTCCAGCTCAACTGAAAATCTAAAAAAATTGTGTGGCTTCTAAGTTAGTGGCACCTGCCTTCAATATGACTTACCCCTAAAAAGAAAGGCCAGCAATGGACCAGCCAGATCTAATCTTTTGTTTCCGTAGTGATCCCTGTCATCCACCTCTCTTCTGCCAAGAGCTGCTAGCAACAGTCTGTGTACCATGTAACTAAACAAAGAAACAGTGGAGAATTTTGAAAGAAATAAACTGACACAGCTTCGCAAAGCGTTTTTATGCATCGTCATACCTTGAACAGGGATGTAAATGGCAAATGAAAAAAATTCTTAAAGTCTCTGAAATGTGAAACTTTCAGACACTGAACACCTCCTGGACCGTATTTAATCTCACACTACAATAACAGCACCATGCAATGCCATCTTTCTCAACCTTCCTGATATAAATAGAAAGGAATTCATCATTATAATTTTTAGTTGATAGCCATTCCCACCTCAATTTGTTCTTAGAAGTTAGATCAATCACATCTACTGGCAAATCATGATTAGTAAACTTAACTTTTGACAGGTCATCCCTTATTTGTTAAATAGTCTAGATTCTGGAGCTAGCTTACCTTTAACCTAGATCTCGTTGTTTTGAAGATTTGCTTATTATTATAACATTTATAGCAAAATTCTCAATCAATTCTGATTCTTTTAACTTAGGCTACCAAGTGAAGTAGATCTAGAAATCTAACTCTAGCGCTACTAAAATTATTGAAGAAAATGGGTGCGACAAATTCTAGATTAGAAATCTAAATCTACTCTCGTAGTTTCTAGGCCTCTAGATAACAATTAGACTTAGATATATCTAGATCTTAGTAGATTGAATCCAGATCTATCATTAAATAAGTCTGTCTGTCTAGAATCTAGATCTAGAAGAATCTAGATCAACCACATGTGCGCTTATTTTCAAGATCTCTCTATCTGACTAGAATCTAGATCTCAATTTCTCTGGAACACCAAGCAAGGAATAATTTTAATCTGTTAACAAGCTAGATCTATTTATACGCTGATATTCTAACCCACAAAGTCCTTGTAGCCCAAAGCTATGGCCTACGGAATGCTGTGGCCTAAGGCTGTCAAGCTGTCATAAAAAAATCTAAGATAAATCTAGAATCTAGGTGACTTCACTCAAGTAGATTGATCTTAATCTTATCTAGATCTAGCTCTAGATCTAGATTAGACTATTAAATCACAATTACCCACAAATAGGGTAACATAAATCACAAATAACGCAATAGGAAATGTAAAAATGACTTAGCTTCGGTTTTCTGGAATAAAAGAATGAAAAATTATCAACTGCAGATCACATTCACAACTGAACCGTGCGATTGCAGAGAGGCAAGAGGTAAGTCAGTGAATCTCAACATTGATAGGCTATGCCAGCATGCTAATTTAGCTAAATCTATCCCTAAAGCCTCCACGAAAGGCTATTTCCACAACAAATGCGTTAGTAGATTTCAGACTAAAAAATCTGAAAGGAAATAAGGTTCCGATTTTTAAATCTGAAATCTTCTTGTGTGAGTTGTAGGGCCTCACGGATCAGTGTGAAAATTGTAGGTAGTCATAAAAGTGAAATTAAAAATGAAGCAGCATGCTTCTGCTTATGATTAGTATGAAAATCAGCGATGGGCCTGGAGTCGGGAATTTTATCCTCTAGTGCTAAACCATCTCACCTATTCATAACAGCGAACATAGAAGTGTTTTTTTTAGTAAAAGGAAGTAAAAGAAAGAGAAAAACATGTTAAAAGTATGAAAACCTCCAATAATCTGAAATCAGAGGAGATCTGAAAGATTTACATCCCTGCTTGAATTGAATAAAGTTCAAATTAACAATGCCAACATCTTTCTTTTCAAAACAGCTTTACATATGGGCTGGGACCTATATCTTTAGTGAGAATATTTGATGTTCATTGTCAGAGCAATCTGTAGATATGAAAATCTTCACAATGCAATTAAATTCCAAATATAACATGAAAATTATTTTATGTGTCATTTACAAACATCATAGAAAAATCAGCATGGAAGACTTAGGTATCACACACTTACATAAATTCCCTCCCAATGAAATACATATAATGAAAATGAATGGATTTTCAAATGTTGGAAAGAAGTTCTACAAATGTAAGTAACAACAAAAATGCTCCTTACCCTAAAAAGTAGGCTTTCTTTGTCTCACAAAACTCACTCACTCCCACGTGAGGCAACATTTCCTTTTGCAGGATTTCTCGCGCATACTTGATTCTTTTCTCTTTGGTCACACCTGGTTTTGCACCTCTTGCTCCGATAAAATTTAAGGCCACGTTTTGTTCTTGTATGACAAAAGCCTCATCCAAAGATGGTTTGACCTGGAAAAAGAAATTTAAGATGAAATGACAGCTCACTGGAGATAAAACATCGAAGTCATGAAATAACCACAAGATGTCCAAACATGGGCATGTAAACAGAATGAATGATAAGAGAATAACTTAATCATTATACAATGATAAAACCCAAGGTAAAACATCAAAAGGCAGACCTTCGAGAAAGTGGGAATAAGATATAAAAGAGGTATTAAAGCAAGGAATAACTTTCACAGAAATGAACAAAAAAATGGTATGACAGGAAGCCTGGAGAAAGATCATTTTGGGCATCTAAACCCATACACGAGAAGATAGAATGGGAACTAATAAAGAAAGAAAATAAAAAAAGCATTTTTAAAAATCATATCCAACCTAGTTTAAATAAAGTAATTCATCTACTAGGTAAAAACAATGCTAAATGACACATTAGATCCAACACATTATTTCTCATTAAGGTGAACATTGTTAGTTATTTTATCCACAATAGATCATACAATATAAATTTAAAAATAAGTTGTTTTAATCAAGCTAATTCAATTTTTAAAAGTCTGGTTTATCTGAAATTATTGGATAACTTAATAAAATATGGCAATTTAAAATTTGTTTATCATTATGTGAACCAAGCAATGATACAAAAAAAAAACAAATTGACACTTCACACTTAAATCCTGTCTTTTCTCCCTAATCATGACTAGTATTTTTTAACGAATGCTGAAAGAAGAAAATTCACCCATCTTCTGACCACTATTTTTTTTCCATTGTATGACCGATAAATAGAATCATTGTCTGAACTAAAAATAAAAACCAAAACAATATGCCTAAATATAAGACTTTTATTATTATTACCATTTCCATCATTTCTGGATCATCAAAGTAAGTAAATGATGTGTTCCAGAATGTCTCTATCTGACACAAATCCTAGAGCTCTGAACACAATAATGATTGGAATCTCTTGCTTGATGTAGGGAGGATTGAAATGATACGCTGGCCAATGGCACTCTTTTTAGACCCCTAGCAAGGAGAAACAAAACAAGTAACAGTAAAGGCAAATAATCATCTGAACTAAAGAGGTTATGTCAAGTGCAGAAAGATAGAATGAGTTACTGACATTTACCATTAGTATTGATCTCAGGATCAATTGAAAAATAACCATAAAATGATGAGATGGGGAAGTAAAAGATGAGAAAGTAAAAGATGAGAAACAAAAAAAGATCTCACTGTCATAGTGACATCAAAGCGACTATCACCAAGTCACACCCAAAGATCACAGCTGTGATCATTTTAACTTTATTGAGACTTGGTTTACAAGGCCATTTGCCCAAATCACAAAAAAAAATGTAGCAGTACGTTAACCAATAACAAAATTAAATTGACTTTCAGATAGTCTAAACAATAAAACTAAATATCAACAGCACGCTTAAAATAACAACAGGTTTTAGAGTATATGAGGCATAGCAGCTTTGTGAAAGAAAGTTACAAACATTGGGAATACATACATCATTCAGTGTTAGCAGACGGAAATTCATTGGGGTAGGATGTACAAGAGATGGTGGTATAAACATTTTTTTGTCATTTTAGAAAGCGGGACAGTGAAAAAGAATAAACGCTGGTGTAAAGTCAATCAGTGAGAAGAGGGGCATGTCAAAAGTGATGAATAAGAATATTATAATATTAATGTCCCATAGAAACAAAGATGATACAAATACAAAGAAATACTTAAATAGGCAAAAACAAATCTTAGGGCACCAGTTAAAACCGCAACCTCCGGATGAAGATGACGGTGGAGTTTAAAATTAAGGATGTGAGGGAAAAGAAGGACAAGTTATAGAATAGCATGAAAGACTGAGGATTGGGAAGAGAAACATAGGAAATGTGTGTAAAGGGAAGGCGGATCTACAATCTTGCTATGTATTTGCAGTGGGGTTGCATTTATAACGTCATGAGATCATGTGAGTCTTTTAAACTATTTTCTTTAGTCTTGTAATGCATAGCTATAATTAATCTATAATTGATAACTGCATTAAAAGAAGATACTTGCAAAATAAAAAATTCTTAGTTAGACTGTTATTAAAGTACTAAATTATGATTATCGATTTTCATTAGGCCTACGCGTTACGTGTGGGCGCAACAGTCTGACTGTTTATATGAGAGAAAGAGAGAAACGTTGACGTCAAAGATCTAGATAGAAATAAACAAGCAAAGAAAAATATTTGCTGGATTTACATAAACCAACATGCTTTTTTTCTGTGATGTTGCGTAATATGACATTTTTGGCAATTCAAGCTTATAACATTGTACAGGGGATTCATCTCAAACGTGTGGCAGGTCTGCATCCATGATTGATATAATTCAAATATCCCTCACTGTATGTCAACTGCAACAGATAGTTTGAGTATAACTGGTTCTGTTCATTGAAGTGAGCTGGTTCTGTTGAAATTCCAATTTTTCTCTTGAACTTTTAATCATACATTTTGGAAAATGATATAACACAACATAGCTACTGTGTGTATATACATCAATACCTTGATACAGGGATGGGGACATGAAAACCCTGAACTTTATCGCCCCCTTAAAAAATTAAAAACAACATTATGTAAGAGCATTACATTTAACTCTTAAAGCCCTGAACAACGTTTTAACTGAACAACGCTGTCAGCGTTACTCTAGTATTGTTTCGTTTGACTCAAGTATGTTTTATAATCAAAGGGAAATCACTCTACTTATTCGCATGCCCCATGAAAGTGGAAGTAGAACGAAAACAACTAAAATTTTTTGTGTTTTCTGTGCGTTTTTTTGCCTTTTTTCTTCAATCCTGTAAATCAAATGATCTTTGTTTACAAATATGGCTTCTGCTAGTTCATCTAGGGCACCTTTCCGAGGCTGTGCTCGACGATTGACAGCACAACAAGTCTTAGAACTCTGTACTGTTGATGAAGGTTCTGATTTAGACGATGATGGATGAACAGTGAATCTGATGATAATTTGTTTGATGGTGATTTACCTATTGAAGACAGTGACGATTCTGATAGATCTGATCTACCTCTAGATCTACTTCTCCTAGATCTAGATCTCCTGTAATTGAAGAAGTTAGGCAAATTTGAGGGCCAGTTGAAAAAAATCAAGAGCCACCAGTAACATTGATATTTTTACTGGGACACCAAAAACCCACCAATAATAATGCAACTTGAGGGGACTGTACACGATTGGATAACCTTCCATGATAAAATACTGTCAAAGGATTTTATACATCATCATGGCAATGATTAGCCGTCAGAACGTAAATTTCGTTTATATTATTATGCAATTACTTTCTTATTCATCCATTCAAGTAAAAAAGGTAAACCTATTTTCATTAGTTCATTGATGTTGATTTGAAACTGCATTTAATTACTGTTATTTTTATGTATGATTTGTCTTTCTATCTCTATTCTGAAGCTTGTTATAAATATTTTAAAATAAGTTGTCCTCACGCATCCTAGAGCAAAAATAATAATTCAGGGAAAATGAACAAATAATTCCGGCTTTAAAGAGTTAAATACATGCATAAGAAATATAAAGAAAAGGGTTGCAATATAAATAAAAACCCAATGTTATCAGATACCAACTTGTTAGAACAAAAAATTCAAGAGGGATTGCTTTTTTTCTCATTCTATGCACATTAAAGATCCCTTGGCTGTTTACAGGGCAATCCGGGTAAAAGTTTTAAAAATCCTACCAAACCCCTGAGATCACCTTAGTTGTGGATGTGGGTAAATCAATTCAAATCAAGAGAAATCTGTATCACATCGTCAGATATATCACTGGACTGGCAAGACAGGGTTTTGGAGTTTGAGTCCTGTATGGTAACTACCTACATATCTATATGTTTATTTTTCAAAGGTATATCAAGCCAGTATAGTCTTGCAGACCATTCATCCTCTGATTCTATAAAACATGAGTGAAATTTTCACAGGTGCCATGTGCAGTTATTAAAAAGGTGTGCCCCCTGATGGCTTAGCCAAATAGTCACACACACACACAAAACAAGCAACCTAAGAACAGACAAAAACAAGTGAATCATCATTTCTTTTCAATTATCTTCCTTTCTTTACATTCAAATCCACCTCTTCTCACCAAATATTCTTCATCCACTTTTATCGCAGTCACTAATTTCCATCATATTTTTTCCTGTTTCCTTACTCACTTTCTTCAATGGCTGATTACTATGTAGTCACTTTACTTCCCTCCAGAACATTCTATAACAACTACAATATTCCTTAATATTCTCTTCATGTATGCCTTTGCCCCCCCCTCCTAACCGACGGCTATCTATAATGCAATTCTAATAGATGCAGACCTGCCATTCTGGGAATGAAACATCCTAATCCAAGCAAAAAATTGTAAAGTTTTAAAGCAATGGCAACATGTATGAGTTATCTCCCTTTAACAGGGCGTGGATGTCCGTTGAATTTGTTTGTTTTATTGAATTTTATCTCTCTCTAACAAAATAAATTGATCTCAGTTGAGAGCAAACAGCAAGATAAAAGATAAATAAAAGAGGAAAAGGAAATAACAAGAACCCACCCGTAGCACTGACTATCCATCCACGTTGGACTCGAGGATAATTAAAAGGTATAACCTAAAATCAAAGCAGCATCACTTCATTAGATCAAGCCAAACCCGAAAATTTCTACCAAGTGCATATGACTAGCCCTAAAGTAATAACATGCTGTGACCTTGAAAAAAAATAAATCAATACTCATGTAGTATTGTAGCCCACATGTAGTATTGTATGAAGCCCAGATATAATATTAACACAATACTATAGATACCTGCATTGGTCAGGATTCTGTATAGTAATATTGTATTGTAGACTGTGTGGGCATGTGTATATATGTGTGTGTGTGTGTTTAGAGAGATAGATTGCGTCTTTCTTAAAAGCACAGAGCAAAAATGCCGGCCTGAATGGGCTTTAACCCACTTGAAAAAAGCAAAACCAATCCTAAAATAGCAAATGAGGCATAATTATAAAACACAAAGTGGACTATTAAACTTAAAATCTTGAATCAAAATGTAGTATTCCTACTACCGTACCACTACTACTAGGCGTATACACTAGTACTAGTATTTTCACTCTCTCTCCTTCCTCTGTCTCTTTCTCACTGGACGGTGATAAATGATACAGCAGTGACTCACTCACTCTCTCGTTTGTGACATCCCTCTTAATTAGACTTAGACCCTATGTTTTCCCGGATGGCTGGTGCTTGTGTGTACAGTGTATAAAATGAGACACAAAAACACAGAGCCGATGTGCCAAAAATCCCGAAAGATCCACCTCCCTGCTTGATAGAATTGGTATACTTAATCCTCTCTCTGAATGTAGAAAACTGTCTATTTCTCAAATGTTGCTCAAAAGGACTGAACCGAGTTATGAACAACTGCTCTTCATGTGTGTTATTTATGCACGGAGAGGGTGACAGTTGTTTATTTGTTTCAGATCAATGCACACTATCTTTATATTATACATTATGTGTTTGACTGTTTCACATACGTGCAAGTGGCCTACTATTGATTCTTACAGACACAACAACACATATGGCAATTTTGCTTCTACATTTTCTAAGACTTATAAATTACTAACATGCAATAATTCATATTTCCTTTCCTTACATTAAAGGAAGTACTGATCAACAAGCCAGGAACAACATGCTTTATTTATGAAAAATTGAAATCTACTTCATCCAATCCATAAAATGCTGCCGTCTGAAAGTGAATTATGATGGAATACTAATAAAAATTTCTGTACAAATCTGCTGTCCTGACTTTTCGGATTTGCAGGTTGTTTTTTTTTTGTTCAATAAAAAATGATATCTCATCAAGGTTAACCCTGACAAAAACAGTCGTCTGCTAAACACCCAGCCATGTTTAGCTCAGCCAAACCTGACTGTCCACTAACTGCTTCTCATTGTTCAATCAGATTGGCATGTCAAATTTAGTTTTGTTACTTATTTTAACCACTAATATTTCTAGAAAGCCCATTGGTTGTTTACGCCTCTTTCTGACGCTAAAGATCATGATCCTATTGTAACGGTGTCACTTTCCGCAAAACCCTTTATTGATCGCATTTTGCTACTGTACTGCCTTTGTTCATCACACACGTTTCATTGTCCTGTTCCAATAATCGAAGTTTTCTGCTTTTGCTGTTACAGACCTTCCATTCACCCTTGACAAAATTGCCTGAAAAATTTTCTCGGACCAAATGTTATGCAATATTATACAAAACATACACTGTTACATAATACAGCCAAATAATTACTCAAACACACACACACACACACAAAAACAATAAAAGAAAACAACCCAAGGACGAAAACAAGTGAATCATCTCTTCCTTTCGTTTATCTTCATTTCTTTACATTCAAATCCATCTATTCTCACCAAACATTCTTCATCCTCTTTTATCGCAGTCACTAATTTCAATTATATTTTTCATGTTTTATTACTCATTTCCTTCCATGGCATTTTACTTTGCAATCACTTTACTTCCCTCCAAACATATTACTATAACTACAATATTCCTTAATGTTCTCTTCAAGTATGCCACCCCCCCCTCCCCCTCTCTCTCCCACCTACCTCAACAATGGCTACCTATAATGCAACACTCTTGGAATAAAACTCCTAATCCAAGCTAAACAATGGTAGTTTAAAAAAAGAAGAAGTCAATATGTGTGAGTTATCTCCCTTTACGGAGTGATTTGCAAAGGGCGTGGAGATCAGTTGGACTTGTTTGTTGTTTTATTGAAGTCTACCCCTCTAATACATACGTTGATCTCAGGTGAAAGTAAACAGCAAGATTAAAGATTACATAAAAAGGAAAAGGAAAGATGAAGAACCTACCAGCAACACCCGCTATCCACCCAAGTTGGAATTGAGTCTCGGATATTAAAAGAAAAGCTCAAATCAAAGCAGCTTCACTTCATTAATTCCAAGTCAAGCCCGAAACTTTCTATCAAGCATATGTGACTAGCCCTAAAGTAATAACATGCGACCGTGAAAAATATATATCAATACTCATGTAGTATTGTAGCCCACTAGTATTGTATGTATCGTAATATTAACACAGTAGTATGGGTGCCTGCGTTGATCAGGATTTTGTATAGCAATCTTGCATTGTAGACCCTATGCGAGAGTGTATATTTATACGTATGTGTGTGTGTGTGTGTGTGAGAGAGAGAGAGAGAGAGAGAGAGAGAGAGAGAGAGAGAGAGAGAGAGAGAGAGAGAGAGAGAGAGAGAGACAGAGACAGACAGAGACAGAGAGACAGAGAGTGTATGTATAAAAATGAGACAAAAACACGGAGGAAGCCCTCTGTGCCAAAAAAAAACTGAAATCCCCATCCCTGTCCCATACGGGTTATGACAATGGCTGATGGCTATACTATTCAGCCAATGAAATTAGGATAGGCCTGCAGGCAACAGGTAAGAGGTCGGTTCGGTGGAAAGGGTGTCGGCTCAGGCCTTGCCTGCGAGAACGACCGGTGGCGCGTCATTTCCCCATCGACTATTTAAAAAAATTGACTATTTAAAAAATCGGCTATTTCAAAAATCTCGGAAGTCTCATCTAAAAACCTCGAAAGTCTCATCTGAAAATCCTAGAGGTCCTTTCGACGTGTCAAAAAACCCTGAAATCCGGGAAAAACTGGAAAATCCCCATCCCTGAAATATGATGACAGGAACAATGCCTGAATCCCAATCTCAAACGGAAGTTCCAATGCTGGAAATCGAAAATTTTAAACTCATTTCTTCCGACATTCGAATTGCAAATGTCTGAAAGTATTTTTTTTCTTCGTTCAGTGGAAAAATTTCGGAAATGTCGACAAATTTGGCAAATGATAAAATTGCCTGCATCCGCCTAAAGGCAGAGAAATGGAAGGTCTGCTGTTAACTTTATTTTCATCGTCAATGTCTGTTGCAATAGTGACATGGAAAGAGATTGAGAGTTATTTTTATTATTCGGTCCGGGAATCTGCACACTAATGAGAAGAGCGATTGCTCATGACCTATTTGAGCAATATTTTATTTGACTCATAGTGCAAAGTTTTACATTGTAAGGCATTAAAAGCGTGCTTGCTGGTGAGCAGATTTGCTTCCCATTTGGAAAAGAAAGGATAACATTTTACCTGTCCCCCTCTTGCCATCATGTTCACCCAAAGTGTACTGGTGGGACGAGATGAATGCTCCAGGCACGATCTGATCTCGGTCTTAAAGGCATATTTTGAATCCTTCTGTTGAAACACATAGACTGGGAGGTGGGGTGTTTCAAGTCATGAAATAAGTAAGTCATGGAAAAGTACTGAAACTAAAAAAGGTAAATTATTATACCATAAAATAGATGGATTTACAGCCTACTTTCTTCAAGTATTGTTTACTCTTTTGCAGGAACTGTTAGTTATTTGCATCATGTTCACATACTGCTTTTACTATTCTGCGATATATATATTGATAGATAAATATCTATGCTTTGTCTTTAGTATTAGAAATCACAGAGTCAATATTGCTTAAGGTTTTATATACAACATGTACCAAAATTATAATTGGGGTTTCTAGATTCTAGCTAATCTAAGTCAAAATAAACTAGATCCATAACTTATACAGATAAATTCTAAGATGTTAAATTACTCATTATTTGTAATAGAAAATAGGTTGATATACAAAGCTTCCTTGACATTAAACAGGATGTTGTAAATAAATGATGTCTAGATGTCTGCATTGCTAGATCTTGTTTCCCTTTTGATTTAACCGAATTTATTGTTAGCTATGGATTTTACATAATCTGGACCTTGATTCTTTACACTTCTTTCAAGAATTGAACCTAGACTCAGTGTATCTTCTCAGCAATTTTTGGAACAAAGGAAAGCAGAAAAGTAAAAAAACCCCATTGCAAACATAATGTGTATGATGATATATCACAGAGCAATTTGTGTGTATTCAGTTTGGAGACAAGATATGTCTGCATAGAACAGACAAAGTGCTATTCTTCATGCACGCCATAGACCTAGTCACATAGCCAAAAGACAGGAGAGGAAACAATTACCAGCCTTGCTTCAGTGTGTCATCAACCCAAATGGGTAATGTAAACTTGACTAAACTCGCACTGATTTCTGTATGCCTGTGTATTATCAAGTCGTCTCTTCTCATTTTTCCTTTGAACGGAAATGCTACTCACACAGGGAAATATTTTCTGAATGTTTTCAATGCAACGAGATGCTAAGAAAGTCATGTGTGCATCGAAAAAGCAAACAAATAGATATATACATGCGTGCGCACATCCAAATATACATATCATAACAATACATAGTAATATACCCACACATCAATACATAGTCCATATAATATATGGATATATACTCACATATACATACTGTGCATGTATCAGTGTTATGTGTAGATGTATCCGTATAAAGGCATATGAGTGTGAATTTAAAAAGAAAGACTAAGATAACCACTGGTCGTAGAGGACTTCATGGAGAAACACTTCAGAGGTTGGGGAAAGACTGCTTATTTTAACCCTTTTCAGGCGGGTCCCATATATTTGCCTGCCGCCGGTCACTCTAAGCACACCTACGCTAACGACGAGTGTCGTATATTTGCTTCACTCCCGGCCTTCAAGCAAGACAGAGCGTTAGTGACTGGTCCCGTATAACTGCACTGCAGTGCACTCAAAGACGGGTTTTGGAAATACCTCTATTCTGACCAATTACGCTGATCAACCGACGCCCGCCAAACAGAGAAAGTCTATTATTCTAAAGGGGTGAAAGAGACACAACACACAGGAGCTCTACCTCAAATGCAGGCTGTGGACCCTCTGCAAAGTGGACAAAACCAAGTGGACAAAACCAAAGACTCTTATCTTCGTATGACGCAACTTCTGGACAGATGTCAATTACTTTAGTAAGAAGCTCCGCCCACAAGTAAGAAATAGTAATTGATATTTACATAAAAGACATCAGTGGCCAATCACATTGCACACCTATGGTCAGCCTGAATGGAGTCAATAGAAAGAAACCATGTTCAGGGTTGACCAATCAGGGGAGCATTGCGTTGATGGTTATATTGTCAAATGTCACATACATCAAAATACATCTCCACCTTTTTTTCACATAAGAATGAAGAGCTTAGAGTGTTGAAAATACAAGGGAAAATTGAAGCTTTCATCGTTCAGCGACCAGCAACAAAGGGACTTTGATCTCTCAAACAGGTCCATTTCACATGGTCATGATGACATGTGGTATCTGGACAACAGGAAGGGCGGCTATTTGAAGTGTATAGACATTATAAACTACAAGAGTCTATCTTCCTACTGTATAGAAAGGACTAAGGAGGGAGACTTACATCCAGAAGTGGGAAGAAGATGTGAAAAACCACTGGATTGCATAAGGAGTGGGGGGCTGTTTGGAAGAAGGTAGATTACTTTCAACTGAAGGAAGGAACAGCCAAGAATACAAAACGATGGTCATTCATGTCATTGTAAAGGAGAAGAGAGGGTGATACTAGTGATAGACATAGGGTAGCATGTAGCTGAGGAGAGGTTTTAGGTCTGGGATAGAGCGTGTTACAGCAGCTGGAGCTATACACACTTGTGAAAGCAATAAACCGGGGGCCTGTTTCTTTCATCATGGGAATGTGCTACCTATGCAAGTTGGACTTGGTTATGGAATTAGCAAAAAGGCGGTTGAACATTTCCTCTAGTATTAGTATTATAGTTCCATCATTTTATTTAGATGTGTGAATGAAAATGAGTCCTTTAGAAATAAAGATACATGTTGTTCATTGAAACTCTACAACATAAAATTTGACACAGCCAGCCACGCTATTATTGAGTGACTGGAGTAAAGCCTGACCATGCAGCCACGTGGCCCCCCCATGTGTTACACCTCATCTTTATCTTTCTCTCATTTTTTCCGTCCACTCTATTCGTCTTTCTTTATCTTCCTCGTGCTCTTTATGTCTCCTTTCCTCTTTCTCCCTTTCTATTCCTCCCTCCTCTTTCCGTCTCTCTTATGGCAGGTGTATTTCGTTTTCTTCTTTCTCTCTGTCTTTTTGTTTTGTTTATTGTTGTTATGAGGCTTTCTCTGTTGATGAACATTGCGCGATGGGTCATTGCACCAATGGTTGTATTAATTTCGTCCAGCATTGTTTAGTGTTTACTTGTTTCTATATCTCCTTGTTGCTAATGAAGGTTGGGTACACTGAAGATTTCTCGGTCCTGACCTTTTTTCTGTCTATTAGTGTTATACCTTTCATATTCCTCTTCATTAGTAATTGGCCAACTGCAGTATTATTCCTTTTCCTGTTTAATAAAAGTAGGCTGTAATAGATGTTATAGTTAGTAAACAATGCAATATAAACACGATGACAATAACAATAACAAAATGAATTGCCCGCTATGTCACCTTACTCAACGAAGATAAAAACGATCACAATAATCACAGTTAAGCCGCGGTCAAGCACAGCAGCCTCGTCAGCGGGGCGAGAAAACTATCGGTGCCACGTACAGAAGCCTCGTACACAGCGGAATGAGATTACCGATTGATATTGAGATCAGCCGGCTGGTTAGCCTTACAAGGGTTAAGAGATAAACATTAAGTGACAACTCAACCAAGGAAGACAAAACCGACATGTGATGTTTCGGGTACAACCCTTCATCAGACACGAACGGTGAAGATCTACATCCTTATACAGGCATCACACAGTGTTAGGAAAATTGCAAGGGCTCCTTTGTGTTGTATAACTTTACATAATTTGGAAATGAGAGTATTCCCTACATAGTTTGCAAAGCTTGGATTTCATTAAAAGCAATATTTAACCTTAGCTAAGGAAAATAAACTTTTTCATTCAACTCTCTTCCCCACATTCACACCTACCCGTTTTCTCTCTTTCTCTCATACAGAGACACATAATTAATAAACACCAAAAACCCCACCACCCAAAAAACAACAATACAACAAACTGACAACCCATAGTCACCCCCAGTATTGTATTGCTTGTTGTAGAAAGCAATTATATCTAGTTATAACATGAAAATACTTTTATATACTTCTCTATCATTCTTTCAAGCTCCCTTTTCCCCAACAGTGTTTCTGTCCGTCAGGCATCACACAAAAATTAATGAGTGCACTTTATAGTAGAAAAGTAGATCTAGATCCACCCCCCCCCCCCCCCCACAACTCTTTCTCTCATTGCATACTGACGTTATTGTGCCGTGCCCATTTTTGACAGAGAGTAAGAAACTTTACACATGTAACTACTTACAACATCTAATTAATACTACATCCAGTTAAGGATCAAAAGTGTCTCAAAAACACTCAGAGAATAAAATTCATATGTGACATGAACTGTTAACCAGATTTCCAAATTGAAACCAACTAAAACACTGAGTACTGAAAGACTTGATAACAGACAGAATATTCACTTAACAAGAGGAACCATACTAGATCTAAATAATTTCTTTACCTGTATTTGTAGCCATTTTTTCTTGTGCAATCAAAACTTTTTTCAGAGCCATTGATGATGAAGTAGCCACCTGGATCCAGTGGGCATTCATTTAATTCAGTCAAGTCACGATCAGCCAGACCATTGAGCAAACAATATGTTGACCTCAACATTATCGGAATTTTACCAATGTATGTCTTTTGATGTGAAGTTTCAACTGGATCCTCCTTCTTTGACCACTCTTTTTGTGATGTCCACATACAAAGGAGCTGAGTATCTGCCAAAGGCACATTAGCAACAGCATTTAATCACAACAAAACACAATTTGATCGTTAGGCAGCAATATAAGATTTGACTGTTTTTAAGTGAGAGAAACAGATTTTTGTCCTTTGTTCTACCATAAATTGTCTTCTGGTTGTGACAGTGAAGTATTCCTGATCTTCATGAAACTTCACAAATATCACTTAAACATCTTTGACAATCTAGATCTTTATGCTCAACAACAACAAAATCACTTTCAAAAACTTAATTTCCAGAAAAACAAAATCTTCCAGAAAAAAAATTAAAACATAAAAAAAGTCTGTAACACTTTAATGGTGTCAGTGGTCAAATGGCTACACCGCCAGACTTGGGATAATATGGTTCTGGGTTTGAATCCTAGGAAAACTAGGTCCATCATTGTGTTCATTGGAAAAGACATGTAATACACATTTTCTCCACTTGACCTAGGTGCTTGGAAGTAAAATCCTGTCTAGGAGGCGATTATTGTCACCTATTTCGCTTTATACCATAGAAACTGGGATATGCTCTGACTCTATGGGCCATAATAGCATTGAAGGAACTTTACTGTGACACAAGTATATATGAATAAACTCTCACGTGAGATTGCGCAGTCTGGCTTCGTTAGGCATCATGGGACTTGGTGCCCCATCTTTCTCCCAGTGAGTGGGCTTTGACAGGTAAATCTGTTCAAACTTCAACACATAGCGAGGCTGTGAAAGAAAATAGAAATCATTTTGTTTTCCTCCCTCATGAAATTCAATCAAGAAAAGACTGACAGAACGTTTTCCACTTCTTTAAAGTAGAACAAAAATGAAAATACTACTGAGTTCTTTTATTATAGAAAAGTCTAAAAAATAGAACAATGTTAATTTAATACAAAAGTGTCAGAAACATGAAGAATAATCACAAGGTAAAAGAGGTGATTGTAAATAAATGGAATGATGTCAGCTTCATAAATTCACACACAAGATATTTGAGAGGAATTTGAATTCTCTTTAGATATCTCAAAAGCAACGTGTTCACTACAACATTTCATCCATCCAATGAATAAAACTTTAATGTAATTGTCTTTCTTTATCCGCTCCCATTCTACCTTCTGGTGTATGGGTTTTAGATGCCCGACATGATCTTTTTCCAGGCTGCTCTGTCCTGACATTTTCTATTTCATTCCATCAAAGTTAAATTTCTTTGCTTTAATGCCTCTTTTATATCTTCTTCCCACTTTCTTCGAGGTCTGCCTTTTGGTCTTTTACCTTGAGTTATAGCACTGTATACTGATTTAGCTATTCTATGGTCATTCATCCTGTTAACATGCCCAAACCATCTCAGTTGATTCATCTCTAGCTTAGTTTTTATGCTATTTGCTTTGGTTTGATCTCTTATTGTTGTGTTTCTGATTTTGTCTCTTTTAGTTTTCTCTACCACTCTTAGTTTTCCCTCTGAGTTAATCATTACTCTTAAGTTGGACTTGTTCTAAATTCTCCCTGCCTAATTTAAGATTTTGTGTTTTAGCTTCCCTAGTTACTAGCACTATTTTGGTTTTCTTTGCATTTACTCTCATTCCTCTTTTATTTAATTCATTATTCATTATGTTGATATTTGACTGAAAGTCCCTTTCCAATTTTCCAAATAGAACTAAATCATCAGCAAATGAAAGCATTGATACATTTACTGGTTTGAGCTTCCACATACCTACATTCATTTTCTTCATTTTTGAGGATGCCTTTGTGACTGAATCCATAAATGTGATTTTATAAACAAAAGAGGACTGAGCATACAGGCCTGTCTTACTCCTATATCTACATCAAATTATTCAGATACATTTCCAGCTACTCTCACTGCACATGTTGGTTTATAGTAAAAACTTTTAATGACTTCTATTTAATTTTGCTCTACGTTGTGTTCTTTTAAGGAATGCCATAGTTCGTCCTTCCTCTCACAGTGTCAAATGCCTTTTCTTAGTCAATAAAGACCACGTGCAAGTCAATGTTTCTCCCAAGGATTTTTTCTATTATTTGTCTAATTGTAAATATGTTGTCTTGTACACTTCTTTCTGGTCCAAATCCACTCTGATGCTCTTCAATCTGATCCTCTACTCTTTTCTTCAGTCTCATTTCCAGTATCCTGGCATACACTTTTCCTAGAACGCTAAGTAGTGATATCCTCTATAGCTTGAGCATTCCACAGTTGATCCTTTCTTATGTATTGGTACTACCGTTCCCTTTTCCAGTTGTCTGGAGGGATTATGTATTTAGTGAAAATACTTTCTTCATGTTTTCATGAGTTCACTGTCTTCTTTCATTATTCCTACTTTGGCATTCTTAATTTGTCGTATTGGGCATGCTTTAGTCTTTTTCATGCTCTTCATTGCCCCCAAGAACAGCTTTTGATTTCCTTGATAGCTTTCTTGAAATCTTTGTCCAAACTCTTCGCATTGTTCCTGTTTTGCTTTCCTAACTTCTTCTGTGGCGATAGTTCTTTTACTCACGTAATCTATCCTATCCTCTGGTCCCTTTGTTTGCTAGTATTTCTTCCAGGCACTCTTCTTTTCTTTGATCTTAGTCTTGACATTCTCATTCCACCATGCTGTTCTTTTCCTATCTCCTTTAATATGTTTCCTACCACAGACCTCTTCAGTACAACTGAGGAGTGTTTCTTTATACATCTGCCACTTTTCATCAATTGTGCTATCATTCAGATCCATTTGTCTTTCACTGATAAATCTTTTATCCTAGATTGGTATACCTGTTTTACTACTGGTTAACTGAGATAGAAACAAATCAATCGAGATGCTTTGGGCATGTAAACAGAATGAATGACAATAGAATAGCTAAATCAGTATACAGTGCTAAAACTCAAGGTAAAAAACCAAAAGGCAGACCTCGGAGAAAGTGGGAAGAAGATATAAAAGAGGCATTGAAGCATCAAAATTTAACTTTTTTGTGTGGAAGGAAACAAAAAATGCCAGGACAGGGCATCCTGGAGAAAAATAATCTCGGGCATCTGAACCCATACACCGAAAGGTAGAAGGGGAACTGATAAAGAAAGAAAGAAAGACAAAGTAACACAAAACACACATTGAGTGAAAAACTCATAAAATTAGTTTCACGTACAAGTACCTGTATTTTCAAATTCATGAGCAATTAGCTGTTTTGAAACAAAATCATTAAATACTTCCTGGAAAGATACGAGTGCACAAAAGATTAACAAGCCATAAGAATTTCTAAGGTTTTTAACATACAGGTGTTTCAACAGTTCCAGACGTGTGTTGGGCCTCAGCTTGTAAGTCGATTGGAGGGGCATCTTCGACAATTCTCTGGACGGACATTTGAATAAACTCATCAAACGAGTCAAGCTGCTGTCGAACAAGGCCTTTTCGTCAAAGTATGAGCTGATGACAATCCAACAAGCTTCTTGCCAAACATCCATTGTAACATCATCACTTTCATCATCCTGATCATACATATCTAAATAATACAGAAAAGACAAAAAATGTTTAATATTAACGATAAAATAATAATAAGTGCATTGTTACCTTTTAAAATATACAAACCGACCTTGCTCAAAACTGTATGTGTTCATTCTTTAATTGTTTTACATAATCATAGTTTTTGAGCAAGATGTGGTAACAGTAGTCATAAAGGATGGAAATTATAATTTGAGAAAACAATTAGCAATGAAGTTTATGAAGCAGTCAGCTTTGTCTGTAGCAAATTAAGGGATGCAACCCGAGCCCATAAAAATCCCCTGAAAAATCTGCCGGGGGGCCCAGGGACAGCATCCGGTGGGGGTCAGGTGGCAGAGCCCCCGGTCTGACGGGAAAGCATGTGTAGTTCCAAAGGAAATCAAGGTAATTTGCCTATCAGATCATCTATTTTTGAGTTATTGAAACTTAACAACAATAACATTTCATCTTCTTATAGTCTGCCCCAAAAGACAAGAAGACACATAGGCCTACACTGTAACTGCAAATAATCTGAGATGAATTAAAAGACCTGTAGAGTGGACTGAAATAAAACACATCAAATTATATTATATTCAAATATAAATTAATTTGAAAGTGACCACAAGCATCAGAAAATAAAATGAAGTCTTCTGGTCTTCACAAAAACATTTGTGCTCCTTTGATTTGGCATGCATTCCAAAAGCTTCCTTGCCAGTTGATCTCAGTTTTAGAAATATAATAGTATAGTCATAATGCACCATGCAATACTACCTAACTACAATTTTCTCACACAGGCCCAGGCAGAAAAAAACCCCCGTCATATCTTCATGTAAACATTTCAACCAATTCCACTTGCATTTAATCTTGACACCAAGATTCAAATTTTTAAACATCAGCACACGTGACTCTCCACAACTTTCAGTTTGGCTCACCGGTCCATGCTGATTATTCAGTTTCCAGTAACAGATCGCGAGATCTTAACTAGGTTCCATTCTAGATCCAGTGTTCCCATTTATTTTTAGAAAAAAATTCCCAAGTTTTCTATGTTAGTATGTAAAAATCAAAATTCACAGGACTACGATGGGCTTGCTGAATGGAAATTGCAACTCTTGGATATCCTAACCCACGCTAATTTTTGTTAGTAAAATTGAGCAAAGAAAAAACACTGTTAATCGACATATGTGAGTTATCTCTCTTTATGATCGTGATTGGGAAAGGGAGTCGATGTCAGTTGGGCTTTGATTTATTGAATTTTATCCCCTTCACCTTGTGCATTGATTTCAAACTCAGAGTGAATTAAGAAGAAACAGCAAGATAAAAGACAGATAATGAAAGACGGACAGGAAAGAAGTGGAACCTACTAGTAACCCCCGTCAATCGCCCCCAGTTGGAATCTAGTCTCAGATATTATTAGAAAAACTCAACTCAAAGTAACGTTAGGTCCTCAGTTGAAGTCAAGCCCCAAAGTTTCTACTAAGAGCATGTGAATAGGGCTAAAATAATACTAGTCTAGTACTTCAGCCCGACCTTGAAAAATAATAATCAATACTCATGTAGTAGCAGTAGTGGGCCTAATGCAGGGTTAATACACTTATTCTTTCTTTCTATCTTAGTTTTTATGCCATCTCTTATTGTTGCGTTTTTGAATTTGTCTCTTTTAGTTTTCACTACTACTCTTTTTAGATATTTCCTTTCAGCTGCCTGTACTCTACTTTATTCCCTACTAAGGTCCAGGTTTCACTGCCATAAAGGAGAGTAGGACAATATACTGCCATTTTGGTTTTTGTTGACAATTCTTGTTTACCTTTCCTAGATGGTTATTTATTGCACTTGCCTTTTGATTCTCTGGCTGATTTCTTCTCTTAGTTTCCCCTCTGACTTAATCATTACTTGCCCAATTAAAAATTTTGTGTTTTAGGTTCCCTAGTTATAAGCATTGTTTTGGTTTTCTTTGCATTTTCTCTCATTCCGGACATTCCACTGAAGGTCCCTTTCCGATTTTCCAAACAGAACTAAATCATCGGCAAATGAAAGCATTGCTACATTTACTGGTTTGAGCTAACACATACATACATTCATTTTCTTTATTTTTGAAGATGCTTTTGCGACTGAATCCATAAATATGATAAACAAAAGAGGACTTAGCATACAGCCCTGACTTACTCCTATGTCTACATCAAATTATTCAGATACATTTCCAGCCACTCTTACTGCACATGCTGGTCTAAATCCACTCTGGTGCTCTTCAATCTGATCCTCTACTCTTTTCCTTAGTCTCATTTCAAGTATCCTGGCATATACTTTTCCTGGAACGCTAAGTAGTGATATCCCTCTATAGTTTGAGCATTCCATAGTTGATCCTTTCTTATGTATTGGTACTAGTACTACCGTTCCCTTTTTCCAGTTGTCTGGCACCTGTTTGGACTTCCATGCTTGTTGGCATATTGCATGTCATGTAGTAGTTTGTCTGCCTCTTTCCCTTGTTTTTTAATCATTTCTGGATAAACTTGATATACTCCCCAGGCTTTTCCTAATTTCACTTTTCTTATAGCTGTTTGGATTTCTTCCATTGATCTAGATCTTCAGCTGTCTCCTCTGGATTATTTATTACTCCTACTAATTGATCTTTACTCCTTGTTTCATACATTCTGGAGGGAATATGTAATTGGGGAAAATGCTTTCTCCATGTTTCCTCTTTCATTATTTCTCCTTTAACATTCTTAACCCTTTTCATATTTTTGCATGCCGCTGGTCACTTTAAGCACACCTATGCTACTGGTGGGTCCCGTATATTTGAATCACTCCTGGCCTTCCAGTAAGACAAAGCGCTAGTGGCGGATCCCGTATAACTGCACTGCAGTCAAAGATGGGTTTCGGAGATGCCTCTATTCTGATCAATTACGCTGATCAACCCACGCCATGCCGAACAGGGGTAAAAGTGATAGTTAATTTCCGAGTCTAACACACACTCGATATATTTCCTATAAAGAGATACAACACACAGGAGCTCCATCTCAAATGCAGGCTGTGGACCCTCTGCAAAGTGGAGAAAACCAAAGACTCTTGTCTTCGTATGAGTGACGCAACTTCTGGACAGATGTCTTGAAGATCAAGCCGATCATGTTACTTTTACTTCTCTGAGGCAGTAGGTTGTTATTTTCTGTCAGGGTTAACTCCCTTAGCCTTTGGTCGGTCAAGATCCGCCTGCAAGGCAGCAGGAGACTCGTGGAGGGTGGGATCAACTACTCCCAGTATAGGTGCTTACCTACCCACTGCCCGGAGAACATAAATCTCAAGTCTTGAAAAGACTTGAATTTCGCGTTGGTCATCGGTGGTGTTCAACGGAAAAAAAGATGGACCAAAGGCTCAGGAGTTAACCCTGACAGAAAATAACAACCTGCTGCCTGAGAGAAGTAAAAGTAACATGATACGCTTGATCTTTCGAAGACGAAACTTGGAAATGAATACGGACTGTGATTTGTCAACAAAAACCAAAATGGTAGTATACAATACAGTTTATTGTCCTACTCTTCTCCATGGCAGCGAAACTTGGACAGAGAAGTACAGGCAGCTGAAATGAAATATCTAAGAAGAGTAGTAGGGAAGACTTAAAGAGACAAAATCAGAAACACAACAATAAGAGATCAAATCAAAGCAGATGGCAAAAACTAAGATAGAAACAAATCAATTGAGATGGTTTGGGCATGTAAACACAATGAATAGCTAAAGCCCAAGGTAAAAGACCAAAAGGCAGACCGCAGAGAAAGTAGGAAGAAGACATATTATATAAAAGATGCATTGAAGCATAGAAATTTGACTGTTTTGGAAGGAAACAGAAAATGCCAGGACAGGCATCCTGGAGAAAGATCATCTCGGGCATCTGAACTGATAAAGAAAGAAAGAGATTATGTTCTTTTAAAAAAAAGCCCTTTTCTAGTCTTGAATATACTGTCCCTTTTTCAAGACTGCTGTACGGACCATGTAATATGATACTACCAGTGCATGCATTAACAGGGGTGCTGTATACGGAATTCTCTGTGCGTGTGTATGTATAGAGAGTACAATACTACCCATGCATGCATTGACTGGGTGCTGTATACTAAATTCTGTGTGTGTGTGTTGGAGAGAGCGAGAGATTGCATCTTTCTTATAGGACTAGTTAGCGCTAGACAAAACATGGAGCAGAAATTTCTGGCCCGTAATTTGGGTATTAACGATGTAAAATCAATCGGGCAAAAAGCCCAATAAAGGCAAAACTAGACGTAAAATCGTCAATGAGACAAAATTCTAAAACAATTACATTTGAATTGTAAATAGTGACAGGTCTGACAATGTCTTGGTCTCACAACTTAAAATGCCTAGTCGTAATTCAGGAGTCAATTTAAGAATGAACCAATAAATACAAAGAACAGCATCACTAAATGGCCACATCAGTTGTACCCTAAGTGTGAAATATCATGCTTCCCAGATGAAAAAATATGATCGAGACATTTCATAAAAATTCCAAGATTTTTCCAAGACTTGAAAGAATTTTTTTTAATTCCAAGACTTTTCAGTCTTAATTGCTTCCAACCAAATCCCAAGACTATTCCAGCTTTCCAAGATGGGTATGAACCCTTTTGTTGATAACAATACTAACATGGAAGGATCTTGGAAATAATATGTATCGATACAAACAGCAGCTGCCGGTGAATAGTCAGCTTTTTCATCTGATTATTTTGATATGGCGCGTTGATAACTTTGCCTTTAATGAAGAATTTCCGTTTTTTTCGAAACAAAAAAAATTTGGGATATTTTGCGGAGTCGAATATCCGGAAATCTGGTTTAATCTGGAAAAGTTGCATCTCTGATGAATGAGAGAAAAATCACAAAACAAACAATGCTCACACAAGACATTTGAAGGGAGGGTATAAGGGTATGGGAGAGGGGTGGTTCAACCTTCAAAGGGATTGTGATTGATCTCTGTAACTTGTAGCCTTCACTCTTTACTCTCCACTCTTTACTGCTACCCCACTATGACTACAGGAAATCATTTTCAACAGACTATCTTTGTATCTCATGTATGTGAACTAATACGACTAGGACTAGATCTAGTCTATTTAGAATCAACTTTAAAGAATGAAAATCTAGATCTAGATCTAGATTCTATAATAAATCTTGGCCAATAATGATATCGATAATATTAGCAGGTATATCGACATTAGGTGACCTAATGATATAGTATCAGTCATGCAAACCATGGGCTTAGGAATGGGAAGTTTAATTGTTTACTGCATGATCAAAACAGTTTGGACAACAAACATTATTATTGTACCTTCATCCTGTCCGTACATCATCTTGATTTATGTTGAGGGTTTAGTCTAGTGGTCAAAACAATTTCCTTAAGATCTAGATCTACTTCGGGAAACTGATACGGATAATTCAGTCCTATCAGCCGCCCGCCCGTAGTCACTTCTGCAACTGCAATACTGCCAGCTGTTGATTGACGGCTAAATAAAGCTAGACAAGTAATCGATTCTAAAATTGATAATCGTGATTTCATTGGGAAGAGTGGTGATTCCATGATATAAATGTTCGCCATAGCCTAAATGTTGGACAAAATGGACTTCAGTATTCAGGTTACAAACGCTCTGATAGAATTAAAGCAGGAAAACTGAGCAAGCAGTTGATAAAAGCGTTGGGATTAAGCCCGGAATAGGGAAGAGCAATATGGCTTTGAGGAAGGAAAGGACAGGACCAATGTCATATATATATATATATATATATATATATATATATATATATATATATATATATATATATATATATATATATATATATATATATATAGTGAGACTTCTTCAAAAAGAACCATAGAAGTACTAGAAGGCCTGTATCTTCGTTTTATCGACTATAGCAAAGCACTTGACACAACCAATCACGAAATCTTCATCAAAATATTAGAAGCATAAAACTAATAAATAAAAATAAAACAAAATTAAAGCATTAAATCTCATTCCAATAGTTATAACTTTTGGTCTATTCATGTGTACTTTGGTATGTTTGTTTATGTATGTATGTATGTATGTATGTATGTATGTATGTATGTATGTATGTATGTATGTATGTATGTATGTATGTATGTATGTATGTATGTATGTATGTATGTATGTATGTATGTATGTATGTATGTATGTATGCATGTATGTATGTATATAGGCATATATGTATTTACGTATGTTTGTATGCATGTATGTGTGTATGTATGTATGTATGTATGTATGTATGTATGTATGTATGTATGTATGTATGTATGTATGTATGTATGTATGTATGTATGTATGTATGTATGTATGTATGTATGTATGTATGTATGTATGTATGTATGTATGTATGTATGTATGTATGTATGTATGTATGTATGTATGTATGTATGTATGTATGTATAATAATAATAATAATAATAATAATAATAATAATAAATAATAATAATAATAATAAAAATAATAATAGCAATAATAATAATAATAATAATAATAATAATAATAATAATAATAATAATAATAATAATAATAATAATAATAATAATAATAATAATAATAATAATAATGATAATAACAATAATAATAATATAATTATATTTTCTATAGCGCCCACTCCCTTCTTACGACAGATCTAGGCGCATAATTATACATACATACTAAAAACATGAGCAATGTCTACAAATATACAAAATACATGAAAATATAATATTATTTGCATTAGCCTAGAATAAAATTGTTTTATTCATTTTAACTGTTGTTTACTCGGATTGCTTCTGTGTTGTTATTGTCGTTGTTGTGTTCCTCATAAATTTCCTATTTTCCGTCATCGATTTTATACCATGAATTTTGAGCGTTTTGCCACCAGTTCGGTTGGTGGGTGGTAGGATCGTCTGCAGGATTTGAGTCATTGAGTTGTGACCGCAGTGTCAATTGGATTTCATTTTTCATTCCTGCTTTGGTCTCTTTCATCAGCTAGTCTGTGGTTTATGTGAAGGCACCCATCGCCTCGCCATGAAAAGAAAGCGTGCTACCAATCGAGCTAACTACGCTCCCTAAAAAATGAGTTTCATTAGCATTATTATATTGTGACAACAAGCTCATTAAAATCAGCCATATGTCTCTGACAGGCCTAGCTACGCAACTGACGGAGACACAAGGCTGTTCATTTCCGCTCTACAGTGAATGCATCATGCGGGAGATTGAGGATTGATGGTGGACACACCGTCAACAGCCATTAATGCACCGATGATACTGCCCTCATTGCAATATCAGAAAAAGACATGCAACTTCTCCTGAATATCATAAATGAGAAAAGCGTGGTAGTAGACCTAAAGTTGAACATCAACAAAACAGTCACCAACCATGATTGCCGGTATCTCAAAGCAAGCAATTATCTCAAATTGCAATATAAAGCTGAAAAAATCACAAATTACAGCAAGATGACAATTTTAAATATTTTGGATCCCATATAACTTTTGATGGAAGACAATTCAATACGGTAGAATTAGAATAGCTCAGGGCAAAAAGTCATTCATGGGCATGAATACCATTCAGGAATAAGCACATCTCACTGAAGACCCGTATGAGAGGATTAGAAATGTATACATGTATAGGCCTACAGCAAATTTTAAGATATATATATATATATATATATATATATATATATATTTACGGATATGAGTTGTGGACGATCAACAGCGAAACTGAAAAACAACTAATCTGAAATACAGTCAAAATGCAGTTTCTCGTAAAAAGGCAGAGAATATCATACAAGGAGACTAGAAAGCGGTATAATGATAAGATATGAGAGAGACCAGCAATATTTTTCGAACATGTAACGAGTAGAGCTGTAATAGTAATAGATAGATTAACGGAAAGGAAAGCAGATGAAAACGAGTTAAAAATATGGACGGAATAACGGCATAGTTGCGTGGAACAAATGAACGCCTTGTGGTAAGGCACCAAGAAGAATTCAACATTTATTCGAGTCCAAAAACAACGTGGAATCGCCCAACACGATGTCAGAATGCATGTAATCAGAATCAGAATCAGAATTGATAATTCGCAAAAGGCATTTTGCCCATGAATGCGAATATAGTGTTACACTTCACAGTTCATATTCACACATTTTCACGTCCAAGCACACGTTTAAATTGGTCAACAGATAAGCTGTTGATGATTCTATTTGGCAGGACATTCCACTCGCAGATGGTTCGAGGAAAAAGCTGTGTTTGTAAATGTTGGTCCGGGTATGTGGGTTGGTGAATTTTTGCTGGTGATGATTTCTTGTTGAGCGAGTATATTCATTGTTGCGTTGAGAAAAATAAGTTGGGATTTTCACGGTTGATGTGTCTGTGTTTATTGCTTTGTAAATATGTGTGAGACGTGTTTTCGGCGGGTTTCCAGAGAAGACCAGTTAAGTTCCTGTAATGCTTGAGTCACGCATCCTTGTTCTCTTGACCAGCATTTTTTTACAACTCGCGCTGCCCGTCTGTACCTTTTCAATTTGGTCAATTTGGTATTGGTGGTGTGGATCCCATGCAGCACTAGCGTATTCTAGCGTCGGCCTAACAAGTGCTGTGTATGCCTGAGATTTAATTTGCATGGGGCATTGACGCAGGTGTCGGTGGATAAACCCAAGGCATCTCTTTGCTTTTGATGTGAGTTCATTTATATGATCATCCCATTGGAGTTTGTTGTTGAGGCGGACTCCCAGATATGGTATGCTTTGAACGTGTTCCAGATGCTCGTTCATGAGGGTATAATCATATATGACTGGCTTTCGTTTTGGTGTAATGTTCATCACATAGCACTTTGATGGATGGAATTTCATATGCCACTCTTCAGTCCATTTTTCAAGGGTTGACAGATCTCTTTGAAGGTTTTCTGCACTGGCTTTGTTTGTTATTTCTCGAAACAACAGGCTGTCGTCCGCAAACAGTTTAAGATTTGTATCAGGGGACAGATTTTTCCCAAGATCATTTATGAATATTAAAAAACAGAGAGGTCCAAGGATTGTGCCTGGGGGACTCCAGATAGGACATGACAAGGTTCGCTTGATTTTCCTTCTAGGATTACTCTTTGTGTCCTACCACGGAGCCAACTTTCAAACCATTTCAGGAGCTGTTGGTTGTTTGTTTCATTATCGGATATATCGTTGGTGTTTCTTATTCCATAATTCTACTAGTTTTTGGAGGAGGCATTGGTGGGGTACAGCGTCAAAAGCCTTACTAAAATCAAGGATTAGTAGGTCAACCTGTTTTTTGTCATCTATTGATTTAGCTATCGACTCTATTGTTGATATAAGTTGTGTTTCACAGGAATGGTGCTTACGGAATCCATATTGGTAGTCTACCAGTACGTTGTTTTCTTCCAGGTGGTTCATTATCGTGTGTGCTATGATATGCTCCAGTACTTTGCAAGAAATTGAAGTTAGGGATACTGGGCGGTAGTTCGAAGCAATGTCACGTCTTCCTTTTTTATAAACAGCTGTGATGTTTGCTGTTTTCCAATCTTCTGGCACGAATCCGGTATTGATTGATTGTTGGAATATTGTGCAAAAATATGGCGCGATCTCATTTGCTGTTTCTTTGAGGATTTTAGAGGGGATGTCATCTGGTCCTGTTGCCTTATGCGAGTCTAGTTGTTTAAGTTGTTTTATAACCCCTGGTACAGTGATACTAATTTGTTTGATTTCAGAAATTTCGCTACTTTCAATGATTGGTAAGTTTGGGTCCTCCCGGGTGAACACACTTTGATATTGATATTGAAGTGTAAAGTGTAAGTTTCTTTAGGCCCTAGGTCTAAGGTCTAGTTTAGTTTTGACCTCAGAATTTTATTTCGTTTGGGTGCACAAACTGTTTCGTATTTCCGCCTGGATATAATAATGATAATACTTTATTCATCCAAAGAAGGAAATTACATTCTGTTCCTCATAAGTAAGTTTACAAATCATAATACATAGATCTATTCATTATTAAAATTGCTAAACATTAATGCAGTAATATAAAAAGAGTATTAGTATGACAAATACATCACAGAAATGCGTAAGATATACAACATCATTCGATCCCTGCCACAGCCGCCCCCCCCCGCCCTACGCACAGCCGACCCCCTCACACACGCCTTTGATCAAAAGCTCATTCATCCATGCTCACTCACCCAAGCAGATCGGCAGATCAATATTGTTTTTCAGCCAACTTGACAAAGATAATTGATTTTATTATGATCAATTCCCTCTATATTTCCTAGTCTGTGTGAATACC